>OZ025734.1:0-321113 GCA_964019335.1 Diplonema japonicum
GGGTTTGCGGGTTTGCGGGTTTGCGGGTTTGCGGGTTTGTGGGGTTTGCGGGTTTGCGGGTTTGTGGGGTTTGCGGGTTTGCGGGTTTGCGGGTTTGTGGGGTTTGCGGGTTTGCGGGTTTGCGGGTTTGCGGGTTTGCGGGTTTGCGGGTTTGCGGGTTTGCGGGTTTGCGGGTTTGCGGGTTTGCGGGTTTGCGGGTTTGCGGGTTTGCGGGTTTGCGGGTTTGCGGGTTTGCGGGTTTGCGGGTTTGCGGGTTTGCGGGTTTGCGGGTTTGCGGGTTTGCGGGTTTGCGGGTTTGCGGGTTTGCGGGTTTGCGGGTTTGCGGGTTTGCGGGTTTGCGGGTTTGCGGGTTTGCGGGTTTTGCGGGTTTTGCGGGTTTTGCGGGTTTTGCGGGTTTTGCGGGTTTTGCGGGTTTTGCGGGTTTTGCGGGTTTTGCGGGTTTTGCGGGTTTTGCGGGTTTTGCGGGTTTTGCGGGTTTTGCGGGTTTTGCGGGTTTTGCGGGTTTTGCGGGTTTTGCGGGTTTTGCGGGTTTTGCGGGTTTTGCGGGTTTTGCGGGTTTTGCGGGTTTTGCGGGTTTTGCGGGTTTTGCGGGTTTTGCGGGTTTTGCGGGTTTTGCGGGTTTTGCGGGTTTTGCGGGTTTTGCGGGTTTTGCGGGTTTTGCGGGTTTTGCGGGTTTTGCGGGTTTTGCGGGTTTTGCGGGTTTTGCGGGTTTTGCGGGTTTTGCGGGTTTTGCGGGTTTTGCGGGTTTTGCGGGTTTTGCGGGTTTTGCGGGTTTGCGGGTTTGCGGGTTTGCGGGTTTGCGGGAATTTTTTAAAAAGGGGGACTTGAGAATGTTTTTTCTTTTTTTTTTTTTTTTCTTCAAAAGACACACAAGGCACGATAAATCTTAAGAGAAAATAAAAATATTCCAAAACAGACAATCAAGTTCCAACCTGGGAGGAAGGCATGGGTTTCTCTTTTTCTTTATGGGAGGGAGAGGGGAAGAAGAAGAAGCAACTCCAAATGAAAACCTTTTGGAACAGATATCATTGCAAGCCAAGCCAGATCTGGCAACGATGGTGGGTGCACTTGCGAGGTGTCTGTCCTGGGCATGGTTTCAGCTGGGTATGGTGTGTTGCCTGGCGAACTAGGACGCTTCCTCGATGCCCCCTGTGATTTGTTTTTTGAAAGTGTATGCTGTGCATGTACCTGGTGGTGTGCGTTCTCAGGATGTACTCCCTCTGTTGCAGGATCAACTTCTTCTTTTGCAGGTAGTCCTCCTCCTGTTGCAGGGCTGTCTTGTCTTGTCTCTGGGCTGCCAGTTGTCGTTTCTCTCTGTCTGTAAGGTTGTCATTGTGCAACAGCTTTTCGCTCTTCATAGAAATTTCAATAATGTCTATGTCAACCCCCTCGATCTTTGCGTTGACGACCCCTATCTCGTGAGCAACTTCACTGACCTGCCTGGAGAGCTCTTCCTTTTCAGTCATCTCCCCTCCGCTCATGTTGAGTGATGTAAAAGAACTGTGATAGCGTGAGTGATAGAATAATAGCAGAAGGAAATGTAACTTTCATGTCGTTTATTGAAGATATCAAGCAGCTTAATGTCTTACTCAGGAAGCAGTTCAAAGCACTGCGCCTAAATTACATGGCTTCCCCATCGTCTTTGTAGCACCCCTACTGTCCTTCTCGCTTTTTTTCAATTGTGCCGCCTCTTTATATGTTGTACCGAAGGAAGGTTGAAAATAAAAAAAATCCAAAAAAGAAAAAGAAATCAGCGAAAACCTTGGCGGAAATGTACTCAACCAGAAAGCAAACTACAGCTGCTAAACAAATGGGGAGCTGGCACGTTTGATATCGCAACACTAACCATCCTGCAAGAAAGGAGGCGGGAATATATTGGAAACTTTCGTGGGTTTAGGTTCATTTAATTCGGTTTGGGGGGTGTAGGCTCATATGTCCCAGTTCACAACGGTGTTGCCACAGAAGTCAAGCAGGCCAGTCCCGGACCCGTGGCCAATCCTTGTAACATCTATGGCCCTGTCACCGTACTTCTCCTGGATGTATTTCCAGAACCTCTTCATCTCGCCGGTGAGATTCAAGTCGTCCATCAGAAGGATCCCACAATAATTGTTCTCATCGAGGTACTGTGAATGTCATATGTACTCGCAGCAGTGCATACCTTGAGGACCTCGTACTCGAAAGGCTTCGACTCAGGGAAGTGGTTGGTGTCCAAGAGCAACACTCTGCTGCCTAAGATCAACTTGCGCCTGTTGTAGTTCACTTCGACCACGTTTTCAACCATACCAGTATGCGCTTGCGGGGTCAGCCAGGTTACCTGCCACAAAGTGAATGTTAGGCGCAGCCTTCTGCACGTCCATCGGTGTCACACGCTTCCCACCATTTCTGCTAGACATCACCGACCCCACGTGCGTGGCAACAGACACCACATCGAATGCAAAGACGGTGACCATGGGGTGCACAGCCATCGCCATCGCAGACAAGCCTTCCTTGCTCCCAAGCTCTGCAAACATTGCCCCACCCTGGGCACCAAACTGGTTCGATAGCCATGAGAGCAGTGCGTAATGTTCTTTCCCAGCGGGGTTGGTCCAAGCTTTCATGGCATCACGCTGCATGTCTGGCCTAGAGTCAGGATAACAGCACAAATCCTTGTATGTGTGCCAGTCGGTGATAGCTTTTACCTCTGAAGCAGGGATCACAAGTTTGCTTCGCGGTCCCCTGTTGCAATCCCTCGTGTCCGTACCGAGCTTGGGAACGACATAGGGAGTTGGGACATCGTGGGAGTCACTGGGCGAAGCAGCGACATGAGCATTCGGTACGGGAACCGGCAAAGGAACGGGAACCGGCATAGGTACGGGAACTGGTACAGGTACAGGCACGGTATTCGGTGCTTGCTGTACCGATTGCGCTGCTGGCTTTGCATGATCGTCGCCTTGCTTCATTGCACTGTTGAGGAGAGCCCCGATCACCAGACCGATAACCAGGTACGTGAATTCTGCCGCCCGCATCTTTGCGTCGTTTCCTTCTGCAAAATGTGAATGGGATATTCAGAATTGTAAAATGAAGTATACAAATTATCTACTACTCAACGTTCAAGTCTAAGTACGGAATGAAAACAGAACAGGTAAACAACTAATAAAACTAATACAGACTCATACCCAGCGCTGTATTTGTCTCAGTGGTGCTACCAATCCAAAAGGACGAACTCTTAGGCAGCGTGGAGGTGTGTACGCTCTCTGCCTGCGAGGAAGCGTAAAATGACTCTTTTGAGGCACGCACAAAAGCGGGTGGTACCCTGGGGGCTGCCTTAGGGGACTTGGGAAGGACTGGTCGCACAATGTTATCAAGCCATGAATACACTTTTGTATTATTGCGCTTTGTCTTTGACCGTGGGTCACCTGTTACTCCCTTACACCTGGCAGACCCTGCCAACCACTTGTGCACAACGTTCTGCTCGATTACTAAGTGCATTTGGTACCTTTCGAAGTTCATGAAGCACTCCCCCGACTCGAGGCTTTGCTTCAAGTCCCGCAGTCTTACGAGCTCACTTTCAACATCATCACGTTCTGTTAAAAGCCTCCTCAGCCTGTTCTGCACTGGGTGCTTCTTGATGTGCGATTTCAACCCCCAGAATCGCCTCTCCCCAGGCCCGTGGCGCGCTCCGTCGTCTGACTCGTGCTCTGACACCTCACTGAATTCCTCCTGCTGCCGCACAATAGATGTGACGTATGTCGCCAACAAATCATTCTCTACCGTGTGGCGCAACACCCCTTCCTCGTCTGCGCGCGACAGCTTCCCCGCACCATTAGGGATATTCACATCGACGGCTCGTGCAGATCTCGCCAATTCTTCAAGCTGCTGGAGTGTCTTGTCCCTTGTGCGCCGCTCTACCATTCCCTTTTGCTGTGCCTTCCCGCAACCCCCGCAGTAATTATCTCCTTTAGCAACCCAGCTCCCGCACTCTCTGCAAACAAGATTCTTGGTATGTACTTCCGACGGCTTCAACACAAACTCCACAGCAGTCCCAAGGCCCTTGAAATCCTCGGGACCTGTGAACATCTTGCCGTTCACACGCTCCAAGGTATACCCAACGTAGTGGTGCAGCCCTGCCTTGTGCGCTGCACTGTTCTCGTCGACCTTCTTAATCAATCCTTGTTCAGTGACCACGCCTAAACGCTCACCCGGTGTTTTCGTGACGAGTATCTTCTTTTGCGTCACGTTCACAACAGCATGATACCTCTCCTTGCACGACATCCCGCTCCATGTCCCTCGAGGGAGGCCTTGCCTTGCAGCTCTTTGCAAATTCCACGGTACTGTTTCTAGCTGGTGCTGTGCGTCAGCTTCGGTTAGCTCGAAGCTCAGGTTCTGAAAAACTGTGTCAGTAGGAGGGGGAGGGTCGCTTCCTGCGGAGGGGTCAGCACGCTCCGCGGGGCGTTTCGATTTGTCTTCTAGCATTGCTTCATCGGAGTAGCCGCTTTGAGTGACAGTGCGCCGCAAGGGGTCCACCTCTGACATTGACGCTGTGAGGGAGTCTGTGGTGGAATGCACAGTGGGCGCATATGTGGTTGCCTCGTCGTCATCGTCGTAAACAGAAGCGTCGTCGGCAGCTTGATCAAGTACGACCTGCGGCGGGGCAGCCTGCACGTCCTGCCGCAGCTGCTTCATGGACTCGCGCAGCTGACGCCTTTTTTCCTCGGCTTCTTTTATTTTGTCTTCAATCTTCTTCTCCCAGAATCTGTCGTGCACATCCTTTTCAACATCTTTAAAATCCGCTTCTGTGCCTGGATCTGACGTTACATCGTCAGACAACACTGTCTGTGACGTGGTGCCTGCGCTGTCGCGACGCTTACCAGAGTGCTTTACTGGCTCTGCGTCATCATCGTCTATGCCGCTTTGCTTCTTATTTTCGGTGATACGGTTCTCAACAAACTCCTTTGCTGTCACCTTCTTCCCTTTCATAAACTTAAATGCAGATGCCTCCACCTTCGGCATCAGAAATGCAGACAATCCGTTTGCCTCGCGGATGTCGTTGAGAACCTGCTTGATATCGCTTATCTTGCTGTGAGTGGGGTTCTCAATCCGCTCAGGTGTCCTGATGAGCAACATTTGCTGACCAGGGGAGTAGATCACCAGCGTCGGCTTCTTGTTTGCCGTCAAATATACATGCTCCAGCCTATCTATGGTATCGATACCCATCACCGTCTTGATGCGCCCATCCGTCGTCGCAATGAACAGAACAGGTGGTGCTATGTTCGTACCGGGATCGATAACAAGCACCCGCATCAATGCCTTCCCCTTTTCCGTGACCCTCTCCACATATCTAATGTATTTTACCCTTTTTATCAACGCCTTAGGCAAATAAGGCTCATACAAGTCCGGCACCTTGTTGAAGCCTGCCATTTTAGTTACATCGCTTGCTGCGTGGTAAGTAAGGGGGCATAATTTTAAGGGAACGAATATATATTTAGCTTTCAAGTCCCAGGGCCCTAGTGCACATCGAAAGCTGTGGCAAGAGGCTGCTGTTTTGGGCACTGCAGCTGCCCGTCACTATCTTCTAGCGAATTTGTGTGTCTTTACAATCACCAACCTGTCTCGGTCTCCGACTCGGTAACTCCGGTCAGGTCCTGTATGTGGTGGATGGCCTACTGTAGCATACCGTGACCAGTTCTTTATATGGCGAGAAGATCACCTCATAATGTGCTGCTAATTTGTCGACATCAAGGTCTTTGGGCAATCGTAGCTCCGAAATCACCTCGCGTCTCACAGCAGACAGCGCCATCCCGCTCACAATGGCCATCTCCCATTCTTGGTCATGGTCGTACTCATCCTCAGTCGACACAGCCTCGTCTCCGCTACTCCCAAAGAACCTGTCGATAATCTTCAACGACTGCAGAAGGCCGTGTATTTTGTTAATCGCCTTTTGTGTGTGTCGTATGCTCAAAACCAACCCCATCTCACGTATTCTTGCGCACCACTCCTTGGCACTAGACCGCACTGTCTTGTAGCTCAAACATTTATACTGAAACCGCCAGTCGAGTAGGACCAGCATCTTCCAATTGAAAGCACTGGCATGCCCTGCCCTTGCGAGGAGTCTGTGAACAGTCACTGCACCTGAGAACTCTTCAGCCAGCCAATACCAACACCCTTTCCACAGATCTTCAGAGTCGATCCTCCTTCGCAGCATTGGGCACGAGTTGAAAAAGGCGATGATGTCTGGTGGCCGCAAGTGTGGAAGGATCTCCATAATTATCTCTTCCGGGAGCAGCTCAATCTGCTTGTCTTTTTCACTCAACTGCAAGAACGCTTCTTTCCTCTTCTTCCCAGCCCACCCGAAACTCTTTTTTTTCGTCTTATCTACAGCTGAGCTGTCGCTCCACGCTCCTTCCATCTCGGGTATCGGCTCCAACCCCGTTTTGCTACCCCCGATCCTCTTGCCCCATTTACGCCTCCGTAGAGTCTTGGACTGTACAACTTCTCCCATTGCCTGTTTACTTTGTAAATTGCAACGAACAGTGATGAATAAAACAACTGATTTATGATTACCACAGTACAACGCCCCCCTATTTATGTGATCACTTTTCTTTGGCCCTTGTTTTGAATTGCTGTTCTGCATTGTCGACGACGCACGTCTTGAGCTGCGCATGGATTTTCTGGCAGCCTTTGGTGGCTTCGGCGATGAGCATTTGAAGGTCGGTGGGTTCGATCTGGTTGTCGAAGGTGAGCATGGCGACGTCCCCTGTGGAAGGGAGGATCGCGATGTTGAGAGAGGGTGCAGCGGCTCTGGATTCCTCGTGTGTGATGTCGGCGAGGACGTTTGATTGGATGAACGAGGCTGAGCAGGACGTGAGGAGGTCGAGAACGGGAATACCCGCCGCGACAAGGGCAACGGATGCTGCGTTGAGCAGCGTTGTGAGGACAGAGCCATCATCGGCAAGGACGTTGAGAAAGACGTCAATGGCGGAAGAAGGGAACTGCGACCTGATTATGATGTCTTCCAGCACGCTCTTCACAGTGTCCGCAACCTCGTTCGCCTGGCGGTCGTCGACCCTACGGTGCCCCGACGCAGACGAGAAGGCAGCATACTGACACTGCACACTCACTGAGCACAGATCTTCCCTCACCCCCACTACCTCCCTCGGCCCGTACACCGCAGCAACCACTTTTGTACCACCTGCTACCACCGCCGCACTCCCATCAGCTCCATCCTTAAAGCATCCTAGTTCAATTTCGAGCTCCCTTGGGTCACCAGGCTTCCGCCCGTCCAGTCTCAGCCCCGCCAGGGACACGTACTCTACTTTCCTCACTCTTCCAGGCATTTTATTGCTTTATTCCCCTGGATGGGTTGTGTCAAGAAAATTCGCTAAGAAAAAAAATACTCTCTGGTGTAGAGAATAATGTGATGACGCTCAACGCCGTCATTAAAAAAGGAGGGGTGGGAGTTTGAGTGGAGAGATATGAAAGAAAAAGAAAAACAAAAACACTCACGCAAAGAGAAAATGAGCGGAACTAGTGCCAAATTTATTTGATTTCTCTTACTGCTTGTCATCCGCAGCTTCTGGTTCACGAGGCTTCTCGTCATCTTTTGCTTCGTCTTCCTTCGTCTCTACCTTCTCACTTTTGCTTTCTTCTGGGGTGGTCTCTGGGGTGGCCTCTTCTTTCTTCTTAGATTCTTCGTCAGGGTTCTCTACTTTCGCTTCCGCTTCCTGCGTTTCATCGTCCTTCTTCTCGGTCTCGCTTTCCTTGTCCCCACCATCAAGCTTCGTTACCCGTGCAGTGAGCTCTGCAGTGTTAGTGGTAGCCGTTTCAACAGCAAGCAACAAGTTTTCCATCTGCCCCTCCACGTTCTTCACCCTTTCGACGAGTCTGTCCTGCATGCGCACCTTCCCCTCCAACATGGCTACTTTGCTGTTCATCCCAGCGTGCGACTTCAACATGCTTTC
Organism: Diplonema japonicum; assembly: GCA_964019335.1. Classification (NCBI taxonomy): domain Eukaryota; phylum Euglenozoa; class Diplonemea; order Diplonemida; family Diplonemidae; genus Diplonema; species Diplonema japonicum. The sequence continues at coordinate 7,938 of OZ025734.1, forward strand.
TGACGCCTTCACGGTTTCCTTCAGCTTCTCCTCAGCCTCCTTGATCTCCTTCAAGTTGTCCGCTGTCGCCTTGCTTTCCGCTTGCAAACTCTCCAACTTCGACTCCATTTCGCCAATCTTCTTGCTGTTGTCGGGTACGGGCGGCAGCTCCCTCCTCGTCTTCAGCTGTTCCTTTTGATCTTTCCAACGAATATCAATGTCGAAGGCCTCACACATGGCAGCCTTCACGCCCCACAGACCACCGGCTAACACGGTTGCCCCGATGAAATAGTCCTTCCAATCCCTGCCTTGAGGCTTAGGTGGCACTGCGGGTGCCTGCGGGACCTGTGGTGGCTGGTAGTGCCTCGGGGGCGGTGGTGGTGCTGTTGCTGCTGGGGGAGGAGTTGTCTTGCTGGCGGCTTCCTCCAATTCAGACATCTCTTTCGGTTGATTAACAGCGGCAAAGGCCTGGTGGATCTCCTGCATGGAAAGCCCCTTCGACTTGAGGAAGTTGACACGGCGCGACAAAGGGGAAGTCATCACGTTGGTGTTCGTCAGGAATGCAGTCGCGTTCTTCATCCGAGTCTCCGCCGCAGGATCGGCAGGGGTCGCAGGAGCAGCGCTCCCATCGGACTGCAACGCAGAAGCAGGATCAACCTCAGCCATATTCTTACTGTGATGAGGTGAAACATACGGAGCATATGTGGTTTCAATGAGAACACTAATAACACTTTATATTAAAAAATTTTAATCAGCAACATCAGGACGGTCTTGTGTATCTTTTTGCATCATATTCGGGGCAGCCAGCGCGTTGAGGATGTTGGGGTTCTGCCCGCCGAGGATCCCCGCAAGCATGTTGTTGACGTTGAGTCCGCCAAGGTTCAAGCCCCCCATGTCGTTGTCTTTCTTGTTGTTGTAGCTAGAGGTAGGCAAAGAGCCGCGAGGCAGGTTTTGCCGCATGTTCTGCTGCGGTAGGCTGAAGCCACCACCACCACCACCACCACCACCACCACCTGCATTGGGACGCGCGACCATGCGCGAGATAGCGGCAAGTGCATCTGGAGTCAGCATGTTGGCGGCACCGCCTGAAGGCATGTTGGTCTTTGGTGCCGTCGGGCGCTTGGCTTTTTCGACCTAAACAGTGTTACACGAATTGATTTAACACACCTTTCTCTTCAAAGACTTCTGTCCTGCGGGCTGCATGAGGCAGTACTCCTTCCAAGTCTCTTCGTTGAAACCGTAGTTGAAGAACGCGGTAATATCCGCACTCTTCTTGCGCCACAACTTGCTCTCCTCAGGCAGTTGATCGATCTCGTAGCCATAGATGGCTTCATTGCGCAAAGGCGCCTCGGAGCCTGTAGCATTGTTATTCTCGTTCTAAGTCATACCAGGAACAAGTGGCGCTAGACCACCCTGCTCGGCAGCGGGTGCCTCGGTCACCCCTTCTGGCCTCAACACCAGCCCGTCCCTCTCCCTGTCACGGTCCCGCCTATCCCTATCATCTCTCCTGTAATCCCTATCCCTGTGTCCCTCCCTGTCGCGCTCATCCCGTCTTCTATCCATGTTTGCGGTACCTGGAGATAAATACTTTAACAGTAGTTTCAAGATTGTGATGCAAAAATAGAATGTTACTTAAGTTACTCATAAAGACTCAACCTCGATACCAAGTGTACTCTGCAACCTTTCCACCGGAAGGTCACAATGCCTTTGTAAGCAGTGCGCGGTATGTTGTCTTTAAAATCCGTCATCAGACCAAAAGACTCTGCCAATGCTTTGTACTCCCTGTTCGTGGTGTAGTATATCTTGTACTCGGCCTCGTCTTCGACTTCCTCGGCGCTCCTCACGGTCGTGGCGCTGTTCACCAGGTCGTCAAGCCATTCGTTGTACTTTTCCTTCGTGTAGAAGTCTGTCTTAAGCTTGCTCTGCCAATCGATACTCTGCTTCTCTAACTTCATGTGGCTTAAGTACTCCCTGCAAAACTGCCCTTTGCTAACACCGCCTTCGCACCACATGAAGGTCCTTGGTATCTCCGGGCGTAGGCATGCCCTCCCTTTTCGGTGCTTCGGCTGCCGCAGCCAATCGTCCCAAAAACCCTGCGGCCATGTTGAGGAAAACTCTTCCCAGAAGGACCTAGCGAACATCCACCCCAACCCTGGGAAGAAGTCGGTCCTGTACAAGGCCGTCGAGGACTTCACGAGCTCTGCCTTCCCGTTGTCGTTCCACCCTGACACGCACCATAGCGTGTCGTCTTCGTCCAGAAGGGGCGAGGTCGCCTTCATATACGAGAAGAAGTCGCTAGCAACTTCGAGGTCCTCCTCCAGGATGATAACCTTGTCATACGCAGCTATGCTCATGATCTCGCTGATGGCCCATCCATAGTGGTGTGCTATGGCGTAATACGGCTCAAAGTGGAGGCGCTTCTCCTTTGGGGTAGCCCCTGTGTCATTCCGCTCGTGAGTCAGATGGATCACGTTGCTGAAGCTGTCGATGCTTTCTGTCACCTGCGGGAAGTCGGTGCCGTCCTGGCTGGCGAACACCCGGAACGACTTGTCACCGTCAATCACGTCCAAGACACGGGCCATAGCCTTCTTGAACAGGGCGTCCCTTTTGTACACAAACATCACAACAGCAATGGTGCCTTGCTTATCTTGCTCCAGCTCATCGCGCATCCCCAACTCATCTATCCCGATGCTCTTGCCTTTCTTATGCTTTTTACTCCTCTTCTTCTTCTTAGGTGCAGGTGTGGGTTCCGGTGTCTCTTCTTCCTCACTCCCTCCACTACTGTCGCTGTCCTCGAGCAGTTCGATGGCCTTCTTGCGTGGTTCAAGTTTCTTGTGTGTGTCGCCGTGTCCTCCTTCCAACGCTTCTAAGACCCTCTCCAGGTCGTCCTTGATGTGGCTGTTGTCTTTCAAGAGATGTTCAATATCATGCTGTTGCTTTCTGAGCATCTCCTGTACCGCAGGCTGGGTCTTCTGCCCTGGTGCATACGCCCATATGAAGGTGATCCACACGAGGAGCACCGCAAGCCAGACGATACTAATGCGCGGCGCCAGCAGCATCATGTTCCTGTGTATCTATGGTCACCACCAAGCAGCATGATAATACAATATGTCTAAACTGAACTGAAGGAGAAAAGTGATCAAACCTTGGCTTTTTACCCTCGCGTTGGTGTACAAAAAAAGTTAAAAGATTTCGAGGCGTGCAGCGCTTATCACTTGTATCGAATTAAGACAGCAAGCTGACCGATGATTTACTAACGCGAGAACACCAAATCGGATCAAAGGAGCTAAGGGCAATTGAAAGGGGAAAAAACACCAAAAGAAAAACCGTTGAGACAATTACAAAAAGAAAAAAGAGAAGAACTTCGATGAGACGGCAAGGTTCCCAAGCGACTCTCAAAAAAAGTAAATAAAATGGGGGTTAAAGAAGATGCAAATCATACCTGTAGAAGTTAGGATGTACCCCAATGCTACCTCTACATTTTTAAGCAATGAAAACAATTGTTCAAGTCAAAAAGAAAATGAATGAATAAACTGAAGAGATTTGAGATTAAAGCCATCGAAATCAAACTGCTGGATAAAAAAATTAATCGAAAAGTGGTTTCCTGCAGTTGAGAAGAGAAAAAGGGGAGCTGTCTGTTGTTGTGCGCGCTGGTGTAGAAGAAACCTGGGTTTAAAAGCACGTGTTCAACGTCCCTTTTTTTTTGCTCAGAGACAACGACTTGCTCTTAAAAAAAGAAGAAAAAAGGGGGGGAAAGGCCACCAAACTCAGACCGAAGGTAACCTCGTTGCCAAAAAAATAAAAGAAAAAGAATGGAAGAAGAAGTGACTTTCTTTAATTCAGTGTAAGTATTTTGTGTTTCGGGCAGGAGTGTGGCTCTACGACTATCGTGCAGCCCCCACTGGGGAGGGGCACGGGCTCCCCGTCTATCTGCAGGCGCATGGAATCCAGATCAGTCTCGGCAGACACGGCGATCTCGATCTTGCCCCCTTGACCCACTTTCTTCGAGGACCTGAGGCCCCCCTGCGCCAGACCCATGTGGAAGCTACCGAAGTAACCGCACACCTCAAGCTTGCTGTCGTTAAACTTCTGAGGCGTGTACTCCTTCGACTTGGAAGGCTTCCACACCCGCATCCCGGCGGCAAAAGAGTCAATGTTTGCCAGGATAATGTTCTTCAGCTCTTTAATACGTGCCTGGTCCACTTCCTTCCCGTCAACGGTGATCTTGATCTTGTTCTTCACAGCAGGCGACCCGCACAACGCAGCGCACCCGAACTTAGTGTACCACACCTTGTTCCCTGTCCTTGTCTTGCACAGGCCCGGGTTCTCTCTTCTGAATTTGTCGAATTTGTAGGCTATGGTGGCATCGAACCCTATGCTCAAGTAGTTATTCATGACGCCTTGCTGGATGTCCATCACTTTTCCGTGTCTGTCTATTACTTTCACATGCCACCTGTCCAGTTCCGACTCCTTGCCCGCCTGCACGTCGCCTATGATGTCACGGATGTGTTCTCTCTTGCAGCAGCAGCAGCACTTTTCTCTCACAAACCCCGGGCCGAACCCCAGGCTTCTGCTGAGGTCGTTGCCTGTCCCCATAGGGATCATCGCCACATGTGGCTTCTCTCTGTCCGGCTTGTCTTCGAAGTAGGTGTCGATGAGCTGCATTCCCCATGCTACCGTCCCATCGCCACCTGCGATGATGACCTTTCCTCCGCCCTTTACGTCCTTCAGCCTGTCCAACAGCACCCCCAGCATGGGGTCCGGTGAAGCACCTTCCCAATCTTCTTTGTTAGTGAACGCATCTTTGGGTTTCAGCTTGCTGTCCTTTGGATCCGTCTTGTGTTTGATGTAGTCCATGAGGTTCATCACCATGTTACCTCCCAGCTCCTCCCGCAGTTGTTCTTCAAGAAACCCAGCTGCTGCCCGCTCGCCGCTTGACGAGTTGGTGATGGCCACTGTAGACCTCTTGAGAGCGTGCGGAGAAGGCATGTTTCGAAAACTTGTATAAATGGTACCTTACCCCTACCTGTGAAGCGCTTTTAGAAAAAGAAGAAAGACAATTGAGCATAATCCGTTTAAAAGAAACGTACGTTTAAATAGGCCAGAATTCGGAATGGCCTGACTTGACATCGTAAGCGCTGTTCCAGAACATCCACTCCATCTTAGAAGCAGTCACGTAAGCGTCGACCATGCGCTGCTGAATCACCGGCGAGGCGTTCTGAGCTGCTTTCTCGACGATGGCGAGCATCTTGTTAACGGAGTCACTGAACCCATCGCCCGAGTACTCCATGATCCACTCGTCAAAGTACTTCACGGGCGACGGGCCTTGGCTGCGACGTTGCTCGAGGAGGTTCTTCCCAACGTGAAGGTAAATCCAGAAGCAGGGGGTAAAAGCTGCCAGGCCTTCTTCCCAAGGACGGTTGGCGGCGGTGTCGAGCAGGAAAGATGTGTAGGCCACATTGTTGCGCGACTTGCCATACTTAAGGACCTCTTGATCGCCCCATTCAGTCATCCACCTCTCGTGGTTCCCGGACTCAACTACTAGCGAAGACATGGCAAACTGCAGCAGTTGTAACGTGGCGTTGTACTCCGGTGGTGCCCTAATAGCCAGCAATGCAAGGCCCCTAGCATACTCCTGCAGGTACAGGCTATCCTGTCTAATATAAAACTGGAACGATGTCAAAGGCAGCTTCCCGTTGATAAGCCCCTGCAGAAAAGGGTGGCCATCGATCTTCGCTACAGTAGGTACCGAAGCATTCCAAAGCTTCCAACAAAATGGCGTGTTTTTCAAATCCGCCGGTTTGAGTGGCGGCACAACTTTCTCCTCCTCCACCTCATGACGTTCTCTCTTATTTGATGATGAAACGGCAGCGATAGACAGCAAGCAGTTCACACCCAGCAGAACTGTCATCACCACGATCAGCGCCGTCGGTGAATGCCTATTATTGAAGACCATTGTAATCCTGTGAATATCCTGCGTAGACGGGCAACGACACAAAAATAAAATTTAAATAAAAAAGTTCAAAGCTATTCGTTTGCTGACACTGCATGTCAGGCAGCAGCACAGCCACCCAAAATCTGGTTATGAAGAAGGAAATACGACGAACTCTTTCGGTATCACAGTTCGGGTACGTTAAGAGACGTTTGGAGGGGAAATGGGACACACCACACTTGCCCGCAAAGCGGGGGGAAATGGATCACAGACAACCTAGAAGGGGGTACCCTCGAGGTAACGCTCGTAGAAGGAGAAGGCCGCCACGGGCTGGAAGGTGGGGACCATGTGGCCAGCAAGGCGAATGGTGATGAACGAGAAATCCTTGTCCCCGCTGGTAGGGGTGTAGGTGGTGGCGTACCCGGCGGGGATGCCCCCGTTGTGTGTGTACCACGGGTGCCAAGCGGACTTCTTGTGAGCAACACCCTTGGCCACCATACCAGTGGTCCACTCCTCGTTGCCCTTGTAGGGGACACAGGCATCAGAGTCACCGTTGTAGATGAGCACCCTGATCTTCCCGATGAGGTGGGGGTACAGGGTCACGGAGGCAGGGCCAGTGGAGGAGTAGTGGAACTGGAGGCCGTTGGGCTTGTTCAGGTGGAGCGCCTGCTGCACATCGCTCCTCCTGAAGTACGACCCCATGGCGGCCATACCACCGCACGACCAGTCGTACCCGCCGCCCAGGGCGTTGAGCTCAGCCTTCGCAGAAGCGGTGTCGTGCATCTTGCTTCTGAGGAAGCTCTTGAGCCACCTTTGGCTCTTGCCGACCTTCTTGAGCCACTCGCCGTTCTGGGGACAGTTGTCGTAGATGTCGTAGATGTTGTAGGGGCCCACTTCTCTGTCCATTGTGTTCAGGGCCTGGCGGCACGCACCGGAGGCGGTGTGAGGGAATGGGCAGTCCTTGTAGATCTGCTCGTAAGTCTTCTTTGACACAAGACCCTTCCCGTAGAACATGTCAACGTCGTTCTGCTCCTCGTTGGGACCATTGCAGTCCACCACGTTGGCAGATCCACCCCAGCAGCCGTTGCCGACAGCAATACCCTTGAAGTTGGAGAACAAGTTGTTCTCAACAATGTGGTAGGCGATGTTTGGGATGTACTGCCCTGCGTAGGACTCACCTACGAGGTACAGGTCGTTGCTCTGTGGTGGTGGTGGGTGGTGCTTGACGGGCATACCTTGTACTCGGAGAACTCGTTGAAGAAAACGCCAAGGGTCTTGGCGTAGGCAACTGCCTGGGACGTGTCGTTCCAGTAGCACGCGACAGGGGCACCGTTCCTGATGCACTCGGAGAAACCAATAGGGTCGTTGGACCCGGCGGGGCTCTCCAAGTACAGCATGTTAGACACACGGTTCCACGCCTGGGAGTTGACGTACTGGCTGGAGCTGTTCAGCTGGAAGTACCCCATCTCGGTGTAGGCGCCATACAGCGAAGAACCACCGGGACCACCCTGGTGCCAAGCAGAGACGGGGTCCTTAGCAGGGTTCCTCTGCGACTCGTGGAACTGGTAGTGGATCTTGAGCGAGTCGTATCCAGCAACAGGTCCAGGAACGTTCAGGTACCCGGAGTACACCTTGAAGGAGGACTTGGGGAAGCCAGGGAGCTGGTCAACAAGGTCAGCAGCAGGTGCAGCGGCGGCACTGTCGTGGATGTAAGGGAAGTAAAAAAAAGCATACCAAGCAACTAACCCAAGGAAGGCAGCAGCACGCATCTTGATTTGTTTTAGCTGGAAATCTGAGTGCGCTCAAGAACACTTGTTTAAACGGAAACTCAAAAGAAAGAAATGTCTTGGAAAAGACACTATTCGTCTTCTTCACAATCGGAGTCACTGTGGTTCCACAAGTCATCGATGTTGCCGTCCAGCACTTCGCCATCATACTGCGCGAGTGAGTCGATCGCACCTGTGGGAAGAATCTGTGACGGCCGAAGCATACCTAACGGGAGCGGGGGAGGCTTGGTGAGGTTTTCATAACACGTTCGAAGAATAGTAGCTTGTTTGAGGGACCACTTCTTACTGTTAATCTCAACGCCTTTGGAGCAGTTGGGAACCAGTGGGGTGTTGAGCAAGGGTATGAAGTATCCCTTGATGCAAGTGTCGACGAGCTCTTTGTAAAGTGACAACTGGCTCTCGAACTCTTGTGATATTGTTCTCTCTGCACGCTTGAGTCTGTTGAGGTAGTTGGGGGGCACTGCCTGCCCTAGGCTTGACGGCCGAGTAAAGGACGTAGCTGTCATTGTAGCGTCACACTTGAACAACGTGAGCGACGGCACGTTGCTGTAGAGAGGATACACGCTCATCTTCAAAGGGAGCACTTTCGTAATACAAGAATCATCGAGCACCTTGCTGTCCCGTGCTATCTTCAACAGGTAGTTCGTGCCTTTGTACATGAAGGCAAAAGGTCGCGTAAGCAGCCTCCTCCACCGCACGACTCCCTCCACAACACTTAATGTCTTTTTCTGTAGCAGATAAAGAAGCCGCAGCATCTTCGTCTGTACCTCAACCGGGGGTGAGCCCACTTCGAACAAGCACACATATTGACACACCTTGTCCAGTACTACTTCCCTCTGCCTTATACAATGCAGCACCTTTACAGTGAACCACTTGTGATCCTCCAAGAAGCGGACTAGCTTCTTCACCTTTTTCTTGCTCTCCTTTTTCATCACGTTATTCTCGAACATCATCCTGTCTAGCGTGGGGAGATTCGTCTCCCGTGCTAGGTGTTGAAACATTTTCTCCGGGCATGCATACGGCTTATGCATGGTACCTGTTGTGGTTGTACTCAGTGAGATTGCCTGTGACTAGTAAACGAAAGGAACATATTAACAGCGGTATTGTTATGCACAGATAACTTCTCAGTTCCTGCGGTGCTTTTCCTTTCCCTTTTTCTTTGTGGTCGAACGGTCATCCTTGTTCAGCTGTCGTGCAAGCCTGGCTTCTGTCTGCTGTCGGAGCTCCTCCTGCGAGAAGGGTCGTTCGTCTTCACCATCTTCGACGTAGTCATTGCCGAAGGAGTCCCCCGCTACAGGCAGCTTGCTCTCGACGGCCTTCGAAAGGTTTGTGCTTCCCATGGGAACGGAAGGCCCAACGCCTATGAACTGTGTCTTCCCAGAAGTCTGCTCAGCAGCCGTTTCGTCTCCCTGTTCATCATCCTCGTCCTCATCTTCGTCGGGTACGTCCTCCCCTTGCTCCCTTCGTGTCTGCTTCTCTTGTGCTTTCCTCTCCTTTGCCTGCTTCCTCTCTTCATCCTTCAGCTTGGCCTTACTTCGCTGCTCCGAAGCCTTCGCCATATTGTATGCAGCCAGGATCTCATTCGTCCTCTCTTCGACCATCCCAAGGAACATCATCATGTTGCTCTCCGTGCACTCCGTAGTACCTGTCTCTGTCATGTGCTCTGCAGAACACCCGATCTTGTTAAAGATCTCAGAGATCATTACTTGCAAGTCCTCAATCTTCTTTTTGGCTTGTATCGTGCTGTCGTTTAGGCTCTCGGCCATCCCCTCTGCTTTGGACAACTCGTCTTCCAGGTCTTTTAGTTGTTTCCACCTTGCAGGGTCGCCCTTCTCGATGTTCGTGAACTCTTTCAACTTCTCGATGTCTTCTTCAAGCTTTTCGCTCTCGCCGTTTAGCTCATTCACAAAGTTGTACATCGAAAAGTTCTGCTCTTCCGCCTTCACAAACTTCTGGTGAAGCACTTCCATGTCCTGGATGCCGGTTGCTTCCTTCAGCTGGTCGACGATCTCCTGGTAGTTCACGGTTCTTTGCTCTAGCTCCGGATCTTGCTCCTGCTTGCTCTTCTCGAGTTTCTTCTTCCTGGCGCTCCCGTCGTCCTCTTCCTCCTGTTTCGTTGCCGTCCTGTTCATGTGTCTTGTGTTCTTAATTGAGTCTTCTAAGTTCTTGTTCGCCTTCAGCATCAGGTCCAGTTCCTCGAAGTGCCTCTCATACTGCTGGATGTCCTGTGCGGCAGTGATGTGGTGTTGTGTGACATACCTTTTCGGCAGCCTCTCGCAAGTGCTTGAGCTCAACACCGGAGGCGTCTCTGTCCTCGTAGTACAGGTTCGACTTCTCGATGATTTCGGCCATCTGCTTCTTTTTTTCATGCAGCTCTTTTTCAAGCTTCTTGTAGATCCCGTCGAACACCACCTGTTGTGGCGGGTGTTGGAAGTGCTCCGCGTTTTGTATGCATACCCTCTCTCTTCTCAAGTTGTCGATTTGCTCGCGAAGGTCTTTGTTGTAGCTGAGTGCCTCGTTGAACTTCACCAATGCTTGGTCCAGCCTGTTCTCCAACACCTTGATCTGCTTATCAACAATCTGGTGGTTCTCCTGCGTCGCGTTGATGCCGCCCATGGTCTTTGATCGGTCCCTCCTTTTATCGGCCAGCAAGGCTTTGTACTCGCACACCTTTGCGTCGTACTCACGCACCCTGCGCATGTCGAAGTCGATCTTCCTCTGGATCGTGTCGTACTGCTCTTCCCTTTGGCTGAGTTCCATCTGCAGTTTCGTGCTGAACCCTGACCCTCCCTCCGCAGTCTTCAAATCGTCACGCAGCTTCTTATTTTCCTTCTTCAAGGCGTTCACGGTCTCCATCTGCTTCTGCATCATGCTCTTCGCATCTCCTGCGTACGAGCGGCGGTTGCCCTGCAAAAGTATATTTTTGCTGAGCACCGAAAGCATACCTCAAGCAGCCGCATCCTTTTCGTAAGATCCTTCTGCTCCTTGTCGCCATCAGAAGCCATTTCTTCGTACTGCAGTGACATTCGTTTTGTGACGGGATGAAAAAAATACAACTCAAAACGAAAATTAAGTACAAACACCAAGGGTATCAAATAAGTAATCACAATGCTCTCTTTGAGCATGTCTAAAAATGGTCACAGGCAGCAGCATCGATGCGTGTGACGCGCGTTGCAAAAACTTTGCTTTCGAAGAAAGCTCGGTCAAAATTAAAAACGTCCCCTTAGCGCACGTCACCATGTAGTCGTCGCTACACAGAGTGTCTTTGCTGATGGGTGACTCTTGCCATTGGTTGTCCACCCACCTGTGCATTCGCGGTACGCACAGGATCTCGCGTTCCCTTTGCTGTTCTTCCTCGAAATGCTTATGGAAAGACAAGCAGTTGTTCTCAGACAGCAGTGTCAAGAAGTCGCTCGACTCGGCACCCTCGTTTTCCACTATTACGACGTCGGAGCCAAACGCTACTTCCTGCAGAGCAGCTGTCCGTAGCCACACACTTGACGCACGACCCTGCCACACGTAGGCCGTTCGATGCACGTGCAACAGGAGCACGCTCTGAGTTTCCAAGCATGCTTTACTCCTCTCTACTTCCACGACCTTGACGTACACCCCTACAGGCAGCAGCTTCATGAGATATGGCCTCTCCGTTGACATCCTTGTAACCATCCGTTGACCACTCATCATCAGCAGTGCTAACAACCGTGCGGGCTCCGCTCCTTCCTGCACCACGTGCCACGTGGACTGCTCCACAGTCTTGTCTAGCTGCTCGGCTTTTAAAGAGGTCGCCAACTTGGCATCCTGGGTCGTGTACCTGCCGTGCCAAAGGTAAATGTCTAAATGTGCGCCTTCATTGAAGAACAAGATGTACGAGTACTGCGACATCAGAACACCGCTGACATCTTCGAAGTCGTCGCTGCGCCATGCGGGCACGAGGGCGTGTGCTTTGGGCGATGGCACAGATGACTCGTCAGACAACCTTCCCCTGGGGGTGATGATGGGTGCTTTAGGGGTGTCAGGGGGCGAGGAAGGCGTCGTGACAGACAAGACAACAGTGGGACAATATTGTGGCGGTGGCGGTGTGTATTCTGTTGCGTAGATGGGTGTATGTGGTACTTGGAGTGGGGCTGCTGGGGCTGGTGCTTGGGGTGGAACAGGGACCGGAAGCGGCACCTGAGTTGGAATTGGAACCTGTGGGGACTGGAGTGGGGCCTTCGGCGCAGTAAGCGGCAACGCTGCAGAGTAGACAGGACTAGAGGGCGGCAAAGTATTGTTTTGAGACAGACCACTTGGACTGGCATGTGTCCTGTCTTGACAGTTGCTTTCCTCATACTCCTCGCAGTCCTGAAAATCCACCTGCTCGCTCAAGGTATCGTGTTGTTCTGCAATAGACACCTCTTGAATATGCCTATTAGGGCTCGTGGTGTGTTCCCACTCCACTGTGTCTTTGTATCTGTCGATGGACCTCGTGTAGTCATAGAGAGCAGAACGCAGCTCAAACGCCTCTGCACTCCTCTTATCCACCTCCCGATACAAGAGTTCGATCTGCTGCTTTAAAACATCTACATTCTGTTGCTCTCGCTGCTGCGGCTTCGATGTGAAGAACGAAGTCATATAAGATGTGACACCCGACAGCAGCGAGGGCTTCTCTTTCATATTGGCGACTTCTTTTTTCAGCTCATTGATCGTGGCGTAGAGCTTCTGCAACTCCGTACCCCTCTTCTTATCCTCTCGTATCTGAAGCACCTCGTCCTCAGCAACAGTGATTATCGCGAGAGCACCTATCACAAGACTAGCACGTAGGCCTGGACGGCGCCTAGGTGCAGGTTGGGTATAAGGTTCAAGCGGATGGAAAATCTGCATGAAATGCTCTTGTAGAGGGGGTGCGGCTACAGAACGAACAATTATGGGTGGGGAGTAAATTGGAGGGGAAAGCGGACGCGTGCTTTGGGGTGCTGGATACGGCGGGGACAGGATGCTCCTGGTGGGGGACTGGTTCCTTGGTGACGGCAGTCGAGGAGACTGCAGTCTGGCCAGCTTATCGCTTGGAACAGGTGCATTAGATACTCTGATCGGGGCAGCAAGGGGAACGTCACGTGAGTCGCTGGTGTACATATCTCATTCCTGAAAAGTTGTGTATATAAAATTCACAATGTAGTTTTATAACTGAATAGCATAAGCCACAGCACTCCACTTTACATCTCAGGTTCCGTGTTCGTGGGGCATTTCCCGGCCATGCATGAGGCGATTGTCGCCTTGATATTCTCCATGAAGGATTGTTTTTCGTTGACGCGTACCTCACCTCCTACCTGCTGGCAGTTCCAGTATTTCTGGATGGAAGGAGTGCCGTCTACTAGCTGCCGTTCCTGAGTATTTTTTTCTTCCCCACCCCATTTTTATTGTGGCGTACCGAAAGGTCTAAGTTGTCTTTGTGGTGAATGTCGATTGAGTAGAACGCAGCACCTGGACGGTCTTCATTCATCCACTGTTCGACCTCTTTGTACATTTCCGCTTTAGAAAGACAAGGCATGCAGCCTTTCTTCCAGTACTTCACAACCATCAGCTCGTCGTTCCTTTTGTGGTACGCAAGCTTTCTCAAAAACTCTTCTTCGCCTCGGATCGGCGGCAGCTTGGTCTCCTCAAGAAAACCACCTTCCTCGAACTCCCTCAATCTCCTCTCAAACAACTTACCGAACTCTTCCTTTGTCATCCCCGGCTTCATGAGCCCCGGGGGAAATATCCTCTGTGTGAACTCAAATACTGAACCCATTTTCTGTTAAACCCCCCAACCTGCCAATACAGCTAACGTTCGATCGCCAAGATCACAAACTTTCTACTTTAACACTAAATTGGCTTCTTACTGGTACACACTAGATTTTCTTTCTTCTTTTTTTTTTTTTGAATGATGTGAAAAAGAAAAGATAAAAAGAAGAAGAAAAAAAAATAGATCCTTTAGTGCCCTCCCCCCGCCGTGCCCTTGGTTATTTCCGCACCTGTTCAACAAACAGCTGCCTGGGGGGCATGTGAGGATACGGGGGGTAGGGGCAGTGAGTGGAGTTGTTCTTATTAAAGAGAGAGAAGAAGAGGTGCTTTTTTGTCATTTATTCAAAATCCGATCACTGCGGAGGAGGCATGCCAGGGGGAAGTGGCATGCCAGGAGGAAGCGGCATGCCAGGGGGAAGTGGCATGCCAGGGGGCGGGAGAGGCGCACCTGTAATTTGGAGTAACTACGTGTATTTAGTTTATACCTAGGCCAGAAGGAAGTGCCATTCCGGGAGGAGGTGTCATTCCGGGAGGAGGAGTCATTCCAGGAGGAGGAATCATTCCAGGAGGAGGTGGCATTCCAGACATGAACCCTTGAACACCTGCAGCACCGCGAGAGGGTGCTTGCGCCATGGGCGGCATTCCTCTGCCCTTGCCTTTTCCGCCTCTAGGTTGCGGCATTGGGGCCGCTCTCCCAGCTGCCCGTCCTGTCACAATTGGTGTTTCTTTATGAATTTCAAGAGCATACCTGAACCCTCACCAGGAAGCCGAACACATGTCTTCTTTGCTTGCTGCGAAGGAGGTGCCTTGCCGAGTGCACCCTGCACAGTGACCCCCACAATAGACTCCCCTCTCAGAAGGATGAAACCCAATTCCCTGCTAACCTGCTCTTTGGCACCTCCCTTCACCACCTTCATCCTTGTTTCGATAGCATCCCGCATCACAATGTTCAAATACTGTGTGTGTGTGTTTTTTTTTTTTTTTTCTTTTTCTCTCAACTCTCAAAAAACATTTCATTCGCACATACTTTGTCAAAGGCCACGAAGGTCCCGGTGATTTCCCTGCCGGTGTTCAGTTCAGCTGTCACCTCGGAGTTGAGGTAGTTGAACATTCTAGATTTTCTTGATATACCCGCCATTTTCTTTTTTTCCCTCCTCCCCCTCACCTTTGGTGTTTAAAGAGCAGGAAAGAAAGAAATACATGAACTGACCACTCAATTACTGTTTCCATTCTTTTTTTCTTTTCACTCCGCAGCAGCAAGCTTCTCATAGATATTAATACCGGTGTAGCGCATGATGATGTTTGGAAGGGACCTGATCCAGCATGCCATCACCCTTCCACTCTTCTCCTGTAACATAATCTCCTCCTTGATCATCATGTGCATGCTCTCCATCAGGGGTTCTGAGGATTTGAAGTCCAGTGTCTGCAGCTTGTCGGCACCGAACTGGCCCCATTGCCTCATGGAGCTAACCTTTTTGTGGTAGAAATCGAAAATAAGTTGTCTCAACAGTAGACCTGTGGGGGGCGCTGTGGGCACGCCCAGCTTGGTGTCTTTCAGGAGGGACTTGACAATGTACTCTGGGCCAAGCTTGGCGTTGTAAGTGACAAGAGCCATCGCAATCATCCTGCGGATCTGGTGAATCATGAATGCGGCACCCTTAACGGTGATGGTAGCTACCTCCATCCCATCGATGACATCTATACTGTCGATCTTGAACTCTGTCACGTAGCGTTGCGCGCTGGGGTCACCAAGCGGTTTGTCTTTCGTGTAGTTGTGGAACCAGTTTGTCCCAACGTACTCGGCCAGTATCTTGTCCACCCTCGCCCTTGCTGTGTCGGTCAGTCTGTAGGCCTTTAGCTTCTCGAACATCTCATCTGGTATCGCCGCGTAGCCTGTGTTGCCCGCTTGACCCCCTTCCTCTCCTTCTTCGTTCTCGATCTTCACCATGGCTGTTTCAGGAGAAAACACCGACCGGAAGTCCTCTAAGAACGCAAACGTGGGCAGCACATAGTTGTAGTACCTGTGGCTGACTGCCGTCTTCGAGTTGAAGCTCTTCGTGACCTTCACTGCATCGTACACACGGATCTGCTTCGGGAGGTGCTCATTCACAGCACAGACAAAGGCGGCGTTGTTGTCAGGCTCTTGCAGTTTCAGGGACACCAGGTTCATCACTGCGTGGACACCTTTGTCTGTCCTGCTGGCCCGCATCCAGCCAATCTTCTGCAAAGCGTTCATCCCGCTGTTACCCGACACCATGTTGTCCGCACTGATGCCACCAGCCTTGTGGATCGCATTCATAAGATCCTCCTCGATGGTCTTGAACCCCTTGTTATACTGCAGTCCTTGGTACCCTGTGCCCACGTAGCCCAGAGCAATGGCATATGGCTTCTTTTTCGCCCCGCGTCCTCCTTCTTCGGTGCGCGCCTTCTTCGCAGGTGGCTCATCTGTTTGCACCACCTCGACTGTTTCCTTCACCTGTTCTTGTGTTTCGCTGCCAGGCATTTTTGCTCCTGTGTGACAAGTGTTGTGTGGAAGTGAAATGAACTAACTATAGCACCCTCTTCATGACCTCCCCTAAGCACACTGTCGCGTAGCACGATGAAGGCAGTGCGAAGCTTATCTTGATAGTGTCCCCCTCCTCTGCAACGGCCACGCCCTCTGGCTTTGCATTGATATGCCTGTAGCTTGGTGTAAGTTTTATGTTCAACTCTTTCGTGTCCCAGTCTGCCCTGGTCAGGCCGTACTCCTGCAGAACCTCGTCATAAATTGCACCCACTTCGTTGTCGGGGTACAGAGTGCTGCTGCTGCCTGGCTTTGGGTGCACGACCTCCGTAATGACGTGCTGCGAAGGATCTTCACACACAACAGGCGCTGCCTTCTGCGCTTTGTTTGTGGTTGTCAGTGACGGGAGAATGAGGTCGCCCTTCAGCACCTTGGAACCGTGTCTCTTCAGCCTGAGGTACAACACCTTGTTCCACAACCAGCTTTGGAAGCTATGGAACCACAGCTCCCTCACCGAGTGGGGCATGTTGCGGAACCACTTCACAGGCTCAGCAGGGTGTTTGCTCTTTGCATAGAGGACATCTTTTTCAGTGTTTTTGAAGATGGGAAGTGCTTTTGCTGCCGCTAGTGCGTCCCCTGTCTTGGCATAGTTGGTCTTAATGCCGTTGACCTCGTCAGTGTCAGCCTCGCAGCATGTCATCATAACGTCGACTGCACGCTCCCACTCTTTGCGCACTAAGTGCAGCCCTGCATGCAAATCTTGCTTGCAGATGACAGCAAATCTCTGCGAGCCAAAAAAGTTGTGAAAACCTTGATCCATGAGCTTCGCTGCCTCGCATACTGCGGCAGCTCCCACGCTTACATCTCGCAGCGTGATTTCAAACTTGTTCCCCAACAACTGCCCCTTCACCAACCCTTCGTTCTCGTACTTCATGTCGCACACACGGAGCTTGTCGTGCGTAATCCTTGCCAACTTGTTTCCCAGTAGGCCTTTCAACGAGCACCGCTGTACGGTGATCGCCTTTTTGTCTTTCATTCCGCAGCATGAAATGTCCTGCTCACCGCAGTGCACCAACCGGGCGATGAGCCTTGCTGACTCGAACCATGACAGATCCGTCTTCTGCAGTGTGAAATGGAGGTAAGGTTGCTCGATATCGGCACGTTTCCTTTTAGGAGGCTTCTTCGTAACGGTGACAGCACCATCCCTGGCAGCAACCTGGATGGCACCGAATTTAGCTGTGATGGTCTCGTAGAACTGTTTCTTGAGATCTTTGTCATCAGTGATGTAGGGAAGGGAGAGGGGGGCACGAGAAGGGTTCACCGCGTACTGGATGATGCCGGCAGCACCGTCTTCACCGAAGAGCTTGCAAAACAGGGGGTAAGCAGGGCATCTGATCACGGACACCACTGATGCAACAGAGTGCATCGCTAAGTGCGGGTGCTCATTTTTCAACTCTCTGTTGAAAGCTATCCTCGTATCCCTGTCTTTGATGGTGCCCACTTCCAGAGATCCCCCCACCGCAAGGTTCTCTAAGTCGCTCTTTGGTATCTTATCTAGGAGCCCAGTCAGCACCTGCTCCTGCTGCTGTTCCGGTTTCTCAGCATCTTCGCAAGGGTTCTTCTTCCAATTAGCGTACTTCTTCGCAAACTCCGGCACCGCAGGTAGCCCCTTGTTGTCGTTCAGTGTCAACACCTTCCCCGCCATGCTGATCTCGTTCACAATGAAGTCTTCGACGTTCTCTTTGAACTTGGCATCGAAGCCGCTGCCCTCGCCGTCGAAATATATCCAGAAATGCTCCATCCTGTGAAGGAAATGCGTTTTAACTGTATTAGCAGATAATAAATAACAACATCACAAAATGGAGGGAGGAATCCGTAACAATCTAATGGGAAGAGCAAGTTAATACAGTCAGTTGGCAACCGATCAGTTCTTCCCCCACGAAGACATTTCGTTGCTGCGCGAGGACAGCAGGGAGGTTACCCTTTCTTCTATGTTTTTAAGCGCATCGTCTTGCGACATGTACGCGGCTGAGGGACGCATAGAGGCCGCGCCACCGGGGCCCATGCTCCTCGAGGGGGTGACCCCAGGGGATTGGAAAGTTCCATGTCCCGGTGCAGGTGACGTGTGCCTAAGGACCTCTTGGTAGTGATCGTTCTCTATGGTTGCATCTTTCATGCCCTGGTGGAGTGCTTGGACTTCCCTCTTGAGGTCAGTCACTGTCTTATTCAGGTGGCTTCGTTCTGACTCTAATTGTAGCACACGCTGGTCGGCTTCTTCTCGAGATTGTCTCAACGAGTTGCTGACACCTTTCTCGCTCTGCAGCTGCCCGCTCAGCACGCCGTGTCCCGCTCCGTAGTGTCTGGCATCTGACTCTATCTGTCTCATGCGGTTTTGCAGGTCGCTCATCTTGTGGCGAAGTGAGAAGTTCTCGTCTCTCAAGTCTTTATTTTCAGCCTCATCGTCGCGCTCCTGTAGATGGTTTTGAGCATGACGGTGATGACATACCTTGTGCTTCATGCCGTCTAGCTTCATGTGGGCCTCTTTGAGCTGTCTCTTCACAACCTCGCATTCTGTGTCCAACTCGTTAAGCCTCATTTTCGTGTCCCCCTGCTCCGCGTTGGCTCTATTGTGCGACATCTTGAGGCTTTGTATCTCGTTCTGCAGTCGCATCGCCTCGTCTCTCGCGGAGGCCTCACGTGCCTCGGCATCTACCTTCAACTGCATTGCTTCCCACGTTTCTTTGGCGAGCCTCTCGTTCTCTTGTCTTACGGCCATCTGCCGAGTCTCCATCTCCATCAACTCCCCTTTGAACCCTTCGCTGTGGCCGCTGCGCTTTTTTAGCTCGTCCTTCAACATCTTGTTTTCAGCAATGAGCTTGTTCTTGTTTTCGTCCCTTACGCCCGACAACTTCCTGTACTCTTGGATCTCTTCATCGTGGTCCCTGAGGCTCTCCTGCAGGACGGCTTTCTCGTTCTGCAGCTTTGCGAAAGCATTGTTCGCTTCGTTCAAGTTAGTGGTCAGCGTCGCGAGGTGTTCTCTGTCCACGATGTACGCCTCCTTGAGGGCTACATGCTGTGTGTGCAGATCGCCGAACCTGTGGATCTCGTCCTTGACATCTGACTTCACAACACGCATGTCCTCCCACGCTAGTATGAGGTCGTCGCGGAGCCTCCCCATCAATGTGACGCAGGCACTCTCGTCGCCGTGGGACAGGGGGGCGGCACGCTGTTGCATCTGCAGTTCTCTCTCTCGTGCCTGCTCGCGCATGAGTTCCATTTCAAGATCCCTCGTTTCTTTCGGTGCATGTTGCATGGCAGCCTCTCGCACAATGGCCCTGAACTCGTCCACCTCCTCTATAAGCCTTGCAGCCTCTGAACTCGTGGCTTCTATAGCACGTAGCACCTTGGCGGCAAATCCAGCCCTCTCACGGTGCTGCGCCGTGATGTCCTCTTCAGCTTCGGCTGTCTGGTCTCGCAGCTTTCCGGCCTGCTCTTCGCTCCTTGTGATGTCCTCGTGAGCCCTTCGCAGTTGCTCGTTGAGCCTGTCATTCATCTCGTGCAGGCTGTTGTTCTCCTCCTTCATGGCCTCCAACTGCTGAAGCGCGTCATTAATCTCCCGGAGGTTGATGTCCTCTGCTTTGCTCTTAGATTCTATGCCCGCCCGCAAGTTCGCAATGTCCTGGTGGAGTTCTGCATTAGTGGTTTGAGCTTTGTCCCACTGGGCCTTTAGAACAAGGATCTCTTCTTTCTGCTGCATCTCAAGCCTCAGCCACTCCTTCTTGTCCTCTACAAGGGAAGAGATCTCGCTGGCCATTCTTTGAGCTTCAAGCTCGTGGTGCTGCTGCCTTTTGACGATGCTCTCATCACGCTCCTTGTTTCTGACAACAAGTTCTTTTGCAATTCTCTCGAAGTTTTCTTTCATCATTGCAACTTCTTTCTTCGCCTTCCGCATCTGTTCATCTTTTATCGCCACCTCCTTTTCCTTCTCGGATATGTTGGCAGCCTGCAAGTGTTGACGTTGGTTGTCGGCCATATACCTGGTGGTCGAGCTCCAGCTCCATGGAGTTCACGGACTTGTTTGCTTCCATCTTGCATTGATCCGCCTGCAGTTTAATGGCTTGTGTTAAATAATCATACCAAGGATTCGAGTCTGGCATTCTCCTCTTGGAGCCTTCTAATCTCTTCTCCTGTGGTCATGCGTGTCCCCCTCAATTCCTCTGCCTGTGATGTAATCTGGCGCTTGAGCTTGATGAGGTGTTCCGACGTTTGCTTCCTGTCACGGTCGTACTCACTCTGCTGGCGGGCGAGCGCTGCATCATGCTCGTCTTTGAGTTCTTCTTTCTCAGTTGTGAGACGTGTTTTGTACTTTTCGGTATAGTCGCCCATGGCAGAGATCTTGCTGTTCAGCTCGTCGCATTCCTTCCGTTTTTCTTCGTACAACCTACGCAGCTCTACAAGCTCCCTGTCCTGCTCCCGCTTCTTGTTCACAACATCGCCAAACTGCAAATCGACATTCTGTGTTGTTTATACCACGTCTCTCAACCATACCTGTGGTGCCACTCGTGGGGGCGATACCCTGCCAGCCTGCTGTGGGGGGATGCCATCAGCCTGTTGCGTGGGTATGATAGAATACGGCGGCTGATAGCCCGTGGCCATGCTGAGCTTCTTCCTGTGATACCGTAACGAGTTTCAAACTGAAAAAAAAAGGGTAAAAACTAAGTCGATTAAGTCCTTGCCGCATTTGCAGCGAAGACCAAAAGGTCGATGACGTAAGGCTTCAGCGTGTCAGCACCCAAGGACATGTCGATGCCGCATTGCGCGAAGAGGTCTGCGTGGTAGATGGCGAGATGGGAGAGCCCGCTCTGCGGGAGCTGGAGGAGATGTTCCATATGAGCCATGAGGCGGTCTGTCATGGGGGAGGCGACTGCGGGGTAAGGAAGGTACGTGATGTCGACCATGACGCCTTTGAAGTCTCCGTTGGCACGCACCTGACCCACGGACACCCGCCAGTCTCTGTTTGTGAATGCTTTTTCGTACTTCACACTGATGTGTTGCCGTGCTTTCTCAACAAGCTCGCACCCCGCCATTATCTTTCCCAATGACGTGTCACACCCGTCCACCTCCTCTACTATCACACCCGGCTTGGGCGGCCTCGGTAGCACGACGTTATAAACCTTTCCCAACCCCGCTACTGTGTACCACGGCTCCTCACCCTCAACGTCGTACCGGTGCATAGACACTTCTTCTGGTAGGCGGCCGTGCGCCGACTCTTCTGACAACCCACTCTCTCGCATCTTCTCTTGCAATCTTGTCACCACCTGCCCGTACTTGGCAACATCCCTCGTCTGCAGTCCATATAGTTTCCTGGCACACTGCATCCTGTAAGTGGATATGGTACAAAAAGAAAAAATAAAACCGAAGAAAATTATACAGTGATACAATAAAAGTACAAGATACAAAGCACGGAGTGTGCTACGCCGTGCTGAAGCGACTGATGGCATTGAGGAGCTTTCTCTTAGGCCCAATGGGGATGCCCATGTTCACTAAATCACTTTCCATTAATATGGAGGCGGTGGTGAGGTCGTGGACCTCTGCCGCCTCGAAAGCTGGGAGGTATTGCGGGAGGTTGAGGGCAGTCAGCCACTCGGATAAGGTGCGAACTACAACAGGCTGCGGCATTGAAGGGGGGAGGAAAGGCGTTTGCCTATCGTGCTGACTGATGATAATGGGTTCTTCTTGCGAAGGGGCCCCTTTGGCCTGTGCGATGATCTGCCGTGCCCTTGTTTCAATGTCGTCAGTTTGGTGAGTCATCGGGCATGCCTCCAACAAAGCAACACACCACTGCGCAAGGTTTAACGCCGCGTGAGATATCCTCTTCAGTTCGTCCTCATCGCACATCAGCTCGTTCAACATGGACCGTGCCAGTCTGTCGGTCAGCAGGTCTTCGGGCTTCACAGCAGCAAGCCTCTCCTCGACGTGTCCACGCGGCAGTCTACGGAAGGTTCTCCAAGCAGATATCCAAAGTTTACTGTTGCTCTTGAAGAGTTCAGTAGAGTCGCGAGGTCGCTTGACCAGACCAAGGAGGAGCATGATGGGCTTGATGGCAGGCAGCGCTGCCTGTGGGGGCTTTGTCATCGAGAAGAGCCTGTCGTACTCGGAGTCGGTGAGCGTCTTCAGCGACCGCAGGGCTTTGATGATCGTTACTTTTCTCTGCATCTCCCGTCGTGGTGGTGACACAGGCGACGCACGGTGCGCACGCTTCGGGGATGCAGACCTCTTACGAGACAGCAAATTGACCGACCGCTTCAGCTCCTCGACACTGTCTCGCAGGTCGTTGAGCCCCCCCTCCATTGCGTACAGTGTCTCCTGCTCAGGGGACGGCCCTCTGGGTAATGGCTCTGGCATGTGTACTTCCTCAGCTGTCTCACCTTCTTGGGTGACAACAGACCCCATAGTATCAGGTATGGTCGGCTCTGCAGGTGGCGGTGGTTCAGATGGGTAGGCTGGGGAAGAGAGGTCACGCTCTACAGGGCGGCCATTTCTTGTGGGGGACACGAGTCCAGACATAAAGGGGTAGGTCATATCCGCTTGCATTTTATACTGAAAAACACGGGGGTGAGGGTTTTTTTTGTCAACGCAAGAAACACAAACATAGAAAAAGAAGGGGGGGAGGGAGAGGGGAGAGTAAATAGTAACAGTTTACTAAAAGGAGATAATATATCTTTTCTTTTCTTTTAAAAAAAAAAAGAATACCAACTAAACTGAATTTAAAAAAAAAAGAAGAAGAAAGATCCATCGCAACATGTAAATGAAAGGAAGGGACACAATGAGCTTATGAGATTAGAAACCGTTAGGTAAAGGCGTTTCGTTTAACCTGTACAAAAGTGGGCACAACTCTCACGGAAAAGAATATACCTTCATGTAACACCGCTTGTGATAAACGTGCGAACCAGAGAAAGCACAGTCTACTTCGGGTACCTGAAGACATAGTGTTTTGTATGATTAAGAGCCGAGCACACCTTTTTGCCACATTTCGTACATCTTAACGCTGTGAAAGAACCAGACGCATCGTCGTCATCGCAGCACACTAAGGTGTGTGTGCATCCATTACCCATTCAACCTGGCGGGGGTGGTGGTGGTAGCGGCTGGCAGCATGAGTTGCAACCACAAATAACCACAACTGAGTTACTAAACAAAAAAAAAAAAAAAGGGAACAAGTACATCGTTACTATAACAACAGAAGAACGGAAAAATAAAAAATAAAAAAAAAAAAGGGTCGGCGTTTTGTTGTTTGTACAAGCCGGTTTTGGAAGGAAAAAAAAAGAAGAGAAAAAAAGACAAATAATGTTAACAAAAAAAGAAGGGGGGGGGGAAGAAGAAAAACCTCCACAACAGTATACAAAGTCTAGCGGCGATGCTTAAGCGGTACAACGAAAAGAAAAAAAAAGGGGGAAAGAGGGAGCGGTTGGTGGGTATTTTTGGATATTCTTCTTTTTTTCTTATCATCTTCCTACAGACGCCAGCTTGGGCAAAGGGGAGAACTGGCTGGCCAGGTGTCTCTTCGCTTCGGTGGCTCGCGGGGACTGTTGTTGGAGATGGAAAACGAAAATGGGAGGCACACCTGTGTGACCTTCGTGCTGTCTATTCTCTGTGAGATGTCCTGGCAGATCCTCGACATTTTCGCCCAGTCGTTCTCCTGCTTTTGTTGCGAGGTCTTGTATGAGCATACCTGGTCATGTGGCTGCAGCGGGCTGTGAGAGTACTGCCTTTGGGGCTTCTTTGAAGACCTCGCGCTCATAGGCATCTCCTCCCTCCTCGTGCGGACAGGCGACACACGGCTCATTTCGCTGTGGCGCAGAGGCGACGTGTGACTGAGCCTTGCACCAGGCGAGTAGTTCTGGTACGGCGGATTCACCGGGTTCACTGGATACACAGCCTGCTGCGCTGCTTGCACTGCTTGTGCTGCCGCAGCCTGTTCCGCTAACTGATGTAAGTGTGCCTCTTTCTCTCCCACAAGTCTCGACTTCGCGTCGTGCAACTGTGCACGCACCCTCTCCAACTCAGACTCGGCGCCCCGTATCTGGTCCACGAGACCCGTCATCTTGTCCTCTGCACGCTCCTTCCTTGCTAGACTGTTCTTTTGCGTGAGATTCAACACCGCTGTCAACTGTTGATCTTTCCTGGAGAGGTTCTCCTGCGCCTCGTGGATCTGGCTCACCAGAGCATGCACATTTGGAACGCTTGCCTCTGGCACGTGGACCGTCTGCAGCGACCCATCAGGTGTCGGAACAGTCATCTCTACAAGTGGACCCATTTCCCACTGGTCTTGTCCAACTAACCTGGCGCCCAGGGCAGAGGGATGAGCCGATGGGGCCTGCCTTGGGGTCTCTGCCGCCGGTGTGGGAAGCTGTTTCGCAACAATCTCACCAGTCCGTTGGCTGGCAGCGCTCGGTTGCATCACAGGAGTAACTGGATGCAACGAGGGCAGCGACTGCATCGATCTCGGCTGCGAGGGCTCTTGCACCGGTGCCTGGCTGGGCACGCTCATTTGCGTCCCAACCTGCACAGCATGGACGGGCTGCACTGCGGGCGAGGTTCCGATGCTCCTCTCAACAGGCGTGTTGGGGACGGTGACCTGCGTACCTGCTTGTGTCTGCGACACCTGTGAGGCTTCCGTCATTGTCTGTGTCTCCTGCGTCATTGGGCTTGCTTGCACCGACCTTACGTCGCGGACACTGGGGGCATTCTCACGCGCACTAGGCGGAGGGGCGCTCTGCATAGCACTGGGAACGCTGGGTTGTGCGCTGGGCTGCACACTGCGCTGGACACTTGGCTGCGTACTGCGTTGCACACTTGGCTGGACACTGGGCTGCTGTAGACTTACAGGGCTACTTGCAGGAATTGAAGCCACGCCGCCCCTGTAATCACTATACCCGGACGCTGAACGAGAAGGCGGCGCAGGGATGCTGGCGGGCGTGGTACTTTCGACCCGCGACGATGCTGCACTAGTCTCGCCATCTATATGATATTTAAAAAAAAACAACTTTTGCATACCCCGCGTCACGATCTGAAGGTTGATCTTGATAGGCCCGCCGTCAGCATTGTTCAGCTGCTCCTGCGACAGGGTCACGACACCGGCTGTGGTGCCCGACTGTTGGTGCTCAAGCTCAACTGTGGGCTCGATGAGCGTGCCGGAGGTGACCAGACTGCCTGTGGCGTCGACACCCACAGCCTCGTCGAAGTCCTCCTCGGGTGGCGGCGGGGGCGCAAGTGCAGACTGTTCAAAAGGCACTGTAAGGAGCCCACGGGCCCGGTGGCGGTTATCAGCTTCTGACATCATCAGGGAGGGGGGGAGGGGCGGCTTCTCGAGAGCGGGCTCTGGCTGCGTCATGGGGTCGAGGTATATCGGCTGGCGGTCAGGCTTCACAAGCTGGACAGGGTGCCTGGAGTCGCCTATCTTCCCGCCTGCAGGTATGTACGTGACGGGAAGCTCTGAACTGGTGTTGCTCCTGTAGAGGCGGGTCAGGACAGAAACGAGGGCGTTCACAGGGATGCCCGGAGGCATGCGCACCCATATGTCGTGGTCACCAGGTACGCTCACAACAACGTCGGAGTCCTGTACCAGAAGGGACCCGATGGTAGGGGTCCTGATGCACCTTGTGATGCTCCCGTCCTCGTAGCAGGAGTACAAGTGGTCGCGGATCACAACTATCACTCGTTTTTGCAGCTTTCTCTTCTCGCTCATCTTCCCGCACGTCTCCATGAAGTACACACTTATGTTATCTAGCGCCACGAAACTTTTTTCATATCTGCTTGGGACCTCAATAGGTTGTAGCCCGTCAGCCATTGTGCCGTGTGTCAAACCTACTAGTGAGAGAAATAGGCAAGAGAAGATTACAGCATGAGGAGGGAAAAAAAAAAAAAAAAAAGAAAAAAAAGGAAGAGAGAAAACGTGGTGATAATTGCACTTATAGAAAAAAAAAAAGAGAAAAAGAAGAAAAAAAAAAGAGACATTTAATATAAAAAGGAAGAATAAAAAATTTAAAGGAGAGCAAAACAAATAAGGGAAGGGTTTAAAGGGGAAAAAGGGGAAAGGGGGGGGGGGGGTCCAAGTATGATGGGGGGAAGAAGTGTTAGCTACTACCCACCAAAGGTTCTCGATAAAATACTGTAAATTGAAGAAGAAAAAAATGTCGAACCGACAAGCGTCCGGATGGAATAACTACTGGCCTGACAAATACCAGGACACCGAAGAAAAAAGAAAACGGTCATTTGTTCAGTTCAGCATTTTCTTCTTTTTTTTTTTTTTCCTTTTCGTTTTAGCAAAAAAGGGGGGGACAACTTGGTACTACTTGTCGGTAATGCAAAGCAGGTTTTTCTTCCCCCCCCCTCCCCTTTCTCGCTTTATTTTATTTTTTTTCTCTTCTTTCTTTTACTACGGTAACGTGCGGTCAGGATAGGGGGGCAAAAAAACTTTTTAAAAAAGTGGGAATACACAGGCTAACAAGGTATCGTTAAAAACAATGGAAAATAAATTCTACCAGGGCATTCTTTTTTTTTTTTTCTTCTTTTCTTTTCATCTTTCTTTTTCTTTTTTTTTTTTCTTTTTTTTTGCCCTCTCAAAAAACTGAGAAGGAAGGCCCCGCAGCCTTTTTGGATTGTTGTAAATCGTAACGAATACTACTGGGGCTACAAACATATTCATTAAGAATTAAGATAGAAATAAAAAAAAAGCAGACGGCAATCATTCCTCATTTCTTTTTCTGCGTGTTCTGTCTCCTTTGATGGCTTGTTCACCGGTTCTAGTTAGCACCATTCTTTTTTCTTTTTTCCAAGACTGTTGCGTTTTTGCACAGATTTATGCAACATGATTACACTTCACAGCCAAGAAAAAAAAACTATTCTTTTTGAGGTATGCGTTTTTGCGCTCATGCCAAAAAAAAAAAAATAAATAAATAAAAAAAGGGTTTTTTTCAGTATTACCGATATGGCCCACTTCCCCCCCTCCACCAAAAGAAATAAGAGAACCACTGTGGTCTAAAAAACGGAAATGGGGATTTAAAAAAAAAATCTATGTAAAAAAAAAAAAAAAAAAAAAAAAAAATAATCTACACACTCATTTCTCCTCCCCTCTCTTCCCTTTTTTTTTTTTTTTTTTTTTTTTTTTTTTCCCTCTTTCATGTCCCGCTCACTGTTCCAGCTCAGAAGGGTAGACAAGGAAAGTACCAGAAGGGCACCCTTGCATGTTAAAATCAGCAAGGGTGGGATTTTCTTTCGTGGTGTTGTAAAAGACACCGGCCCACTTGTCGACGTTGGAGTTGCTGAGGGCCCATTTCCCAACGAAAAGACGAGTGCCATGCAGCACTGAGAGGGTGTTGGTGTCCGGCTCAAAGCTGCCCTTATGGTTCTTAGGCATTCTGTCATCATCAAACACCACGACGAAAGAGCAGTGCATCCCGCTCACAGCAGAGTCGCTGTAGGAACCATCGAAAACTACGATCTTGCCGCCTACTTCGATTCTGTACGCATTGAGGTTAAAGGTCCCCCTAGGCACGTGTCCTGATGGGCCGCCGTCGTCGTTGTGGTAGTACAGCCCCCTGCAGGGCCAAGGGCCGTTGTGTCCACTGCTCTGCTCCATGACACCCACGTAGGTGTTCATGCCGTCTCTAAACATCAGCGCTGCCCCGTCCCCGTCCGTCTGCTTGATCCTTGCGTCCATGTTGATCCCGTGGTTGTCCCCATCAAACACAATCAACCAGTACGCCTCCTCTGTCCCCGTACGGCTCGTCGTCGTCCCGCAGATCGCCAACCGGAGCGCCATTTTCCTTTATTTCTTTTTTTTTTTTTTTTATCTCTTTTTTTTTTTTTTTTTTTTTTTTTCTTTTCCCCGTGCACAATAATATTTTTAAAAAAAAAATATTTATATCTTTTTGAAGAAACGCATAGGAAGAAGGTGGTGGGGGGAAGGGAAGGAGGACGAACACTTTTCTTTCATTTCTTTTTTTTTTTTTTTGTTTTGTTTCTTCTTCTTTTTTTTTTGGAAGGGTGTGCGAAAAAAAAAAAAAAAAAAAACAATGGGTGAATCTTTTTTTTTTTTCCCTCTATTTTTTTTTTTTTTTTACACGGTTGCTCGAAGCTGGGTGTAGGAGGAGAGGTCGCCCTTAGCGGCGTAATAGAGCCACTCCATCTGTGGGGGCTGCAGGCCGCCGTTGCCTTCCACGTGAAGGATCTTGATGTCTGGGAGGACATCGTGGACGTCCGTGATATTACGAGAATCGTCATCAGCGAAGACAGTACTGCTGGGCACATACTGCTCCATGAGGGAAAGGAGCTGTATGCCCTTGCGGCCTGAAGAGCAGTGGATGATGTCGCTGACGAAGGGCTGCATCCCTGACATCTCGAGGCACGCCGTGACAACGTCCACCTTGTTCAAGGTTAGGATCACGACGGTCGCACGCAGTTCGGTGTGAAGATCACTCAAGAAATTCCGGACGCTTCGCAACCTCCCCACGGGGCTGTCGAAGACAGCAGCCGCACCCTTCGCACGCACACCTTCAACATCAAGTTTCATCTTCCCACAGTGGATGCATGTCAGTGTCATGTCGAAGTCCAGCACCACCAACGGCTTACGCTCGTCTTGCACTGCCTTCTTTAACGCGCTCTTCTTCGGCACCTGCCGCAACTGTTCGGACGTCGTCTTTGGGCTCCCAGGCGACTGTGGTTGCTGCACAACAGGTGGCTTCTTCTCTTTGCTCTCGCATCCACCCATTTCTTTTATTTCTTTTTCTTCTTTTTCTTTTTTAGTAGATTCTTTTCTTTACCGCTTCTGTACACACAAAGCCCCTTCGCCACATCATACCCCCATATCCTGTCAAAAAGAAAGTTTTTTTTTTCTTATATTTTTTTCTGCAAAAAAAAGAAAAGTAAAAATAAAAAAAAAAAAAAACAACTCAGTTCGCCCTCCCGCTCACTGTCTTGTAGCACTGCATCAAAGTGATCTCCTCTTCCGTCTTCGGTGTTTGTTCTTGCTCGAGGAGCGTGATGACGCCAGCGAGGCTGTTGCTGGAGGCCTTGGTGCTGCCGTCGATCTTCTGTTTGAGAGCATACGCCTTGAGGGCGTAGTCGAGAGCCTATCATTATTATTTGTCTAAAAAAAAAAAAAAAAAAAAGTGGGTAATAAATATACCATTATGTGGTCCTTTCGTGCAGTGAACATCTTGGAGAGCTTTAAGAAGTCCGTGCACCGCTGTTCGGAAAGTGAGGAAGTGCTGGAGAGAAGCTTTTCGTATGCCTTCTCCACGTCGGTAGGGAGCGCCTTCTCCACGTAGTCCACCACTATGTTCTCGTAATAGAATTTCTCGATTTGGATGAGCTTCAGGGCGAGCTCATCCTTCTCCAGGTCCCTTGCCACTACTGCCGCTTCGTGCACGGCCTTCACGAACACATCGGTTTTCTTGTAAAATCTTCCCTCCTGTACGATAGTCAAGAAGCTCTGCAGGCCCATGGTCCCGTCGCCTGCCTTTACGTACTCCATTCCCTTCTTGAAGAGCTCCTCAGCCTCTTTTGCGCATAGCACGCCCTCTTCTTCTATTTTTTCCTTATCCCCGTCAACCCTCCTCTCCCTTAATATTATCACAACAATGCACACAACAGCCACGCCCACCATCATCGCAAACTCCCTTGTCACGTACTCATGGCTCGCCCAGTCCAGCCAGTACACCAGCCTGCCATACCACGTGAGGTGTGCATCCAACAGGTCCATGTGTCTGGAGGGGTTTTTTTTTGTTTCAGTGTAAACAACAAAAAAACAACACCGACAGGAAAGACAGGGAAGGAATCTAAAATAACAAGGAAAATAATTTGAAGAAAAAAGTGACAAAAAGAAAAAAGAAAACTCGATAAAATTTCAGTGTGCATGGGGGAGCTCACTGCTTAAGAAGAAATTCCTTCTATAAAAAAAAAAAAAAAAAGGGAAAAAGAAGAGCAGAAATTCCCAGCCTTTTCTTATCGCAAGCAAGGTGCAAGGGTATCTCTCATGCTAGGAAGGTCCCCCGCACTGTATTGATAATTTGGTGCAGCCTGTGTGTGGATGGTTGGAAGGTGCAAGCATACCGGGTCCCTGCCACTTTCTATCGCTCGTGCTGGCACTCTGCTGGCGGTCACAAGCGCGTCACCCCGTGCCTGATGTGACTCTAATGCTGCTGTGAACTCTTTGAGCAGCTCCTTCCTGGACACGGGCTTGTCTGAGGCAAGCAGAGCTGAAAGCTCATTCCGTACTGGAGGCAGCGCCATAGCCGGCTCCAGGGAAGAAGGGGGCCGTGCAGCAGGCACCACACGACGGGAGTAATCAATACCTTGAGTTGGAAGGTCTTGGGTGTAGGGTTGTGGATGGGGAAAGGGGGCAACCGGGAGCGTTTCGTGAGTGCCATTGAAGGCATCAGATGCCACGTTCGTCGGGACGTCTCTAGTCAGAGCTTGCCGACGAGAAGCCTCAAGTGCCACGCTTGGCACTGCGCGTTGGAACCCCGTCATAGACGTCATCGTGCCTATTGTGTTGTTCCCATAGTCCTGTTGAAGGGAGCCCACTGACGGTTGCTGGGGCATAGGTTCCGCGTACTGTTGGGGAGCTTGTGCCAGTCTCCGCACTTCGTCCAGTGAGAGCGGCCGCCTCGTGTCGGTGATGGCATCCATTGCACCTTGCTTGGTGTTCCTAATTAGTGCATCTTCAGAGGAGAACGCAGCCTGCAGCGATTGCTTCGACAGGGGAAGCATGAAGTCATCCATCGCACTTTCTAGCTTTGCCTGCCCAGCAGGGTGCCTGCCACGGTTCATTTCCCGAAAGTCAATATCTTGCGCTTGCAGAAACGCGTCCTGATCTTGGTTCCTCCCACTTACATCCACAAAGTTCCGCCTCGCACCATCAGGGACAGCGGCCCGTTGTGTCTTGGGGAACGATTCGTAATCCTGCACAGGAGAGAAGCTAGACGGCCCTGCCTCTGGCGACGCCTCGACATACCTCGGCCCTTTCGCCATCGGTACGTAGCCTGTTCCTGTCCCATAGAAGTCGTTACCTTGGCCGTAACTGCCGTAGTCCACTGTGCTCTGCATCTCTGTCTGTGTGGGTGTGTAGGAGGTCCCTTGATAAGGCAGGGCACGGCCTTCCGTGTTAACTGCGGACTTCAAGGTCTTGATGGTCTGCAAGGCATTCTTCAGGTGCGCGCGAAGTAACTCCTTTTCCTTGTCGCTGTGCCCCGAAACACCCCCTGGCTCCATCCCTCGCCTGTGGTTGGATGATGGAACACGGAAAAGTCTTAAAGATCGAAAAAAGAAAATGCACAATTCTAGTTCATAATATTATTTTGACAATCTACAGTTGAGTAATACAAATCTAATAACACCAAATTCTAGAGAGTTAGCTTGTTAACTGCAAAGCTAGGTGGTGGTGCGCGCCTAGGTGGCGACACGGGCTTGAAGGACTTTTCTGTGAAGAACGGCACGGTGACGGTGCTCTTGCTGCGCGATCTACGCGACTTGCCGATGCCTTTGCTGAGTTCCGCGAGTGCTGCAGTGATGTCGGCGTCGTCCAGCTTGGACCTGGGAGGCGGTGTCTGCGACCTCCTCTTGTTCACAGTGTAGGACCTCGTAGCGCTGTGCTTGCTGCTGCTCCTGCGTTTCTTCTTTTCTTCCCTTCGTGCACGCTGTTCCGAGGTTGCGATGCTCAGCGCTGCAGAAAGAGCGGGTGATGGTGTCCTCCGCATGCTTTGCGAGTTCCTCCTCGATGTCATGGAAGGCGTAGGAGACGCCATGCTGATTGTAGAGCTTCTCCTGTGCCGTTGGATGTTGCCCTGCGGTTGGCTCCAGTCCATTGTTTTCATCTGTGCTTGGTGGACCTGTACCTGATGTGCTTCCGGCGGCGTCCTTGGTTCAGACCGAGGGATCATAATGGGCACAGGCTCGGGCGTGCTCACAGGCGTTGGAAGGGGTGCTGTGATGGCTGTCACTAACGGGACAGAAGTGTTCGTAATGGGAGCAGACACTAGCATCACCGGTGCAGCAGCAGAGGTGGCAGGCGAAGCCGTCGGAAGCAACACAGGCGTGGGGTTCACGCTTGTGGGTGCGCTTGCTAATGTTGGGGCAGGAGTGACAAAAGTGCTCGACCCCGTGGCGTCCGTTTTCATAGTCTTCATCGATTGCAAGCTGGCAGTGCTCGAGGGGTTGGTCGCGGGCATTTCCAGCTCGATGTCCTTCTCCTTCATCTCGAGCAGCTGCTGATTGAGACCCACCTCACCCCTGCTTTCCTTCATAACGTACCACACGGCAAGACCAACCGCAACGCCGCAGAAAACAAACGACCCCCCTGCAATGATGACTATCAAGTACACGGGGAATGAAGCGGCCTCCTTAGAATCGCACGCGGCGCCGACCTGTGTGTTGCTAAACATTGCACTTGCCATACCCAGTCAGCGGTGCATGTACATTGACACTTCCCATCTACAGCATCAACCTCTGTAGCGTGCCCACTGCAGTTAGCGTCGGTTGTGCACGGTGAGGCTGTGGAAGTAACAATACGTAGGCAGCATACTTGGCAAGGGTGTGTGGATGCAGTTTCCTGATGTAGCACTGCATTGAGTCGAGTGCTGGTTCACAGAACTGCAAACACAGACGCCGGAGACAGCGTGCACCTCAGTGCCAGGACGGCACGTCTGGTACATGTGGGGGATTGTGTCGCACCTGGCCTGCGTGGCTGCTTCTACAAGCTCGCACGCATTCCCTGCAGCATTGGTGCACTCCCCGTCACGGGTAAAGATGGGCAGAGACGACGTGCAGGAGGTATGAACAGTCACCTTGTCGGTGTACAAGTTATGGGCGTAGCCTTTGCATTCAGCAGGCATCAAAGACTCAGGTTCTTGTACCAGATGACAGTATGTGACGGCTGACAAGCATACGTCCACCTCCTCGCAGTCCATCACATCGTAGGTCGCCACACCCTCCGCGTTCACAACCTGTGTGTGCTGTGCTTGTAGTGTGCTACATACGTGTGTGTCCCAGCTGTTCCCATTGATACAGCACGACGTCTTGCCGTTGCACGTGCCCACCGTACCCCTCCTCATGCACGAGCACGCCAAGGAAGCGCACTTGTTTTCGATCTGTCCGTGTTGCAGAGCTAACAAGGCATACCTTCTGCACGCTGGCTGCATCGCTCTGTACCTTGCTGTACTCCCACTTGCAGTCTACCTTGCCAGCTGGCATCACGGCGTAAGTCTTTTGCTTCTCGGCACAGATGGGGTCCTGATTGCACACAGCACCGTTGCTGTCGGTGGTGACGTGCTCACTGCAGGTAGCTAGCGAGGTTTGCAGCTGCTGCTTCATGCAGTGCCACATGGTATCGCATTCAGGGAGCCCTGTTGTGTACTTTTTCCAAGCGTTGATGTCGCAGGGTGCGTTGATGCAGCCCTCCACCTGCTTGCACGTCGCGTGTGGGTAATGTGTTGCCGTGCTGTTCACGGTGGCACTTGTGAGCGGCTTGTTTCCGACGTTGCACGCCTGCAGCGCAGGGTCGTACGCTGCTGGGGGACCCGCGCAGTTGCACAATTCAAAGGCGCACTTTGCTGAATCAGGACCCAACTCCGCAGGGTCGGGCGACACTCCTGCAGGTGCTTGCACCAGTGCCCCAGTGCACTTTCCAACAAGTGGTTGGCATCCCTCACCGAAGCCCAGCACACTCGCTGCCCTTTCTTGCTTTGGGAACAACCTTCCATGAACTTCATCGTTGAACCTTTCATGGAGGGCACGCGCCCGTGTGTTGCCCAACACCACAGGCAAGAGGCACAGTAGCAGCATGCACTGCGATCTGCTCATTTTCTTTTGTAAACTGAGATGGCGTGGCGAGACGGAGATAAGGTGTTTTGTTCTCTTTTTTTTCTTTTTCTACTTCCCGTCATTGGAAACTTAGCGATACAAGCAAAAAAATTCTCACTAGAAATACCAGGCACATCAACAGAGGCAATCATAGGCACAGAACCATAAAGTAACGAACGCAGGTAAGATTGGAGACGCAACCCTCGAATTAAAATAACAAATTATCTACCAACTTGGCACTTAACTGAAAAGCAAAGTGTTTAGCAGGGCTACAGCGACGGCTGGTAGTGGGAGGGGGTTTGCAGCATGAACACGGCAGCCCTGCTGAGGAGAGAAGGGATACAGGTGGGTATAGAGTGTAAAAAGAGGCGGAACCGCTTGTGCATTTGCGGCAAAGGGGTGCCTTCTATAAGAAGAGCCAGGGAGCGGTAAGCATCACTGGCGATCTGCTCCGGAAGGTCGCAGACGATGACAAGCCAATGGCCTTTGCGGATGCAGATTTTGCACACTTTAAGTGCTTCCTGCACTGCTGTGTGTGAATAAACCACAACGTGCTTTACGTGCTGACCTGTTCCTAAGGCATGGGCATCTACAGCAGACACAGGGCTTGCGTCGTACCCAGTGAAGATGACTGGCCTCTTGGGCCGTGCCACTCCCAGCGCCCTCTTGACATCATCGGCTGTGACCTGCACTGCTTCCGTGCCGGGGTAGCACTCACGCTTCTTAGCATGCGACCAGCACACGTTCAGTTTGCACACAACGCCTTCAATGTCCGCACTGACACCCGCCTTCTTGCAATACCCCAGCAGCATTTGGAAGACGTCTTGCACACGCACTGCACCGTCCACGAGGCTACCCTGCACTGATATGCACGTGTCGCCGTCTTTGTTGAAGGCGCCCACCATATCCGTCACGACACTGCCCCGCAACGCCCCCGCCTTGTTCACATCCCATGTCTCGAATAGTGTCCTCGCAGCGTCCCTGCACTTCTCCTCTACCACACGCATCATCATCCTGCTGAAGAGGTGCTCTCTAAGGAACTCCACCAAGCAGTTGAACACTTCGCTCGGCAGCAGCTCGGTGAGGGTTACCATGTAGCTGATGAAGTCGGCCCGTGCAACATGCCCGAAGGGAGTCACAGGCACACCGCTCGCCTTGCCATCCTTCGTGCCGTCGCGCCAGTAGAAGAAAGCTTGCAAGCTGTTCACAAGATTCCCCATTGCAAGGGAACCCCCACCTTCACCATACAGCTGGTACAGTATAGAGTACCTGTTACCGATTTCAAGGGGGCCGCATTTCTGCGCGTGGAGGCGTGTCCGCAAGGTGACCCCGAGGACCCCGTAGAGACGGACCCGCTCATATCGTTTGGCAAGCAGTTTCGTGTGCCTATCATGTTTAGGGGGCTCAATGGGACACACGGAGCACAACCACCGTCTGAGGCACGAGCCCGAAGCTTGAACAGCAATGGCACGCTGCTTCTGAAACTCCACATAGAGACCCCACGTGACAGGGGCATCAGCACACGGCGAGAAGGGGTACTCGTCATCACTATCAGAAGCAGGCGCAGTAGGAGTGGACCGTGCAGAGAGGGGCGACGTGGCAACAGGGGAATCGTTGCGTGCAGACAGTTGCCCTGAACACGATACGGCCAAGGGCGGTGCCCCTCCATACATGATGCGGCACACGGTGGCCTCTAAGTCCTCCAACTCGGCGTAGGATTCAGTGTCGCTGAGGTTAGGTGTGTTGCTTTCCGAAGGAATGGACAACGAGCCGTCTAGGGACTCCGGGAGGATAGGAAATGCATCACAGTCAAGAAGAGCAATGTGGTTCATGATGTCCTCGGCCTTCCTTTTCACATTCACGAAGAACTCTGTCTGCAGGTCCTTGAGCGTGAGCTCCCTCAGCTCCGCTCCGCTTATGTTGTGCAGTGCCACCAGGGCCACAAAATCGTCGTTGCACCATGACTCTTGCTTCAACACCAAACACACTTCATTCACGGACCAGTCCTCGAGAGGCTTCCCTAGCATGCTTTGCCTGATGACATCGTCCATTTATACTATGGGTTTGGTTTTTTTCTTCTTTTTTTTTTTCTTTTTTTTTTTTTACTTACGGAAAAAGAGAAAAAAAAAGAAAAAGGTTAACATCGACTTCCAGGGGTTTCTTCTTTTCCTTTTTTTTTTTACCTTACCTTTCTTCTGCCAACGATATTAAAAAGAAAAAAAAAAAAACACTTGGCATTTTCGTTTTCGTCTTTCTTTCTTTCCTTTCTTCATGTGTGATGCTGTTGCAAATACCAATAGGATGTAACCATAAAAAAAATAATAATAAGCAGTTTGTCAAGAAAGCGGGAGAGGGTGTGTTTGGGCACTGGGAATGTAAGAGAAAAAAAAGGGGGGGGAAGGGGGGAAGAAAAGGAAAATCAACGTTTGCTAGTACCGAAAGGGGGCCTCTCCTACTGCGATGGTCGCATTCTTTTTTTTTTTCTTCTTTTTTTCTTTTTTTTTAAAAGTAGCTCTTTCGCTCATTCACAGAGAAGGGGGCTTTGGTACCGCCACCCGTACCACTTTCACTTTTTCATTCTTTTTGGTTTTTGATTTTTTTTTTTTTTTTCCCCACCCGAAAAGGATGAAGAAAGGGAAAATGAAGAAGAGAACAAAGAAAAGGGGGAAACTGAAGGGAAAATAGGAAAGATAATGAAAAAAGGTGAAAGGAGGCCGTCTTAGCTTTTCTCTTTGATTTTTTTTTTCTTCTTTCCCCCACTCTTCCTCTCCCCCCCATGCACGGCAGTCTTCTTTTTCTTTTAAAAAGAATTTCCGGAATGGGTGGGGGATAAGGAAGAACCCGCTCCAGCTATTTTTATGAAGAAAAAAAAAGGGGGGGGTAAAAAAAAGCATTTTTTTATTCTTTTTTTTTCCTCTCGGACTGAACGGGAATAAAACAACACCAAAAAAAAATGGGGAGGGGCAACCAGAACGTAGGTAAAAAAAAAAAAAAAAATCATCAAAAACAAAATTAAAATGTTATGCCGGATACTCTCCTTTGGGGGGTGTATATTTCCACCTCCCATCCATGGTATTAAGAAGAAAAAAAAAAAGGAAAAAAAAAAAAAAAAAAAAAAAAAAAACAGTTCTGAGCGAGTCACAAAAAAAAAAAAAAAAAAAAAAAAAAAAAAAGAGGAAAACAAACAAAAAAAAAATATTTAGTGAAAAATATCTTTGTGTCCCTCTTTTTTTTCTTTTTTTTTTTTTTTTTTTTTTTTTTTTTCCCTGTCACTATTTAGCTTCAAGCACTTTCGGCCCGATGTACGAAAACCCATCGAATTTCCCTGCCGCGATATCCTTAGTCCCTGGTTCGTCGTCACCTCCTGGGAGGTCGGTGGCCTGTTGCGTGAACTCAGTGTCGAAGTACTTGGTGTCCGACTCCCCCTTGTGAATGGAAGGAATGAACTCCGGGCGCATTTCCCTGCGCAGTAAAGCGTCAAAATCCACCCCTGCGAAAAATTTGTGTGTCTTGAGACCATCAATGTCGCACAGCCGCTGTTTTGGGTCCCGGTCCAGCAGCTTAGTCAAGATGTCCCTTAGAGGGTGAGACACAAAGGACGCAGGGAAGTCAAGGGGCTTGTTCAGAATGAGCTGGTACATTTGGCTCACATTCTGCGTGTAGAAAGGCGGGATCCCCACCACCATCTCGTAAAGGAAAATTCCCAAACTCCACCAGTCGACAGCTTGCGTGTGACCCTGTTTTTTTTTTTTTTTTTTTTTTTTTTTTTTTTTTTTTTCCCCTCGCAAAATACCTGCTTCATAACCAACTCCGGTGCCATGTACTCTGGGGTCCCGCAGAAAGTATATGTAGTACCCTTCGCGTCAGTTTTTGCCAAACCGAAGTCTGTCAGCATCACGTGACCCTCACCGTCAAGAACCTTTTTTTTTTTTGTTTTATAAAAAAAAAAAAAAAAAACACACCAGATTTTCCGGCTTCAAGTCTCGGTATATCACCCCCAAGGAATGGAGATGTGCCAGGGCCAGGGAGATCTCAGCAGTGTAGAAGCGCGCCCGGGACTGGTTTTTTTTTTTTTTTTTTTTTTTTTTTTCCCACACCTCGCTGAATTTCTTGCACCTCTGCAGGTGATAGAACAGTTCCCCGCCGGATAGGAAGTCGAGGATGAAAATGAGCTGCTTCTTGGTCTGCGGAATTTTTTTTCTTTTTTTTTCCCCCATTTTTCTTCCCCCTACCTGGAACGCGTAATGAAGGTTGACCACGAACGGATGATTCACCATCTCAAGGATCATCTTCTCTGCGTTGGTGTGCGCTACCATCTTATTCTGGATGATCTGGTCCTTGTTCAGCACCTTCATGGCGTAGACCTGGTAATGGTGATACGTTTCTTCATTCTTTTTTTTTTTTTCTTCTTCCCCACACCAGCTTCGTCTCCCTCTGCTTCACCTTCATCACCTTCCCGAAGGACCCAATACCCACAACGCACACCAAATCGAAGTCTTTGAGCCCGAGCTATATTTATTATATTTTTTTTTTCTTTTTTTCTTTTTTTTTTTGAAAAAGCATACACGACTCGATGTGGCAGCCTCCTCATGTGCTTTTTCTGCTTGGCCTCCTTTTCTTGAGAAGTATTGCTGAGCTTGTTCTGCATCTTCAATGCCCTCCAGCTCACCGATGCCCGAACCCGGGTGTTCCCCACTGGTGACGGCCTCCAGGTATTTCCACCATCTTTGTTTTTCCTTTTCGTTCTCCGCGGTCAGGACGTAGGTACGAGGAAGGAGCGGGCCCATCAAACAGAAGGCGTGTGCGTACATGGTGCAGTCCACGACCTTCGTGTTCTTGAGGTTGATGGTCCCCAGTCGCTTCCCGCCCTGCTTTTCGTAGTAGTGGAAGTTCTCACCTCTGATTTCGAACCATCGTGTCTTGAAAGGGTCCTTGAAGGCTACCGTGCGTGCGCCCAGCTTCCTCAGGTACCCACCCCCACCAAACAGCCCCAGTAATGCCTGGAACTCTGAAGCTGTGTTTAGTTTGCTGCAGTTCTTCACCTGTGCCAGGAAGTCTTCAAGTTGCCGACGTCGCTCTTCCACGAACTTCGGGTCAAACCTCCCGAAAGCCTTCTTCGGGGGCGGCTCGGGGAGCTGCGAGAGCCCGAGCTCCTTGCATTTTACCCTCAGAGCCTTGAATGCTTCTTCAAACTCTCTGAATCTTCTCCAACACGAGAACAGTTCTGTCCCGCTTCTCTCCTCTCTTATGGACACCTTGTACGCCATAAAGTCCTGTTTCTTCGTTGGGTCAGTGACGTGCACTGTGAGGCAGTCCCATGATGGGAGGTCTGAAGGGAGGCCGTCTTCGAGAGTCATCCTACCCCCCTCCTGTGAGTGTGATTGAAGAGTGGAGAAAGTTTTAAAAAAAATGGCCTTGTCAATGCGAGAGGATAAGCCTCCTTCCCCCTTGCCCCCAGCCCTTCCCCACCGCGTTCCCGAACATCGTGTCACGCACGCATGCCTTCTCCCCCCCTTTCCGTGGTTTAAACGGCTCGGTAAAGTACCTCACGCCCCTCATCACACCTCCAACCCCTGCACCCAGCCGCCTCAGCATGACCATACTCCACTTTTTTACAAATGCGGCGGCTCGCGCTGTTTTAGTGGGTGACTCAGGGTTGCCTGGCGGATCGATGTCGATGTGGTGGGAAGGGAGACGGTGTGTAAGCATCTGCATCCCCTCCTGAGACCCCACTTTTTTTATTCGTTTCTTTTCTTTTTATAAATATCAGATACCAGATAAACAATAAAATACTACAATAAAATACAAAAAAAACTACCTACAAATACACAAACCGCCCTACCAATGGCGCTGGATCTCCTCAAGATACGAAGGAGAGTGTGAAGGGGTGAGGGGCGCGTTGGGGACAGAGAGGCGAAGCACGGCGAGAGAGGTGTCGTAGGGGTTAGGTGAGGGCATGAGGACCGCCTTTTTGGAGTCCCTGCACCGCTCGCGTTCGAGGTTGCGGAGGGCAAGAAGCGAGGAGGTCTCGAAGAGCTTCCTTTGAGAGACCTCGCTGGACACCATGCTGCGGTGCTTCTTGAGGAAGGAACCTTGTTGTTTGTTGATGGCCTCGCGGTGGGCCTCTGCTTTCCCTAAGGCGGCTGTCTTTAGCCTCTCGACCAATGCCCTGAGGTCGCCTATCATAACCTTCTGTGTCTCTATCAATTCGTCTTGCTCTGCGATCTCCAGCTGCCGTGCCGTTTGCGTCCCTATACAGTTCCCCGCCATGGTATCGTTCCGGGTTTGTGTAGCGGTGTCTTCCATGTACCCCATCTCTTCCTTCCCCACACCATCGAAGATGTACGCTGAGTGCCTCCTTGGTGAAGGCGGCATCGATCTCGCAGGTGACCCGACAGACGCGTCGTCCTTCTCTGCAAACCACAAGTACTGCCTCACCCTCTCCTCCGTCAGGATGTACTGATAGCTCCTATCCTTCCCAACCTCTCCAGGCCGCTGCCCCATGCTGGGGTTCAACTTTAACTTCCTTGTTGGGACATTGGTCTGCCCCAACACCATGAAATCCCCGCTAAGATCCATCGCGCTACCTTTGAGGACTAAAAAACATTGAAGACAATATTTGGGCAGAGAACAAAAAAAAAAAAAAGAAGATGGGATAAAAAGAAGAAAAAATCGAGGAAAAAAAAAAAAAGAGAAACGGTTCTCAGTCGGTGGGTGGGTTGTCCTTCTTCTTCAACTTTGTCTTTTTCCTTGCGAGTCTGTTTGCGTTGCCCAGCCCGCCGCGCCGCAGGGTGGGTTTGTTCTTGGAGGCCGGTACAGGGGTGCTGGAGGGCGTAGTTGAGGAGCGTGACTGGTGGGTAACGTTGACATCCAGGTTTTCCCAAGCAGTACTGGCGGCAACGGAGTCGAGGGAGAGATGCATCAAGGGGTCGGGGTCGGGATCGGGGTCAGGGTCAATGTCGGGGTTAACATTAGAAGGCTGCTGACTGGGACAGGTTGACAGCATATCGAGGTCAAGGGGCTGGATCGGCTCGTCAGTGAGATCCATACCACCGAACCCAAAGGCATCCTCGTGCGACGCCTCTCGCACGGTGGGGGTGATCACCATCGGCTCACCAAGCACAGGAGGCGTGCATTCCACTTGGCTGGTCTGGCTTCGCAGCGTCGTCGGGATGGGTATCCGCATGTTGGGTGACCCTGTGACCCCTACCACCTGCGAGATCGATGCCGGTGGGTTGGGAAGTGCAGGCGTCCCTGGGGTGTCGAGGTCCAGTGGCGGCAAGGGGTTCGCTTTGACATCGTCTCTCTTCCTCTTCACACCCTTCGTCGAAGGTGCCGGTGGTTGGCTCTTCACCTCTTCCGCTCTTGTCTTCCGCGACGCGAACAACGTGGTGATGTCCGAAGAGTCCTACCAATAGTGAGAAATTGCATTTGACCATATCGATATCATACCTGTGGTGCCGGGTACGCGTAGCGCACGTCGGTTGCCAGCTTGCAAGGCGTCAAGGTCTCGGGGCTGAGCTTCGTTACATGGCCGAACTCTTCGTGATCCGCCAGGCCGAGCTGCTTAATCAGCACATCCTGCATCTCCAGCAGATCTCTTTCAGGGTCCTGTGTGTTTTAAATGTGGTTTCTGTCTTTTTACGCGTTCCATCTGCATACCTTGGGCGCAACGGTATGCAGGGGCGAGCTGTCGGAACTACCGGGACCTTCCCCCCCGAGGTTCATCAGGCTGACTGCTACCACGGCATCTCGGAGCTTGACTTCTGTGTCGTTGACAAGCAGGCTGTGTGCTTGTGCAAGGCGGATAAGACTCTCAAGCATGCGCACCGTTCGGCGCGACTTGTTCATGCTGCTCCTGGACTCCCGCTGCCAGTTGTAGTACCGTTGGATGAGAAGAGAGGCTGCCTTTGTCATTGGGGGGAGGCCTGCTTTCTTCTTCTGTTTCAGCCACCCAATGTACGTCTTCAGTGTGTCGGTGTCCCATTTCAGCATGTCCTCCGCCTCCTCGTCGGTTACCTTCTTTTTCTCGGGGTCCCACGGTTCCTCCTCTGCCTTCTGCAACACGTAATCCGCGAGGCACATGTCCCACCCTTCGTCGTGCACGTCAAGCAGCACCATGACGAGGTCGAACCTTGACAGCAGCGGTGTGGCTATCCCAATGGCTGTTTCCCCGTCGAGCACGCTTTGGTCCTTTTTAGGGTTGCATGCTGCAATCACAGAGCACCTTGTGTTCAGGGTGGTCACCAGCCCCGCCTTCGCGATTGATATAGTCTGCTGCTCCATCGCCTCGTGGATGGCCACGTGCTTCTGCTCGGGGATTGTCGAGAACTCATCTATGCAGCACACACCGCCGTCTGCAATGACAAGTGCACCTGCGTCGAGCACCCACTCACCGCCCTCCTTGTAAGCGCTTACGGTAAGCCCTGCTGACGTGCTTCCCACACCTGTCGTGCAGACGCTTCGCGAGGACATCTTCGATGCGAACTGCAAGAACTGCGACTTGGCTGTGCCGGGGTCGCCCACGAGCAGCATGTGGCACTCCCCTCGTGTCCTGCTGCCGTCCCGCTCGACCTCAACGGAGTACCCGCCGATAAGCACCAGCATCAGGCTGAGCTTCACCCTGTGCATGCCATAGATCTGCGGGCATATGTTGCCAAGGATGATGTCCCTCGCGGCGATGCGGTCGTCCGCGTGCTGCTCCCAGAACTCTTCGAACATCTCCTCCTCCTCGACTGCCACGTTGGTGTCGGACTTGTTCTCGTTGGTGACGCGTATGTAGTTGGCGTGCAGCACCAGCTCTATGGAGCACCGCTGGTCGGGCCGGGGCTCCTTGTGCCACCTCCGCGTGAGCACGCCCACTGTAATAAGGTCGTCACCCGCACGACAGGACTCCGCCAAGTCATCCTCAAGGATTACGGTGATGGAACGGGGGATGGTGCCTGCCTTGAGGTTGGTGACCTGGTCCTGAAGCTTGATCTCCTGGTAATCTCGGAGCTGCGGGGCTTGGTCTTGCTTTGTAGGCGCGACAGAGGTCATGGTTTTGGAGCACCCGGCGCATGCAGGAGGACGCTGGGTGATG
The DNA here is from genome assembly GCA_964019335.1 of Diplonema japonicum. Lineage (NCBI taxonomy): Eukaryota > Euglenozoa > Diplonemea > Diplonemida > Diplonemidae > Diplonema > Diplonema japonicum. Next base: position 50,840 of record OZ025734.1, read on the forward strand.
CTGGTACCGTGTGCAGGGGAGAGGACCTCAATAGTGCGCCGGCCTTCGAAGGTGTTGTGGCATCGCTCGCAGGCGTATTCCTTGGAGGCTTCGAACATGCGAACGGACCCTTCTCGGATGACGATGCCGCGTACTGACATAAGCTGCCCGACGTCTTCGGTGCGCAGGGCGGTGATGCTTCGCTTGAAGAAGTCCTTCGTGAGGGGCAGGTTCACAACCCGAACCTTGACGTTCTTCTTCACAGTGTAGGCCCTGGGGTCATGGTGCAGACCGAGCGAAGCGGTGTCTGCGGTGTTTTGGATTTTCAACAGCATCGCTTCTTGAGTGGCGACGACGCTCTGCTCGGACAGGGGGATCAGCTTCGCGGGCTGCGCCAGCATCATGTGCCCCACCTTCGCGTTCAAGTTGAGCAACATGACAGCATCGATGTATATAGGATAGTAGTGACGGGTGCTCTCACTTAGCATCACATCCTCAAACTGCTCCAAATGGTGCTCGAAGTACTTGCAGAATATGTTGATATAGTCCGTGGCACTGTGTTCGCTTACGTCCATTAGTTTCTTTTGCGTTTCCATTGCGGCTGATCCCTCTGGGGCATGCTGGGCCTGTGAGTGGGGGAGGGGGTTTTTTTTTTCTTTTCATTTTTTTTTTTTTTTTTTTTTTTTTTGTACAGAAAAAAAGATAGGGTAAAAAGACGGGGAATAATAATAAAAAAAAGGAAGAAGAAAAGGCGAAAGAGTATTTTAAAAAAAAAAAAAAATAGAAAAAAAAAAATATATTGAAACATAATGCAAACAAGCTACTACACGCGCACATTGAAACATACTCCCTCCTGTATAATCGGAAAAGATGGGGTGGGGGGTGTGGGAAGATAAATAGAAGTTAACCCTTTCGTGTCTGTTAATAAAAAAAAACTTTTTTTTTGATTCTTTCCAATATCTTATTTTTTTATTGGTTTCTTTATTGTCCCCGTTGCTTGTTTCCCAGGTGATAGACTCATTGTTGATCCCCCCCCTCCTTCCTTTTTATCACCTCCCAATTTCTAAAAAGGAAAACCACGACTTCGGCCCCAAACACTGTCTCGAGCTGTCTTACGTCTTTTCTTTTTTTTTTTTTTTCTTCTTTTTGATACGAGATTGCCTCTGCAGGTAATCTTCAGTATTCTTATTTTTCTTTTTTCTTTTTTCTTTTCTTTTTTTGTTTCCTTCTTTTTTTCCATGCTCGTGCGTCATCCTTTTTTTTGAGGGTAGTTTTCCAAAAAATTACATTGTCACGAAAAGAAAAGAATGGGAAAATAAAAATATAAAAAAAAAAAAGCCACCAGTAGTATCACCCCCTTGTAACTGACGGGTGAATATATAAAAAAAAAATAAAATAAAATTAAAAGAATGATTCGAAAAAAATAAAAATAAAAAACAAAATAAAAACGGGAAAATAATAAAAAAAGAAAACTTCGACCCTTTCTCACAGCTTAGTACCAGTGGAAATAAGCTTTCTTCGGAGGTTCTTGTTTTCGTTCTGTTTTTTTTTTTTTTTTTTTTTTTTTCCCTGATAAAAAGGCGATGGTTAAGGGCAAATCCCACTCGAGGACCACCCCTAGGGCGGGGTCTATCTTTGATGCTACTTGTACTGGAACCTCGCTTTCGTTCCAATTGCAGATACCGGTCTCTTTACGTGGATGCAGTTGATGCAATCTCTCTTCACGCTGGTCCTGGTCCCTCCTTTTACCTCGCTTGTAGCTCGAATTCTTGTTAGTCACTCTCCTTGGTCCCGCTCTCGCTCCAAGAGAAAAAAAAAAAGAAGAAGAAAAAAAAAACAATATACCTCAAGCTTCTTGAGCCTCTCATCCACGTGTTCCATGGGGAGCACGAAAAGGAAAAACCTGGTGTGCGCGAGCTTCAGGTACTATTTTATTTTTTATTATTATTTTGCGTGTTACAAAAAAAAAAAAAAAAAAAGAAAGAAAGCATACGCTCATAGTCTCTTCTCTGGAGATCCAGGTCTGCACCTTGCAGAACCGCCACTCCGCCTCGAGCGCCTTGTAGGTGTTGAAGAAGTTCTCTATCTCGTCCTTGATGTGCATGGGGACCTGCCCAACGTCGCTCCACTCCCTCATACGGGGCTCCTTCTTGGGCACTGCAATCACCTTGATGTCAGGCCCCTTCTCGTCCGTGCACTTGATGGCACCAAGGATGCGCACCACGCACAAACTGAACTCGTTCAAAGGGTGGTTCGACAGCACTAGAACATTCACAGGTCGTCCATCTTCCGCCACGGTCTGTGGGATGAATCCATAGTTCCCTGGCCAATGGGTAGCGGAGTACAAAGGCCTCTGGAGCACCAGGTTGCCAACCTCCTTGTTGAACTCGTATTTGTTGCAGGCGTCCTTAGGGCACTCGATCACAGCCATGAGCTCAGGCTTGGTGTCGTCGACCACCTCACCACCCCACGGCAGGCACCACAGGTTGGGTGCGTTGTAGATGTTCTTGTCTGGGAAGTCCTCCACGTAGTGCTGGTGGTGCTCCTTGAAGACCTCGATGGCCTCCGCCGTCTCCAGCCTCCTCACCATCCTCACGTCGGTCTTCCCGTTCAGCACTGCGCTGTGCTCGAAGAACCTCTCGTAGTGCTCGAGGATGGCGTTGTTGATGTGGCTCAGGGACGAGATGTGCACACTCCTCGGGTCCTCAGAAGGCACACCGATCATCTTGTAGTCCCTCTGCAGCTTGCCGTCCGCGCACCTGTACTCCCTCTCCAAGGCACCCACGATCCTCACCTCGACAAGGGACTCTGTCACCAGTGCAAAGGCGGTGATGATCTGAATGTCAAGCGGCTTGTGAATCGCCCTCTGCCACGTCTGCGAGATCCACCCGTTGTCGCCAGGGTACGGCATGTCCAAGGTGTACCTGTAGTGGCGGAACGACGTGTCGTGCCTGTACCCGTAGCTCGCTGTGCTCCCCTTGCTGGCGTTGATGTAGCACAGCACAGAGTCCTCGTTCGTCTGCGGTGCGTGCAGCATGTTCGGCGCCCACGAGTTGTCGAACCTGGACGGCCTGCCAGAATCCTCGAGCTTCTTCGCTTCGTACCTCTGCTTGCTCTCGGCAAGCACTTCAAGGGCCTTCTCCCTCTCACCCCACCCGAGAACCTTGGCCCACTTGGGCTTGCCGTTCTTCTTCTCGAGAAGCTTGTAGTTCTCGAAGAAGTTCTGGATCTCCATCCTCAAGTGAGGGGGAACGGACTCCAAGGAGGTGATGTGCGAACAGGACCTCTGGTCGGCAAGGACTGCGATGATCTTCTCATCTCTCCCGCTCTCGTCTTCCATGTCCATCAGGCCGACGATCCTACAGTTGGCGACGACACCAGGCTCGAGGCCTTGGTACTCCTGCGCGCTGTAAGGGCTGATCACGAGGAGGTCAAGCGGGTCACCGTCACCGCAGAGCGTGGCAGGGATGTACCCGTAGTCACCTGGGTAGTGCACGGCGGAGTGAAGCACTCTGTCCAGCACAAGCATTCCGGTGTCCTTGTCCATCTCGTACTTGTTGGGGCTTCCCCTGGTCACCTCGATCACACAGGGCACCACATCGTTTCTCCACTGCTGCCCTTCCCTGTCCCTGGGCGGCTTCCAGTCACCGAACGAGGGGTGCGACGACATTACCTGCTCCCTCACAGTTGCGAAGGCGACAATCGACTCGTCCGTCGACTGCACACCATCTCTCCCATCACCGACCAGAGGCATCTTCAAGTTGCGCTGTGTTGTGGATTTCAAAAAAAAAAAATCATCTGAAAAAAAAAACTTCGGGGTGGAAAAAAAAAAAAAAAAGAAGAAATTCACAGAGCGATGTTAGATATTTTGTCGAGGTACTCGGGGACGCCTTCTGTCTTCTCGGGGTTGGGGAAGAGCGCCCAGTCGGAAAAACAAGGAGAGGGGATGAGGGAGCAAGCGGTGCGCCATTCCTCGTGTCGAATGGCGGAATGGTCTATGAGGCGTGTGGACTTGAGGGAGAGGAAGGTGGAGAGAGGTGCGGGGGTCAGCGACACAACGTGCCCTGAATACATGAGGTTTGTGAGCTGTTCGTTCGACCATGTCAGTGAACCGAGAAAGAAGAGAAAGTCTTGCGATGTGGCGGCACCCGTCTTCACAAGCTGCACCATGTCGTCGCAGCTCCCCCCCACACAAATACCGGAACCTCCGAGCTCGGTGGTGCCTTTAACATTGCTGTGCCCGTGAAGCATGATCAAAGGCATCTGTTCACCATCTCCCTTGTATCCTCCAATCCTCATTTGACACTGTTGTAAAGTGTCCGAGAACACAGGATCAAGACCTTGCACCCTTGCTTCCCCCAGCGTAGCAAAGGGGCAGTTTAGAACTGTGCCTAGATACGTCGCACGAGATTCCTTCCACACGAGGATGACCGACTGTCGGAGGACTTGATCGTTCCAAAAGGCAAGCGGGTGGGTTACAAGCATGAACACGTCCGGTAGCGAGGTTGTGAAGGGTGGGATCACCTCCCAGCTGTTTGTCTTGTCTTTTGGGTTTATTTGTGTAGGTGGTTCCGGTAGGGTTCTTGCGAGTTCAGCCGCGGCCATGAAGTAAGACAGTGTCCTGAAGCCCTCTGTGAGCGGCTTGGGGTCGATGCGCTTGAACTCTTTGCGGATGTTCTCGCATAGCGACTCGCCGTGTGCTACCGTGGCTGCGGCATGGTTGCTGCCGTCGCCCTCGATGTCGAAGAGAAGGTTCCTCAGCACGGGGTTCTTCTCGAACTTCATCCCGTTTTTAATGAGCTTTCTATACACGGAACCCACCACCCCTCGCATGGTTGGAAACGAAAAGAAAAAATTCGAACCCCCCCCTTACTTTGGACGAATGAAAATAAAAGCACGAAAAAAAAAAAGGGAAAAAAAACGTAAACAAAAAGGTATGGTGTGATCAATGATATGCTAAAAGGGGGGGAAATGGGGGGAAACACTGTTATATTTTCTTTTTGTTTTTGCTTTTTTTTTTTTTTCTCTCTTTCTCTGATCACCTCTTCCTCTCGTAAAGCCATCTGAATGTTTTTTTCTTGCTGTTGGGGTCCGAGGTGAGAACGCGTTTGCCCTTCTCGAGCAGTTTTTGCCGGTCGTCGATCACGTGGAGGAGTCCGTCAAGCTTCTGCTTTCTCTTGACGCGTTCGGAGAGGTTGTGGTACTGCACAGCTTGGCGTTTAGCGGTCTCGGGGTCAAGGGAGGGGAGTTCTTCACTACGAAGTTTTGAGATCCTCCCACGCGAGGAGGGGTTGTCGAGAAGCTCAGGGGCAGTATCAAAATAGGTGGCGGCATTGAAATTTTCTGCCTCGTCTTCTTCTATGAAGATCTGATGGGTGTTCATAGCTGGGAGGCCCATGAAACTTAGCTGTGACTTCATCTGCTTGGCAACACCACCGTCCTCTGCCGCTTTGTGTCGTAGGTATCTGCTATTCCTTGCATTGTCGAGTGCCTGTTGCGGGCCCTTCTTCGCCTTCACTATCTTCATGTGTCTCCCGTGCTCGTCTGTTTCTGTATTGAGCATAGCGGTGTGGAACTCGTCGGGGTTGCGGGTGTTTGCTGCTTCTCGCATTGCGGCCAATTTGGTTTTTTTGTTCTTGTAGCTTTTCGCTCTCTTTTTGTAGTCCTGCTTCTTCTCCAGAAAACCGAATCTCTGCCTCAGCTTCGTTTGCCCTCTCTCCCCGTAGTCCCTTCCCCTAAACGCCTTCTTCAGGGCCGTCGCGCCGGTTCCCTTGCCCTTTGTCATTTTTTATATTATTTTATTTTTTTTTTGAAGTGTGTGTGTTCCTTTTTTTTTTTTTAACACCGATGGGGAAAGGGGGAAAAAAAAATAGATTTTATGATGTTTTTTTTTTGTTGTTGTTGGTACTATTACATTTCAATGCAATGTGTTAGGAAAGGGGGGGGGGGGGGGTGGACAAACCAAATTTCTTTTTTTTTTTTAAAGCACAGCCTCCGGCTTTTGTTTCTTTTTTTCTTTTTCTTTCCCCCCTCCCCCTTCCTTTCCCCGTTTCTTTTTATAAGGGGAGAGAAACAACGAGAAAAAAAAAGAAAAATAAAACACTGTTCCCTCCCTCCCCCTCCCTCCTCCTGCGACCCTTCTCCTCCGTTGTTATTCGTCACCCTCGTCCTTCGCAACAGGTGGGAGCTTGATGAGCATCATGGATATTCCTAATTAAAAAATAAAAATAAAAATAAAAAAACACACCAGTAACATTCTCCCCCAGAGAAGTGAATTCACTCACGAAACCAATGTCAAAGTCACACTGCGTGTTTTTTTTTTTTTTTTTACCCCCATCAAAAAAATTACCTCTTCGTCTTGTTTGCAGTAATTGCGGGCAAAGCCGACACCAAGAGCACTGTTCTCGACGGCTTCTGCGCCCACCCCGCGAATAGTCACGTTGCGGTTGCTGGCCATATTTTGCTGCAAAAAAAAAAAAAAAAGTTTTTTTTTTTTTTTACCCCCGACCCTCCGTTTTCCATACTTTAATTGCCGCAGCCAAGTTCCTCGGCAGCGTCCTAGCTGCCACGGTCAGTATCCTCTCGTCCTCACGCTCCTGCACCTCAATGATGTCCTCGTTGTTGTAGAGCAAGATGTGCGCGCCCAGCTTAGGGAGTGTCTGGGTGGTCCGTTCGTAGGAGACCACACGTGCGTTTTCGATTCTAACAATGAGCCCTTTGCTGTCACGAGAGAGGAAGGTGCGGCACACAGCTGTTGCCTTGATGGCCTGGTTGACGGCACGGGGTCCGATTGCTCGCATGCCTGCGCTGTCGAAATCCCGCAGAGCGTGGGCGCATGCCCCCGCTAGCTTGTTCACGCTGCTGCCCCCACCCACAAAGAAATCGTTCGTGTTCATCTTCGTCCTTTCGCCGTCTTCCGTGCGCGTCACCTCACCCCTGCCTGTGCTGCCCGCCTCCGTGCAGTACATCCTTGTCTCAGGCTTCCACGTCATCCCTGGTGCCCTCACCCCCCGCAAGGCAAACCCTGCCGCGCTCGCGATGCATCTGCGCATTATTTCTTTTTTTTTTTTCCCTTTTTCTTTTTTTTTTTTTCCTCCCCCTCCCTTTGATTTCTTTTTAGTTTCGAAAGCAAAAAGAATTTAAAAAAAAAAAAAAAACATATGGTCAGAAAAAAAAAAAAAAAAAAAAACCTAATACTAATAACAACGAAAAAAACAAAAATCTATTTTTTTTTTTTTTTTATGTCATTTCAAGCCCTTCGTCGTTGGTCCCCCTGCTTCCGGTGTCCCCAGCTTCTACAGAGGCCCGGATGCCACGGTGGTCTCGGTACTCGAAAATGCAAAACGCCACCACGATGAGGCAGGAGAGGAAGAGGATGGACCCTGAAATGGCGAGCATGGCGGCGACCCAGCTCTCCATTGTGCTGCCAGAGGAACAGTCGGCTGGCTTCCCCACAGCATTGCCTGAGGAGCCGATACAGGAACAGATAAAGTCCAGAGAAATGCTTGAATTTTGATCGACACAAGCCTGTCCACCCCCACAAGGCTTAGCAGCACATTCATCCATAGCACTTGAGGGCTAGTTTCGCATGTGTGGTATTTTTTTTTTTTTTTCCTCTCTCTCAAAAAAACTATTTATTTTCCCTTAGATAAGCGGTGAGGCAGCTACAGCACCAAAGCACACAGCGAATGTTAAATAAGAAGAAAAAAAACCACATTTAGTTTCTTTTTTTTTCTTTTCCTTCTTTTTTTGGGAATGAGGGGGGGGGGGGGGGGGAGGCTTAAGAAAGCTCTATGGGAATGGGCGGGACCCCCCCCCCTTTTTTCTTCTTTTTTTTGAATCCAAAAAAAAAAGAAAGAGAAAGATTAAGACTGTGACGGTCCCCGAAAAAGACAGAAGAAAAAAGCAAAAAAAAAAAAAAAAAAAAAAAAAAAAAAAAAAAAGAGAGAAAACAAAGGGCATGGCACCTCAAAGGAGCTTTCTTTTTTTTTTTTTTTCTTAACAAAACAAAAAAGAAAAAAAAAAAGATTTAAGAAAATCGGTAAGACAGGGAAGAAAGAAAAATTAAAAAAAAAAAAAAAAAAAAAAAAAAACACTTCAGAAAAAAAAAAGGACTATAAAAAAACAAGAAAAATCCACCGCGCCCATATCCCTTCCCCCTCTTTTTTTTTTTTTTTTTAAACGGCTCCTAAACGGTTCTAGGTTTACAGAGGTACAACAAAAAAAAAAAAAAAAAAAAAAAAGTAGGACAGGGCTGTACAATAGTGGGTTATGGCTGGGGGGAAAAAAAAAAAGCAGAGGCGAAGGGGCGGGCGGGGAGCTTTTCTTCTTCTTTTTTTTTGATATACGCCTTTGCAATTTCTCTTTTCCTCTTCCTTTCTCGTTTCTGCTACATTACATAAATATTCAGACTTTCTCTTTGAGATAACCCCCCCCCCCCCCCCCCAGAATGCTCTCTCAGGGCTTAAAAGCCCCAAACCTTCCTGCCAAAAAAAAAAAAAAGAATCCCTCACTCCATGCCTTCATCAGCCCCTCTCGACTGCATTACGTCCCGCGCTTTAGGCTGGGGGACAATCCCGGGGATTTGCTGCCTGTTCTCCAGCTGTTGCTGCTTTGCTGCTTTGTCAGCGTGAACTTGATCATCGTAAAGGTCCGTATTATCTTGGGCAGAGAACTCGTGAAGTTCGACCTTTTTTTTTTTTTTTAATTTAAAAAAACCCATACCAAGAAATCTCTCATGTGATCCTTGAACGCCTTCTCATCCGCCACTTTGCTGAACAAACCTTCCACAAAATTGTGAATCTAGCGTGCGTTTTTTTTTTTTTTTTTTTTTAAATTCTTTTTAATACCTGCTGTTGGTTCATTGTTCGGAAAACGGCCAGCTGGCTGGCAAGGTGCATTTTAAAATACTGGTCAGCCCTGCTTCCCGCCTGCTGGTCTGCGGCGATGGGGCGCTGCACGTCGCTCATCTTGACCGACACATTAATGAGATGCTGGAGGAGCTTGCAATGGTACTTGAAGCCAGTCTTGTGCATCGTGTCAGTGACGACATTGAAAACTGCATGAACCAAGTTGATGAAGTATACCTGTACGTGGGTGAGGGAAAAAAAAAAAAAAAAAAAACCTGGAAGAAGTCCAGCACTATGGGCGAGTTAGCTATGCTGACCAAGAAGTCGTAAAGCATCTCAAGCCCTATGTGCTCGATCTTCGCGTCGCTGTGTTTGATGGCAGAGATGACGGCGTCCATGATGGTTGGGGAGACCTTTTATTTATTTATTTATTTTTTTATTTTTTTGACAACAACACACACCTGCAACGCCTGCAAAAACGTGTTGAAACAATGCTTGTTCAACATCTGAAGCAGCTTGAAGAAATTCAACCGGTGCTCGGGGTAGTCTTGAGGGTTCTTGTTGCACATCTCAAGCGTCACGTTCAGCGTGGCATCCAAGATCTTCGGCACGTGAACTTCGATGTTGTTGGTAAGCTTGACGACAAGCGCCCCCATCAAGGAAAGAACCTGAGGGTCCCTCGCCTGCTCCACAGACTTGTTATAGTCCGTTAGAACAGTGTCAAGGAGAGGAGGGAGGATGGTCGATGTTATCACACTGACCTCTGAGGAACGCTTGATGTACTCCTCTATGAGGAGGATTGATTCTTTTTTGATGATGCGCATGCACTTCACATGGGTGTGTCTTGTCACCATCGGTCCCTTGCTCGCGACCTCCTGGCTGATGAGCTGGGAGTACATTGCGTAAAGAGACATGACTTCGTTGAAGACAAGGAATACTTGCTCACGGTAGCCTTCACCTACAGAGACCGCTCCGCACACATATGTTTTCAAGACGTGGGCTATGTCCTGCATGAAGGACACATTGGCAAGGATGCTGGAGTCGCGGCTTATGTGAGCGATGACCTCTTTCCATTTTGTGTTGGGACCGCTCATAAATTTTTGAACAAGCTCTGCTTGAACGTAGCTCGGGGCTTCGCTGATCATGAGCCCGGTGGCTTCGTAGAAAATGTGGGTTTGTTTCCTTCCTAGCATCCGGGTGTGCGTTTCGAGTTCTTCGAGCACCTGCTGAACGAATGTAGACTTTTCGTTGGGGTGGACCTTCACGAATTCCTCCTTGCACGAGTGGGTCATTTTCAGGAAGGTTTCCACCGCCATGTCCTGCACTCCCTCGAACGTTTCCTGCATGAACGAGAACAGCTTCAAGATAACCGTTTTCAAAAACTTCCAGTGTTGTTTTAAAAACCTCGGGTACTGCCCGACCACGTACATTATGTCAGAGGCGATGCTTGCTTTGTACGCCCGACCGTGCATTTGCTCACACATAGTGAGGAGGTCCTTTATGACGGTTACTAAAAATCGGTTTTCGTCGTCTTTCTTCATTGCGCCTGATATGCTGCCGATTGCCCAGGAGAGGGTCGCGAGCTCAGATGGGCTGAAGGCGGCACCACCGGAACTTGTTTCGTGGATGTGTTGAATTTTGGAAACCATGATGGTCTCCGTGTCGCCGCAATCAAGATGCGTCAAGAAGACAAGCGCCTCTCTCATTGTGGTGTACAGGGCAATGGCGTCTACATCCTTCATCACCTCTTTGATGATCTCACCGTTCTCATCTTCAAATACGATTACCTCTTCGGGCCGCGCCATGTTTCGGATTAACACCTTCCGCGCTTCGCTGAAAATGTTTGAATACAAATCTATTTTACCCGCCGCGCCAGGCGCGAATGTGTACCCCCAGTTGTCCCATTTTGGCTTGGCGAATGTGAACACGTTTTCAGACACCCAACACCAGTATTCAACACATGTTTTAAAGACCTCTTTGTCGTCAATACATGTTATGCCCAAAATGTATTTGTGAGCTGTTTGGAAAAGCGAGCGGACGTTTGCATCGGTACAACCAGCGTCCTCTACAATTGAGATGTTCTGCTTGAAGAACGATATCAGAAACTGGCAGACGTTCTGGACAAACTCTTGGTTCTTCTCTGAAGGGGCCTGGTAGTACGCCACCACGACCTGGTCATAGCTCAACGCGGGGGGCATCGGGACCAACTGTTGAAGACGCTCGATAAAACTACAAAAAAGCATAAGATTGCGCTCCTTATATTTCGGTGTACCCGGGTCGTTGGGGTCGAGCATGAGCGACCCAATTTCCGTCAAACATTTACAAGCAGGGTTTCTAGTCACCCCTGCTGGTAAGAATTTCCCGACGAGGAGGTCGATCAGGTCTGTTTCGAAAATATAACCCAACGGTATCCAGCTGAGGCAGGCTAGGAGACATTGCAACGCCTCGCATATCAGTTGTACCTCTTGTTTGCATGATAGGACATACTTTATCATATCGAAGACGGTGCTGAACTCGTTGTTGAGCGCTTGCTTGCGAACGGCGATGTGCTCTTTGGTCATCTTACCCTCGCTGAAATCGAAGATCTCTTCGCTTAACTGTCGAATGATCGCGAGGTTGTTCTGCATGAGAACGTCGCTTGTTCTCGCCGACGAGACGATTTCTTGAATGAAGGTAGGCCATTTCGCAGGCCAGTCCTTTTTCAGGATCTGCACGAGCGTGTTGTTCATTTTTTCAAGAAGCATCCGGTTTGCAACCAGTTTTTCCGGTGTCCCGCTCATGTCCATGATCATGTTAATGATGAAGTTGCGGACGCCTAGCCGCTGCTCCTCCGCCAGGATGTTCCACCGTTTTGATATTACGTCGTCGACGGTCTGCAGGGAGATGAACTTCGCTGGGGTTAGTTTTGAATTCTGTAAAATTGTGCTCGCCTGCGACCAGGCTTCACTGCTTGTCTTGTACTCCTCCAACACCCGCATGGCGCCTTGGTGCAATGGTGTTCCTGCGTGCTCCCCACTGTACACAACATCCACCACCCTGTCAAACAGGGTCACATCGATAGGTGCTGTAAAGTTCAGCACCCCCCTCATCTGCTGTATTTGAGCGTCCATTTTTTTTTCCTCTTTGAGGGGGGGGGGGGGGTTTTCTCTCTCTTTTTACTTTCTTTTTTAAAAAAAAAGGGGGGGGGAAAAAAATCTATGCATTTCTTTTCTAATTCTATCTTTTTTTTTTTTAAAAATTTATTCGTCCCAATCCATGAACGCCAGCCTCTCCAACAGGTCTTCTACGGCAGATCCGTAGAACTCAACCGTTCGCTGCATATCGGGGCTTGCCTTGTTTTTTTGAACGGAGGCCGTGGCTTGAAGCAGTTTGATGAACGGCGCGAGGTACCCCGGACAACCCCCGAAAACAGAAACAGGGTATTCCTTACCATTGCAACGCAAAAGCGAGGGGAGAGAAGGGTAGCGCAGAGAAAGAACGGAGGCAGGGATGAAATTCTGAACCGGGACCAAAACAGAATGCGGGAGTAGCGTTGCTGAATGAGACGAACTCGAAGCAAGGCAAATAGAAGTCCCCGGCTTACAAAGCACAGTACACATCGAAGAAAGAAACGTTGCATCTAACGGAACGGTGCCAGACCGTCCTGTCCCATCTGTGGCAAATGGTGTACCCGCTGTTTCTACGGAATCAAATAACCAAAATATCTTGTCAAACCCGAAACTCTCCTTAAATATCCACGGTAGAGTCAACACCTCTGTGATAAAATCTCCATAACGATTTTCCTCAAATGCCGATCGCAACACCTTCGCGCTCAGCAGCCACGTCTCACATTTCTCAGATATTTCCGCGGGCAGCGATCCGTTTTTTCTATTCGTCACAATCTTCTTGAAAAACGACGATATTTGCAGGCTCCATTTCCTCAAAACTGGTCGATGCGATATGAGGACATCCACGAAATGTTGCACAAGACAGCAATACACCACTCCTAGATCAAGCGAGTTGGTAGCAAGGTAAAGATCCCAGTTCACAGGAACGACAAGGGTTGTCCTCCATGTTACGCTGTTTGCCAGCCCCGGGAGAAGAACATGCTTTGCATATAAATACATAATCGTCGATTTTCCTGAATCTTTGGGACCTTTAATTACGATCCGCGTGCTTGGGGTCTGAGGGGTTAAGTCGTGCAGCCGGTTCACCATATCGGTTTTTAAAAGAAGATCGGAATCGGTTACGTAGAGTGATAAAAACTGCTGTTGTGAAATAAGGTCAGTTAAGGCTGTGAGGTGGCTTTGTTTTTCGAGGTTTTCGAGATTTCGATATTTTTTTGCGATGGATGAACTGCTTGAGTATATGAATTCCTGCCACAATTCGTGCATTTCGGGGCCCAGGAGTTTTAGCGGGGAGGTGAATAGGGCCTTGATTTGGTCTTCTTCTCGGAGGAGCTGGGGGTTTTCGTCTTGGTCGTCTTCTATTATCACCTCTACTACTGTTTCGGGTTCTTGGTCTTTTTCCGCGGTCGGTGTTTGGATTCTTGCAGGGGGTTGTTTCCGCTCACACCCTTTGAACCTCCCGCACTTCCTGCATGTTACATTTTCACACGAGCTCAGCGCTTCTTTCACTAGCTTGTCGGTCGCGCTGCATTTCACCTTTTCCTCTTGGAGCTTTCTTTTTAACTCCTCGATGTTCATTTTCCTCCCCCTCCCTTTCCCCACCTTTTTTTTTTTTCCTCTTTTTTTTTTTCTCGGAAAAAAAAAAAAAAAAAAAAAAAAAACGGGGGAAAAAAATGGGGAAAACGAGCTAGCGCTATGAATAACTATAAAAAAAAAAAGAAGGGGGAAGAAATGAAAAGAGAAAAAAAAAAAGGAAAAAAAAAAAGAGCGCGGGGGTTGGGTGTATGCAATTAAAATTAAGAAGGGGAGGAAGGGGGGGGGGGGGGGGGGTGAGCGCAAAAAAAAAGGATTGCATTTAGGAAAAAAATAATTGGGAAGAAAGAAGGAGAAGGGTAGAAAAAAGAAAAAAAAAAGGAAAAAAAAAGAGAGAATGGGATATTCTTATCGTTGGTCTTCCTTTTTTTCCCTCTCCCTCTCGTCTTTCTTTTTTTACTCCCCCCCCCTCCCCTACTTTTCACATTCATTCCCTTTTCCCGGCTACAAAAGTCCTGTTGTGTGGCTTTTTCAAAAGAAGAAAGAAAGAAAAAAAGCCTTTTCCATTTTCTTTCTTTTTATATTCAAAAGCCATTAACAAATTTAAAAATAAAAGCAGGGAGGGGGAGGAATGAAAAAGGCGGGGGGGCTTTAAATTACGGGCAGGATAGCTTCTTCTTTGAGCTCCTCTTTTTTTTTTTCCCTTTTTTTTTTCCCTTCTTGTATTTAATTTCTATTAGGGGAAAAAAAAAAAGAAAAAAAAAAAGAAGAAGAGCTGGAGCTTTTCCCCTCCCCCCCACCCCGCCTACAGTCCTTTCGGTGCGAAGAAAGAACTTCTTTTTTCTTTTTTTCAAAAAAACATATTTCTTTTTTTTTCAAGTTCCCTTCCTTAAGGTGGTGGGAGGGGCATGAACATTTGACATAATAATTTGAAAAAAAAGAAAAAAAAAAAAAAAAAAAAAAAAAGAAAAGCACATTTAAAGATTGGGTAATCGGGTCGTACAGAACATAGAAGAAGCGAAGGTGAAGTACGCGCTGTAAATGAAAGGAGGGAATCTAGCCATAGCGTCCAAGGAGGCCTTGGAAACATAAACCTAAAGGAATTAAGATGGAAAGAAATATTTCACGGGCAGGCCTCCCCCCCTCCTTCCATTTTTCCCTCCCTATCTCTAAAAGAAAAAGAGAAAAGAAAAAACAAGTTTCCCTCCTGTGCATTCCCCCCTCTTTTTTCATTTTCTTTCCAGAAAAAAAAACAAAAAAAAAAAGAAATGGCAGTTTTTTTTTTTTTTTTTTTTTTTTTTTTTTTTTTTTCCTTTTTTCAATCTATTTTTTTTTACCCCGCCCGATTTTCTTTTTTAAGAAGAGAAAAAAAAGAAACCCCGGCTCTACAATTTGAGCATAAGAGCCCAAACAAAGTGTAAAAAAAAAAAAAAAAAAGAGAGGGGCCTGCATTCAGGCTGCACCAACCTGTGCAAAGGTTCGAAGATGTTCAAAAAAAAAAAAAAGGTTGCTTTTTTTTTTTGTTCTTCCTCTCTCCACCTATATTTTTTAACAAGTAAAAAAAAGAGGAAAAAAAAACTATTTTTGACCTCCTTCCTCCCTTTAATTGAGGTAGCTATAGGGAGAGAGGCAATGCAACCAAACAAGAAGAAAAAAAGAAAAAAAAAACGGAGGTTGATTTTGGGGAGGGAAAAAAGTAAAAAAAAAGGGGGGGGACCCACACGTTAGTCGTACCTAGGCAGCAGGTAAAAAATAAAATAAAAATAAAAATAAGAGGAACTAAAATGAAAGATATAAAGCATAAGTCAAGGGAAGGGGAGGAGAGGCGATTAGAAAAGTGTGTTTCAAGGGGCAAAGAAAAAAAAAAGAGAAAAAAATTATGTTTGCCTTTCCCCCCACTTTTTTTTTTTCTTCTTTTTTTTTCTCTCTGTTTTTTTGTGTTGAGGTGGTAAAAAAGCTTAGTTGAGACTGGTAGGCACTGATTAAAAGTCCTTTAAAAAAGTTTTTTTTAAAAAATCCAAAGTTCGCTCGGGAAAGGAAAAAAAAAAAAAAAAAAGGATAATAAATAATTATAATAATAATAAAAGGAAGAGGACTATTTTTCGTTTAACAGCCCCCTTCCTCCTGTCTTTGTTTAACATTTAACATTAAATAGATTCGCTTTTAACTTTTTGAAAGAGAAACAACAGGAGTGCGAAAGTGTTTTCCCTCTCCGATTTCTCCCTTTCATTTTCGCTTTTGCTTTGCATGCTTTTCTATTTGTTGGTTTTCTTTTTGTGTTCCCCTTTTTCTTTTTCTTTTCCCGAGCTTAAACCGGATTTCTTTATTGTTTTGCTTCTTTTTTCGATGGTGAGAGCAGAGAAAAGGGGGAGGGAGGGGAAAGAAGAAAAGAAAGAGCAGGAAAAAAAAAGAAAAAAAAAAATACACTTTTTATTTTTATTTTTTTTCCCTTGTTCTTTTTTTCGTCCCCCCCTCTCTTTCCTCTCGTTGAAAAAAATTAAACGAAATTGGATTGCAGAAATGGGGGTTTTCTTTTTTTTTTTTTTTCCCTTTTTTTTTTCTTCATTTTAAAATGCTTTTGAAGTGTTTCTTTTTTTAGTCCCCATGCTGATGCATAATAGATACAAAAAAAAAAAAGAAAACTCACTTTAAAAACCTCCGAGACTGGTCTCAGTCAGGGAGAGGAAAAAAAAAAAAAAAAAAAAAAAAAACAGGGGAGGGGAAAGATCTTTTATTAGCGGCTGCTGCTCCGTGCTGCGCAATGCCATTTCAAGTATTCCATAGGCAATATAAATCTAAGGGCTAATGATTTATTTAAAATAGGTAGTTTAATAGGTTTAGTCCTGGAAGGGAAGAATTTTAAAAAAGAAAAAAAAAGAAAAATTACAACAAAGCCGCAAATTCATTTTCGATGTTTCCCCCCCCCCCCCCCCCATGTTCCTATTACCTGATTAATAAAATAGAACACAATTTTCACAGAAATCCACTGGAAAAAAAAAAAGGGAAATCTTTTTCTTTTATTCTCTCTTTTTTTTTTTTTTCTTTTTCTTTTTGCTTGGGGGAAGAATAATGGATAAAAAGGATGTAAAATAAAGTAACGGTGTGGAAAGAATGGAAAGGGGGTGAACGGGATGAGGGGGGGGGGGGGGGGAAGGAGAAAATAGAGAATAAGTAAAAGGTTCAGGAAGAAAAAAAAAAAGAAAAAAAAAACCCCCCTACCGCAACAAAATCACAAAATAGTATATTTTAAATAGCGGGGCACCTGATTAACTGTCACAAATTCTAAAGCAATATCTCTCGCTTCCTTTTTTTTTTTTTTAAACTTTTAAATTGAGGTGGGAAAGAAGAGAGAGAGAGAGAGGGGGGGGGGGGGGGGATGGAAGCACGTGTTGTGTGACTTCTTTTCTTTTTTCTTTTTTTTTGTTTGAGCAATAACTCACTGCGCTGGGCAGACGTTGCCATTTCTCTATTTCTTTTTTTCTCTCCCTCCCTTTTTTTTTTGTATGAAGTTGCTTAGTGGCGAAAAAAGAGTTGCGTATTGGGAGGGAAAAAAAAAAAAAAAAAAAAAAAAAAAAACCCACCTTCCTTTTTTTTTTGATAACTACAACTGTTTCTTCTGAATCAAAAAAAAATAATAATTTTCTCTTTTTTTTTTGTATAGGTAGCCTACTTGATGCTTTCCTTACTTTTACGTCCCCCTTCCCCCCCTTTTTTTTTCTTTTGAAAGGGAATATAACGTATATGTTTTTTTTTGTTTTTTTTTGTTTGGGGGGGTTTTTTTTCCCTACAAAATTCTGTTTTTTTTTCTCTTCTTCTTTGCTAATTAAACCTTTCTCGCTTCCCCCCCCCCCCCCCCCCCCTCTAACTCTCACTGGACGTGAGTTCTTCTTGCTTTTTTTTTTTTTTTTTTTTTCCCAATTTTCTTCTTTTCCCTTTGTATTGTCCTCCCCACCCCTCCTCTAAAAATTAAGAAAAGGTTACAAAAAAAAGGGGGAAAACGAAAAAAAAAAAAAAAAGCACAGAAAGGGTGTTTAGAGATGAAACGTATTTCTTTTCTTCGTTCGTTCACTAGGTTCTTTATTTATTTTTTTAGTGTGAGTGTGATAAAATTTTGGTGGTCTCTTTGGGGGAAAGGGAATTGTGAGGGAGAAAGAGTAATTTCATACAAAAAAAAAAAAAGAAAAGGTGAGCGATTTCCTTGTAAAATTTCCAAAAAAAAAAATAGTTGATTTACCACAGTAGTGGTGCACTGGTAGTCTTGCCCATAGCAGGTTATGGACAAACAACACCTTTGCCGATGAGTAAAACAACGAAATATTTTTCTTTTAAAAAATATAAAAAAAACCAAGATTACTATAGACGGTAGAATCCCCCTCGCTTTTTTTTTTTTTTTTTTTCTTCTTTTTTTTCTCTTTTTTTTTTTCTCTGAAATATTCTTTTCAATTCTTTTTATTTTTTTCTCGTTTAAAAAAAAAATAGGGAAGAAAGAAAAAAAAAAAAAAAAGGAAAACAAAAAAAACACTAAAACAAGAGGACGGGGGAGAAGGGAGGGAAGAAGAAAGAGAAGATCAAAAAAAAAAAAAAAAAAAAAAAAAAAAAAAAACTGCCATCTCTGGACCCCTTCTCAGGTGTTAACCACCTTAACCAGAAAAAAAATCCCCTTAGTGTTTAAGGGATCGTGTCATGAAGATTTTCTGACTTTTGGTTGGTGGTGCATACAGCTGCAAAATGAAGCTAACAAAAAAGAGGGCAGCAGGTGACAGGGATTCAAAAAAAAGGGGGGATGGAAGAAGAAAGAAGAAGCAACTTACTCTTTATTTTTTTTATTTTGTTTCTCTCTTTTTTTTTTTCTTTTTTCTTTTGCCACTAAGCTTAACTAAGGCACCGTGATAACCATTGCCCTTTCCCTTCCATCTCCCGTTCCCCTTTCCTTTAAAGCGGATGTTTTTGAGGGGTGGGGGGGGATGTGGAGGGGACTAATATCTGTGAGATAGATGAGGCCCTTTTCTGCAAAAAAAAAAAATCTTCTTC
Organism: Diplonema japonicum; assembly: GCA_964019335.1. NCBI lineage: Eukaryota > Euglenozoa > Diplonemea > Diplonemida > Diplonemidae > Diplonema > Diplonema japonicum. The sequence continues at coordinate 69,339 of OZ025734.1, forward strand.
CTTCTTATTACGTATTTTCCTGTTTAAATATTAAAACATTGGAATGGGGGGATGTAGGGAGTGTTTTCTTTTTTTTTAAAAAAAGAAATCTTTTTTTCTCTTCCCCCCTTCCATAGAGGGTAGGGTGGTAAGTAGCTTTATAAAAATTTGTGTGAAGAGGGGTGCAGGACGGAGAATTTCTTTTTTTAAAATACTTAATTCCTTCTTTTTCGTCATTTTCTTCACTCTTTAGGGGCCTCATAAAAACATAACGGGCAAGTAGAAATAAGACTTAGAAAGTGAAACCGAGACCCCCCCCCCCCCCCCCCTAGTGCTTAGAAGAGTGGGTGACTAGTTACTTACCAAAAGAAAATGAGCCACACAAAGGTACAAAAAGAATTCCCTGTTTATACCCCCCCTTTTTTTCCCCCCAAATTCAAGGGGAGAAAAACAACGAAAAGTTTTTTTTTTTTTTCCTCTTTTTTTTCTTTTTTTTTTTGAATTCATAGTATCTACGGGACTGATCACCCAGCGAGTTTTTCAAAGGTATTCTTTTTGCCCGAAATATGGGTTTTCTGGACCGATCACGACTATGATTTTTTTTTTTTTTTAAATTCCCAAAACCCACTATGATCGAAATCTAAACTTGCGGGGAGAGGGGGGGAGGGGGGTTTCGTTCCCCCCTCCTCAAAAATTTGACAGTGATCGGTAGGTTAACCTTGGAACACTATTTGCTCATTATATTCTTTTTTTTTATTTTATTTTATTTTTTGTTTTGGTTTCAAAAACCGACGGCGTGATTCAATTCTCCCCCCCCCCCCCCCCACCCACCCACCCACCCTCTTTTTTTTTTCCTATCCCCCGGGAAGCTTTTTTCTTTCAAAAAAAAAAAAGAAAAAATTAATTCCCGGTATTCACTCCCTTTTTTTTTTTTTTTTTTTTTAAATCTGTTCCCGCTCACTTCCTGTGCGTCAAGAACAAGGACAGCCTAAGCGCCGGCTTGGGCTGGTTGGACACTTCATCATCCACATGAATAAACCTCGGCTTAAAGATCACATCAAGACTGTCCTGCTCCAACATAGCACGAGCCGACGTAACCGCCTGCACGGTCACGTGAACCGACTCTGCTCCCATTGTGAGGATCCCAATGGTACGCCCTTGCTGCCCAGGGCCCCTCATGAGCTTGGCGATCGCACCGGCTGTCTTCCTCACATGAGAATTCGCGGAAACCCTGATATTGACGTCCAGTGGAGTTGCCGTGTCACAAGTGTCGTCAGCAGACAGGTTTGGGATGCCTTCCGCATGAAACTTAACATTTCCATCTGACTCCTCATCCTCTTCAGGATACGTGGGTGATACAAGCAATGTCATACCCTCTTGAACAATAAATGTCCTCGCCAACGCCATTGCCTTAACAGCCTGGTTGGACCCTTCAACGCCCAGAGCGACAATATCTGCTGTTCCGTGCTCGCGAACGCGTTTTGCAATTGCGCCAGCAAGGCCTGAAACAGGTGTTGTGGAGGTGGATTTCAAAGGAGGTACTGCAACAGCGGGCTTGCTCGGCTCGGGGGACGCTTTTCCGGAGGAAAGCAGCGGGATGTTCGACAGTTTAATACTGCCAGAGTCTACGGAATCGTGGGTCATGTTGGATTCGACTTCCTCTTTGTCAGCGCAGCTGCTGTTGCTGTTAAGCGTGCTTGAGGTAGCTGTCGGGACCAACGGTAGCATTTGAACCTGTTGCTGCTGAGCCAGCCTCTGAGCCAGCATGAGCTGTTGTTGCTGTTGGGCTAACCATTGTTGTTGAGGCATCATAATCGGTGCCATCATCATTTGAGTGGTGTTGTTCGTGCTCAATGTGTTCAATGTGCTGAGGTCGGCAAAGCCCTGCCCCGGTTGCTGGATGTAGAATAAAACAGGCTGCTGCAGAACCTGCTGGACTGCCGGGGGGTTTCCTGCGACTTGCATTTTTTTTCTTCTTTTTTTTTTTTAAAAAAAAAAGGATGAAAGATAGAAGAAGAAAAAAGAAAAAAACGGGAAGGGACCGTGTGAAAATATAAAAAAGAAAGAAAAAAAAAAGGGGGATGGGAGAGCTGCCTAGGGTACTTAGCTAACGGGTGAAAGGAAAAAAAAAAAATTAGCCCTGTGAGTGTGTGTGTGTTTTTTTTTTTTTTTTTTTTTTTTTTTTCTAAAAAAAAGAAAAGTTCAATAACAAGAGGGAATATCGGGGAAAGAAAAAAAAAAAAGAAGAAGGAAAAAAAAAAAAGGAAAGGGGGGAATGAAGATAATAATGAATAAAATAGTCAAAAAAAAAGAATAAAAAAAAAGTAGAAAGGGGCATGGAAGGGAAGGAGCACAGAACAAAAAAAGTACAAAACGCGGAAAGAAAGAAAAAAAGGGGGGGGGACCTTTAGAAATAAATAAACATGAATTGGTGCATCCCCCCCTCCCCCCCCCTCTTCAACCTCCTTTTTTCTTTTCTTCTCTTTTTTTGGTAGAAGTTTTTCTCTTTTTTTCTTCTCTCGATGAGAAAAAGAGGGACACAGGAGATCAGGGAAAAAAAAAAAAAAAAAAAAAAAACAGAACAAAACTCGGGTTTGTTTTTGTGCACACGCAGGGGTGGGGGGGGGGGGGGGGGGTGAACTCTTTTTTTACGTAATTCTAGTCATTTATATAAACTATCGCTTTTACTCTCCTTCCCTTCTCCTTTTCTTTTTTCCATCCTTACGAAACATAACCAGTTACACGGAATGAAGAGGAAGAAAAAAAAAAAGAAAGAAAAAACTATTCTTGGAAAAAGGGGGGAGGGAACATGCAGGCCCAAGTAAAATAATCTTCCAGCTCATGATATTTCTTTTCTTTGAAAAAAAAAACTATTCTTTTAAGGTATGAGTTTTTGCGCTCACCGCCCCCCTCCCCCCCCCCAAAAAAAGAATGGAGGTAGTTTTGTTGGAGAACTTCGTAGGGAGACAGATTTAAAAAAAAAAAAAAAAAAAAAAAAAAAATACCCGTCATATCTCAAGCAAGGTCGGTCTGCGAAACTTTTCAGGGAAAAAAAAAAAAAAAAAAAAAAAAAAAAAAGCCCTTGTTTCGATCATTAGGGAGGTCCAGCCCTGATGGACTCTTGATAGGTTATGCCTCTTGACGGACCCATCCCAAAAAACTTACGCTTTTTTTTTAAAATTTCATTCCCAGCCATTTGGAGATATGGGGGGGGGGAGGGGGGGAAGCAAATAAAAAATAAAACAAAGGCAAGGGCAGGGCAGAGTTTTTAAGGGGGGGGTATATTGAATTGAACAATGATCAAATGGGAAAGGGACAACAAAAAAAAAGGAGCAAACCACATCGCTTTAAGGGGAGGGAGAGGGGTAGGCCCGGTTTCTCCTCTCCTACTTTTTTTTTTTTTTTACTAAGGGGTACCTCTTCTCGAAGGAAAAACACAACAAAAAAAAAAAAACATTCAATGCAACTCGTAGAATACATGCACGCCCCACCCCCATACCTTTATACTATAAAAAAAAAAAAAAAAAAGAAGAAGAAGAGAGAGGGAAAAAAAAAAAAAAAAAAAAAAAAAAAAAAAAAAAAAAAAAAAAAACAAGACAATCACAGGGGAAGATTACACGGAGGAAATAAAAGGAAAATAAAAAAGTTTTGAGTTATTTTCTTTCGGTTTTGTGTGTTCAAACAGTCGGTTCAATTGTTTTCTTTTTTTTTTTCTCTTTTTGTGCACCTCTATTACATTAAAAGCTTTTAGGAATTTAGGTTTTTCTTTTGGCTGGAATTATACTTTTTTTTTTAAGATGTTCGTCCTAATCCACTGAAGTGGAAGTGAGGTATTTATCAAAAAAAAGGAAATTGGGGGTGAAAAAATCTTATCCTAAAAAAAAAAAAAGAAACTTTTAGTTGCAAAGGTAATGCTAATAAAAAGAGATTTTCTTTTTTTTTTCTTTTGCAACTACCGCTGCCCAACAAAAAAAAAAAACTATCATAAAGGGAGAAAGGAGGGACCAATGCATGTTTTTTTTGGGGGGGAACAAAAAAAAACAAAAAAAATAGGAAAGGGAGGGGGGGAAAAAAAGTGAAACAAAGTGGTATAAATATTAAAAAAAAAAGGTAACCTATGTTGTTGCTTTTTTTTTTTCCCCCCTCCCCATTTTTTTCTTTTTTGAAACAGAATAGTTTTCCACCCTCTTTTTTTTTTCTTTTTTTTTTTTTTTTTACAAAACATCATCTCGAATAAATCTGTTCCCCTCCGAGAATTTCCCGGTGTAAAATCTCCTTTGCTTTCCGAAGGTAGCTTGTTGCTTTTTAGAGGTGGCTTGTTCCAGAAGCTTATTGGTTTGCGCCTCACCGACAACAGAGGTGTCTTGTTCTTTGGCCTTCGAGACTTTTAGAAATTGGCCTTTTGAAGATGCTTTTTCCCGCTCAGCAGGGAGAACGGGTGCGAAATCCAACAGCTGAAGACTGGGCAGCCTGTAAATAGTATACAGTCTATACCGTTCCAGCTCGTCCTTAGAGTTCCCAGAAAGCTCAGATTTACAACAGTCGTTTCCCATCAAAGACAAGTATTGCAACTGCGGTACCTGTTTGGCCAAAACATCGAGGGTGGCGTCGTGGTCCCCTATCTTATTCTTGTTCAGCCACAACGTTTTCAGTTTTGGCAGACAGGGCATGCCCTCAACAGATTCCAAAAGGTTGTTGTCCAGCGTCAGCGTCTCGATGCTCGGGAACTGCTCCAGACCCTGATGTGTGTTTTGGTTTGATTTCTTTTTATAAAAAAAAAAAAAAAGAAAAAAAAAACACGAACCTTCAAACCCGTGATCCTGTTATCCGACAAGTCCAGCAAGGCCGCCTTATCATTCGCCTCCAGCCCGTCGATCGCTTCAACATCGGAGCTTACCAAACGTATTTCAATCCCGTCACTCATTTTTTTTTTTTTTTTTCCCCCGTCTTTTATTTTTTTTTTTCTTTTTGGAAGGGAAAAAAAAAAAAAAAAAAATCGCAATAATCTAGTCAGAGAGTGTGGGATGGGATGGGATGGGATGGGGGGGGAAAAATCACAGTACCACACCTCTGCCTCGAAGCAGGTCCTTTGCAGCAGGGCACGCATTCACTATGATGGCCCCCAGGGACGCGTCCGGCCGCTGCGTTTCAAAAACCGACACGATCTCAGCCCATTGCTGCGGAGACGCAATGTCAGAAAGGCGACGGTAGAGCACTGCTGGAGTGGGCAGCGCATCTATCAGACTGTTAAGAAAACTGTAAGCGTCAAAGGGAGGCGGCCTAGAAGGGTCCATGTAAGGCTGCAGGGGTGCCACTGTGCTCAAGGGCTCATCTTGCCGAACTACCTCTCGCCTCAGAACTTCTTCATTCACAAAGTTTGTCAACCGCAGTGCCTCCTTCTGAGCCTCAATGAGGTCGTAGGTCAGGGACTGAAGAACGTCATCTTGACGGGCTAGCTCCGATCTCCCTTCCCCCAGCTCTTTCAGCACACAGTCCACTAGCTTCTTGTACCCCAAAGGATCAGTGTCGTAGAGGTGCCCCAACCTCTCCCTTAGCTGCAGCATTGACATGTCCTTCGTCCTCATCGCCATTGCATTGGGTCGTCTGTGAGTTTTCACGGCTAAAAAAAACTAGATAAAAAAAAAAAGAGAAATTTTGACAACAGAGGGGAGGGGGGGGGGGGGCATCTAATGAGAAGGGAAAAAGTTTTTTTTTTTAGGGGTTGAATCTTTTTTTTTTTCACAAATACGAATGATGAATAAAAAAGGAGTTTTTTTTTTTTTTTATCCACGCAGAAAAAAAAAGGTGGTATAAAAATCTTTTTTATTTCATTTTTTTGTTCGAGGGGGGGGAATTCCGCTTTTCTCTTCACCCCCCTGTCTCGCGCACCTGGCTAAAATGCATAAGTATTGTTCGAAGAACGGGAAGAAAAATAAGTGGACATTTTTGAAAAAAGTTTGCTGCCAGCTCTGGGGTCACCTCGTTCTGTGCCCTGCGAGTGTAGTGAATGAGAAATAGCAGCGTGTTTTTTTTTTTTTTTTTTTTTTTTTTTTTTTTTTTTCCCAAGGGCTTTTCAGGAAAAAAAACCTCCCCTTTTTTTTTGAAACAAAATAATAGCTGAAAATCTTTTGTCGAGTCGAAGGAGCAAAAAAAAAAAAAAAAAAAAAAAAAAAAAATCCTGGGCCTTGCTTTTACAATACAAAAAAAAAAAAAAAAAATCAGTAGTAATGCGTAGAACCAACAACCTCCGCATGCTGCCGTTTAAGCATCGACTTCTTCCTTTCAAGCTCCATGACCTTAGCCCGTAGTGCAGGGATGGAACTATGAGAGACAGAGTCGGAGTGTGCCGAGGGTGACATCACCCGAACAGGGCGGGCGGGTGCTATGTTCCGCTGGTCGGGGCCCAACGGCGGGGAGGACCTCAACTGCAAAGCAACAGTGTTGCTCTCTATCAGGTCCGCCCTTGCGGCCGCCTTCCTCTGCTCCAACTGCCTGTGGTGGATCTCTTCCGCCATGTCCACAAGCTTCTTCTGCTGCACCTCCACAATGTTGGTGAGATTCCTGACCTGCTTGTCAGAATCCTCGTATTTCTGTTTATACTTATCAGAAGCATTTCTGACAGAGAGCATCTCTGAGTTCAAGGACTGTATGGTGCTGCACGCCTCGGAGAGGGAGTGGTGTACCATTTCAACTTCCTTCCTGTGGTTTTCCATTGTTTTTTCAGTGATTTTCTCCCATTCCTCAGCTTGGGTGAGCCATTTTTTGCTGTGGGTTTCCAGTTCAGCTTGCATCCGGTTCGCGTTGGCTTCTGCGAGGTCGCGGTCTGCCTCAGCAGATAGCGTCATTTCCTTAGCACGGACAAGCTGTGCTTGGAAGTCTGCTTTTTCCTCCGTCAGGCTCAGGACCGTTTCTGTGAGGGATTGAACTTGTGTTTCTTTGTTTCGCAGTGCGCCGGAGAGCTCCCCGGCATTTATGTTCCGTATTGTACTCTTCACGCGGGAGGAATTTTGAACGGGAGTTGTCGATGAAAGAGGTTCCCTGTCCACCATGTACTGCGCCCTGTAGTCGAGGTAGCTACCGTGTGAGTAGCCTACTGGAACAGGTGGAGCAGCTTCTGGTGTTTGATACAAAACGTTGCTGACAGGAGCGGCGGTGACGGCGTTTATATCGCCTGCATTGAACGCGTACCGGTGGTCTGGCAAGCTTGGGCTGCGAGGTACTACATCATCACGGTACCCCACAGCGCTCCCCGACAGGTACCTATTGACGTCTTCGTTTCTATACAACACAGAAGGGAGTGGCAGTGCGGGGACCATTGTGCATGTTGATCACCTGGTTGAAACGGTTTTTTTTTTTTTTTTTTTTCTTTTTTTTTTTTTTAAAAAAAAAGAAGCGGGGACGAAGGGGATGGGGGGGTTCTTTCGATATGTATCTTTTTTTTTTTTTCACTCGGCTGTGTCCGCCACGTCTCTCTGTGTGTTCAACCGAAGACCGATTTGGTTCTTCAGCTCGTCTGTCAAAACAACGATTAGAACGGTCATGTTGTCACAACCGTACCCAGGGGCCTGGGGTGCAAGACATCTTTTTTATTTTTTATTTATTATTATTATTTTTTTTTTTTTATCCACACCTGTCGCATACATCTTCGCATATTTTGGCAGGTTTCATACCGGTTTGCAGCCTTCGGCGGACAAAGTCAATGACCTCCTCGTTGGTCATAACATCCCAGATTCCATCACATGCCAGGACTACAAACTCATCGTCAGCCTGTACGGGTGTGAGAGTGACGTCGGGGTTAGCAGTGACAACTTGTTTCTCCTGCGGTAGGTCGGGGTTTTGCTTGTATTCAAAGTCACCTAAAGCCCGGCTGAGCGCGAGCGAACCGTTGACCCTGCCCCCTGTTACATGTCCACCAGCTGCCGCGATCCGCTGGGCTTCGATTTCGTTGTTCGGTTTGTGATCGAAGGATAATGGGTGCGGCCTTCCACCTCTGCACAAGAGGCACCTACTGTCACCAGCATTGCCCACCACAAAGAACCCGTCAGGTGTGATTAGACATGTTACTGCTGTGCAACCACTACCGTCGTCTTCCGTGACCGTTTCCTCCAACAGTGTGTCGAAGGCTAGGAAGCCTTTTCTCACGGAGGGCTCCCAGTTGCCCTCTTCGAACTCTTTTGTTTCTGCAATCTTTCCGTGAAGATGTTTTGCGGCGTACCTTGCCGCTCTGTGGGGGGGGGGGGGAGTGGGTTTTAGTGGGGGCTACATACCCTTTCCCGCTGTGGCCGTCAAATACCCCGAAAAACCCGCACCCGCCTTTATTCGACCCTTTGAGTTCCAAAACTACTGAATGGGCGTCTTCCATTCCCTTTCGCCATCCCTAGTTTTTTTTTTTTTTTTTTTTTTTTTTTTTTTTTTTGTGTTACCTGCATTTCGCTTGCCCCCACCATGAGCAATTCATTCTCGTTTTCAACACTGGCCTTCTCCGTCACCGGTTTCCCGATAGTATCACCCATTTTCTCTTTTTCTTTTTTCTTTTTTTTTTTTGTAATAAATATCTCCTCCCCTCTCCAACCGTCTATTATTTTTTTTTTTTTCTCTTCCCCTCCCCCCTTTTTTTTTTACGGACAAAAAAAGAAGAGAAAAAAAATCGCTGTAATCGCTTTCCCCCCCTCCCGTTTTGTTAGTACTTAGTGACCGGTAACCGGTTTTCTCTCTTTTTTTGTTTGTTGTTTACAATATATATATATATATATATTTTTTTTTACTACTATTTTCCCTTCAACCCGGCGTAACCAGGGGGTGGGTTTGCCCATATCTGTGTTTTTGTTGTACATTTCTTTTTTTTTTTTTTTTTTTGAAATATCCCCCCCTCTCCCTCCTCAATACCTGTTTTATCACGTCACCCATCACGGTAGTCGAAGGACCCCCCTTGTTCCCTCTTTCGTGTTGGCCATAAATGGGCCCGTGGCTGTGGGCCACCCAGATATTTCCAGCTGTAAAAAAAAAAAAAAAAAAACTCTCTCCCGGTCACACACACACACACACCTGGCTTGTATTTAGTAGAACGGACAATGAAGTAAGGCCCGTGGGTCTCGTACCCAGAAGCACCCGGGACAGCTGCTGCAGATGCTGCGAGTCCAGGCATCTCAGCGTGTAAAGTGTAACCCTTTTTTTTTTTTTTTTTTTTTTTTTTTTTTTTTTTTTTTTCTCCTCCCCACCTCACTCTCTCCACAAAAACTTAAAAAAAAAAAAAAAAAAAAAAAAAAAATCGACAGGGAACTGACGAAATTTCGTAAGAAAAAAAAAAAAAAAAAATTCACTTCACGACCTTCCCAAAGTCTGGGTTGTACGTGAAGGATTTCACGGAACCGGGGCACGACGCATCGGGGAGGGACACTGTGGGAGGCTGCCCGAAATGTTGGATGTGGGACTCGAGGTACTGTTGTGCCCAGAGCCGCGACCGTTTTGCACGGGGCGCAAAACGGGAGGAGCCGGGCCTCCTGCCGGGGTCCCCCCGCGTGTGTTGCTGCTGCTGCGAAATATAATCCTCGATCTCGAGCGATGTGATCTTGCTTTCAATAGCCGGTATGGTCATACCAGGGAACTGCATGTACAGGTTACGCTGGTCAGGTTTTGGAGCGGCCCCTAGAACCATATCAAGCTCTTGCCGTAAGCATCGATTCTCTGTACGGACTATATTAATAGTGGGGAGCTTTTTAAGCCGTGAGAGGACCTTTTCGAGGGCAACGCTGCTCTCTGAGCAGATTCTTGCGAGCAGCCTCATACGGTTATGTTCAGATGGGTTTTTCTCTTTCATGTTCTCCAGGTGCTTCAGCTCCTTTAGGAGCGGTGCTTTGTACTCACTCCATGCTTTTTGAACACCTTCTTCGTATCTACCGTGTGTTGTCTCTTGTTCAGGTGGGGCGGTTGTAGGGCTATCTGTGGAAGAGCCTTTTAGTAAGCTTTCTCGTGCGCCAAATTGCTCTTTCAAGCCTTCTACAGTCCTAATGCGTATTCCACCGGTGTCACCTAGGTCTACGCATATATCACTCCCGCAGACCCCTCTGGCATCTATTACTCTTCTTCGCCTTACGATTGTTCTTAGCCTGTCGGTTGGCATTTCTCTCTTTTTTTTTTTTTTTTTTTTTTTTTTTTCTCTCCCTAAAAAAAAAAAAAAAAAAAAAAATAATAATAATAATATTGGGAGAGATAGAGAGGACGTAGAGAAAGAAAAGTTGTCTCGGGGGTTTTTTTTTTTTTTTTGAATGGTTTTTTTTTTGAAAAACGAGATTTTTTTTTTGTTGTTGTGCGGGAGCCACCACAGGGAGGTTGGAAAAACATTGGTCCCCTTCTTTTTTTTTTCTCTTTTTTTTTTCTTTTCCCTCCCTTTATTCATCATTCCCCCCCCCCCCCCCCCCCCCTCCTCCGGCTTATAGAAAACTAAAACGGAAAAAAAATCGAAAAGAAGATAATAAAAAAAAAGAGCTATAAAGGGGTCATAGAAAAAGGAAGCGAGCCGCATCCCCCAAAAATGCCTTTCCCCCCTCACAAAACAGCAAGCTTTTTTTCCCCCCCTTCTTTTTTGTTTCCCTTTTTTTTTTTTTACCCGTATTCCTAATGAAAGGTAAGGGGAGAAAAGAATAGAGGGGAGAAGTATAAACAACGCACCCTCTTTTTTTTTCTTTTTTCTTTCAAAAAAAAAAAAATGGGGCTTTGATTGCAACACTAGGTGGCGTTAAGCGTGCAATGAAGCACGAACTACCTACTTGATTACAGGGGGCGCTCCTCGGCCGAGCAGTGTCCTTAATGCGTGCGGTGTGCTCAACCCTAGCCGGGGCGTCCCGGGTAACCAAGATTCTGCGCTCGTGCAGTTTGCTGCCTGTTCGTCACCCTGAGTATCTGCGTTACGTTCTTCCACTCAGGCGCTACCGGTGATGACCGACGAGGAGGTCAACAGCGAACAACACATCTGATGTACTTCTTATATTTCCATGTTATCCCCACCACCTCTAAAAAAAAAAAAAAAAAAAAAAAAAAAAAACCAAAAACCCATGCTCAGATCATGGTGACTACAGTTTCTTCCTTGCCCACGCCAGTACCGTTCCAATGTTCGTCAGTGCAGACTGTGATGACAATGGCACTGTTCCCAACCTTGCGGAAAGGAGGGGGAGAGGGCGAAGGAGAAGGAGAAGGAGAAGGAGAAGGAGAAGGAGAAGGAGAAGGAATAGGAGGTGACACACACACATCGGCATCCATCTGCCGTGTCTCCTGCATTATAGCATCAGACGAAAAATTTGGCGGCGTAGGTGCGGGGCTAGAAACTGGTGTAGATGCATGCAGAGTAGAACCCTTCCCAGAGTTCTTGACATCCCACAACTTGGACTTCATCTGTGGGGTGACGTAGTTGGCATCCTTACATCTATCTCTGAGAGTGCACAGCTCGTCAGTGGGCTGCTTAAACTGGATGTCGAGAGTCCCTCCTGCATTACGAACTGCCTTGCTGAGGATGGATTCGAAGGCTGTCAGTGCGCTCCCCTCTGGGCGGTTCCGCCTGTCGTCCCTCACCCTGAAGAGGATGACCGGTTCGGAAGGGTCCTTTGTGGTGATGCAGACCTCGCTGCTGCATGGCGTCTTGTCCGTTGTGTCCAAAGGGTTCAGCTGTTTCATTTTGACCTCCGCCACATCTGCCATTTTCACCACTCTTGCAACGTCCCCGTTCACTACGGTCAGCATTAGGTACTGATGGGACATGAGCAGGAGGCGTTTCTGCCTCTTGTTCTTGCTCGTGATGTGCATGACAACCCATGCCAGGAGGATGGTCTCCGCGTCGCACAGTTGCTTGAAGTCCGGGTGTACCTTTAAGGGCACGTTCGCCAGCATTTCCCCCTCCCCCCCTTTTTTTTTGTTTGTTGTGTTATACAAGAGGATAAGAAAAAGAAAATCAGATAATCATCCGGGCGCTTGGGTGCCTTAGCGCCCGTCACGCACCCTACCTGCCAACTATCACCAACGGGCCTACCCGGTCCGGTGTGCTATCTTTCGATACAAGGCACCTGGGTCTTCATTCAACCCTGTTACCCTGTTAAGGTTTCTTACCATCGGGAAAAAAAAAAAAAAAAAAAAAAAAAAAAAAAAAAAAAAAACTGCTACAAACTAACATTAAGGGACAACGTTGTGTTATCAAAACGAGAAAAACAAAAAAAAATATATGAGTTAAAGGAAGTCTTTGTGAGACGCCCCCTTGTTCTCATCTTCTACCTGCACCTATCCCCTTTCAGCAGCGGTTTCTCCTCCTTTGGTGGTCTTGCCGGCCTTCTCCCCAGCCTGGCCGCTCTTTCTCTTCGTTCTCTCGCCCATTGTCCTTTCAACGCCTCTAGGTCTTGCTTGGTCTTCGGTGATGCAAATATCGCCCTCCTGTTCCATCCGATCACCGCCTTTGTCCTCCCGATGGATCGTAGTGTGTGCACCCTTGTGCTCGGCTCAGCTGGGAAGGCCCTCCTTCCTTTCACCTTCTTCAGTACCCTCCCTAGCTCCCATGTGTGCCAGATCTTCTTCATCAGTCCATGCAATCTCCTCGCTTTCTGCTGTACTTCTGCGAGATCCCCCAGCTTCCCTCCAAGGGTCTTCCCGGTCACGTTCTCGAAATCCAGTGCCAGCTCCACCGTCGACACTGATGTGTTTCTGCTGCCTGCATACCAGCGCAGTTGCCGCATCCACCTCAGCACCTCCTTCGTGTACTCACGTAGGACATCCCCTGCCGGTAGCTTGCCGAAGTCCTTGTCCGACGGTACTGGGTGTTCTTGACCTTGTGTGATCTCCAGCCACTGGTGTGTGTGGTACACCTCCTGCCTCTTCGCTTGTAGGGCTGCGTCCCGCTCCCCCACCACCGCCAGCAGGTACCTCTGCGTTCCTTCGAGCCTTTCCCTGACATCCTTCCCTGCTCCCCTTGGCAGGATGCCATGCAGCTTCGTACACGGTTCCAGCCCCCTGCGCGTCATGCCTTCGTGTTCTTCCCGCTGTTGCACTTCCTTGGCCTTTTCGCACTCCCACAGTGCGTGCTCCAGCATGTTGGGCAGCTGTTGCTCCTGACCGCAGATGTCGCAGTGTGCCGTCGTGGGTTCGGCCTGCTTAGCCTCTTGCTTCCTCGCCTCCGCAATCAGCCACTTTTCGGTGTCCTGTCCTTTCTCTTCTTCTTCTTCTTGTTCATCTTCAGCCTCGTCTTCATCCTCGTCTTCTTCTCCTTCCGCCATCGGGATGTGCTCCACCGTGTCCGTGCGCCATCCCCGTGGGTTGATGTAGAACACTGCCCCCGAGATGATCCTTCGCACGTCCCTTGCTGCAATCGGGTCCGTCACCACCAGCTTCCTCCACAGCGCGTTGGTCTCCGCTGCTGCCGCAGCTTCCATGCCCCCATGGTGCTCCGTTTGCTCATGATTTCCTGTGCTTCCGCCCGCCTGAGTCGGTCCCTGATGTAGTGCTTGTAGGGCTCCTTTTCCAGTGCGTGGGTGTCCTTCAGCTGTGCCCAGCTTAACTTGATCTGAGGCAGCCACCTTTCCATCATGATGCCCACCGGTCCCAGCGGTATCTTCTTCCCGCTGTACCGTTTGGCAATGGCGTCGCAGCGTGTCCACAGCTTGTCGTCCTTCTTGCAGGCTCTGTATAGGAGCATAAGTGCCCTGTATGCGGCTGTCATCTGTGGGTGGCTCGTGTGTCCCGGCAGTGTCACGGATAGTACTGTGCCTGGGTTCCTGGTGCAGTACTTCTGCCCCCAGAGCGCGTACGTGGTCTCCTTCACCAGCGTGGCCATTTGTCCCGTTTTCGGCGGTGAGAATGGGCAGTCGTAGAGGCAGCTCGGTAGGATCGTGCTGCTGATGATCTTCGCCTTCTGCTGAAAGGACAACGGCGTTGCTCCCAGCCTGCTCGCGTCCCGAGTGCCTCCGCCGTCCTGTCGCCGTTGGTTTGCGGCCTGCCGTCTGTCCGCAGCTTGGCTCCCAGTACTCCTACAGTCCGTGTCGGCTGCAGTTCCTCGCCTTTCACCTTCACCTCCGGTGTCTTCCTGTTCACTGCAAAGGTCTTCGTCTTCCTGGTGTTGAGCTTCATCCCCACCTGTTTGCAGAAGGCTTCCACTGCGTCTACGCCTTCCTGCAACGCCGCACCGAGCCGTGCCAAGAGGTATGCATCGTCCGCGTAAGACAGCGAGCGGACCCCTGTGTCGTTCTCCACCTGCTTCATTAGTACCGCCAACAGCGCGTTGATGAGTACCACTGAAATCGGGCATCCCTGAAGGATTCCAAAAAAAAAAAATATATGAGGAGAGGCGGGGGAGGGGGGATAGAACCCACATTTAAGTGTTTTTTTTTTTTTTTTTTTTTTGTATGTCTTTTATTTTTTCCTCTTTTAACTGGAGACAATGGGTGGGGGGAGAAAAAAGAATGTGCCTTTTGTTTTCTTAAGAACAACACATTCATTTTTTTTGGGGGGGAGCTGCTTCGAAAAAAAAAGTAAAAAAAAACCAAACAATTACAACAAAAAATCAAAGGGAAGACAAAAAGAAGAACTGGCCGTTGTTTGTACGTGCCGGGTAAAACCTGGAGAAGTTTGTCAACCCGAAACACGTTGCCAACGTTCCCCTTTTGTTTAGACAAGTCAAAGACTCGTTCTTGCAAAAAAAAAAAAAAAACCCCCAATGAGAAACATTACTATGAACATAACACACCCACAGATACGAGAAGAAAGAATAGAGAAAAAAGAAATCCTGCTCACAATTCGCTAAATGAAAGGACGGAAGATTTCTTTTTTTTTCTTTTGTATTGTTTTGTTTTCTCTTTTTCTTTCTTTTGTTTCCCCCCCTCCCCCTTTTCTTTTTTTCCTTCCTTTTCTTTTTTTTTTTTGCTTCTTTTGGAAATTGATTGAAAGGGGTGTGTGTGCGTGCGAAAAAAAAAAAAAAAAAAAAAAAGAAGGTAGTGGGGACAACATTTTCCTGGGCTTATCCTTTCCACAGCGGGTGAACACCCTGACTGTACACAACATAAAAAAAAAAAAAAAAAATCAACCGACTCCCATCTTTTTTCTTTCTTTCTTTCTTTTTTTTTTTTTTTTTTTTTTTTTCCCCACCCCATCAAACCACGCCCACAGTGATCGTGATGGCCGTGTTCCCGTTCGCCTTATGTTTCGGGTAGGCTCTCTCTGGCGACCTGAACGAAGGGGGAGAATACGAAGGACCAGGAGGAGAATACGAAGGACCAAGAGGAGAATGGAATGACGGGGGAGAAGTCTCTTCTTTGGGAGGAGGCGGAGGTGGCGGCAACAGCACCGCCTCTTTCGGCGGCGGGGAAGAATAAACTGGACTCTGCGCTTCTTGCACTTGCTGCCCTTGAACCAAAGACTCCGCAGGAGAACCAAAATTAGGCACAGCCTGCTGCTCACCAGTCCCAAGCGGAGAAGGAGAAGTAGGTGGGGAAGGTTCCCTACAGGCATTTATAGTCTGATTAATCTCATCATTAGAAGCCCATCTTTTTTTCTTCTCCAAAGGTGTTACGTAGTCCGTGCGCTTCCTCAAATCCTCTGATGAGCACAACGGTTGCCCGTTACCTATTTGACTGAACTCACAGTCTCCTTTGGACTGAGCAACACTAGCTTTCAAAATGTCTTCGAATTGTTGAATATTGCTCCCCTCTGGGCGGTTCCGCCTGTCGTCCCTCACCCTGAAGAGGATGACCGGTTCGGAAGGGTCCTTTGTGGTGATGCAGACCTCGCTGCTGCATGGCGTCTTGTCCGTTGTGTCCAAAGGGTTCAGCTGTTTAGCCTTCACAGTTGCCAAGTCCTGTAGTTTTATGACCCTTCTAATGTCGCCGTCGGGCATCACAATAAACAGGAACCCTGTTGATATCAAAACCAGCCTCTTTTGTCGCTTGTTCTTGCTCGAAATCTGCATCACCACCCATGCTAGAACGGTGGTGTCCTTCACCGCTCGCAGTGGTTTTAGGTACTCCGGGTGGATCTGGACTGGGGTGAGTTGAGCGGGCATTACTTTTTTTTTTTTTTTTTTTCTTTTTTTTTTTCCCCCCGCCCCCTTCCCTCCCCCCCCCACCGCCCCCTCTAGTTTGTTGGTGACATGGTTTCAAAAAAAAAAAAAAAAAAGAAAATGAGATGGGAGGAATGGGAAAAAAAAAAAAGAGGGGGAAAAAAATGGAGTTTGAGTTAAAAGGAGGTCTTTGTGAGACACCCTCCCTTTCTCTATTGTAATCAGAGAAGAAAAAAAAAAAAAAAAAAGAAGGAAGAAAAAAAAAAGTCTTGAAAGATTGATATGAGATCTTCGCGCAGGGAGGGGGGGTGGACAACGGTTTGCAGTGTCTGTCACTCTCAATGGATAAAACAAAAGTGCCGACACTTTTTTTTTTTTTTTTCCTTTCCCATTGCCCCGCTAATGGACTCTTTGTTTCTTTAAAAACAAAAACAAAAAAATAAAAAAGAAACGAAAAAACCTGATCCATCCCAGGTAGTGTGTGTAACCCATCCTTTAGGAACATGCTCTGTATATATGAGAGGCAAAAAAAGGAGAAAAAAGAGAAAAGAGCACAAAAAAAAAAAAAAAAAGGTTTTTTCTTTTTGAGCTGCCGAGAGAGGAAGGAGAAAGGGAAGAAGAAGAAAAAAAAAAATATGAGTTAAAAGATGTCTTTGTGAGACCTTTGTATTAAAAAAAAGGGGGGCTTTGATTGCAACATTAAGTGGCGTTAAGTGTGCAACGAAGGATGAAGCTATCTACTTGATTACAGGGGGCGCACCTCGGCCGAGCAGTAGCTTCTTCCTTAATGCGTGCGGTGTGCAACTCAACCCTAGCCGGGGCGACCGGGTAATTATGTGCTACCGGTGATGACCGACGAGGAGGTCAACAGCGAACAACACATCTGATGTACTTCTTATATTTCCATGCTACCCCTACCACCAATAAAGTACAGAATCTGTAGCTTTAGAATCGTTGGTAAAAAAAAAAAAAAAAAGAGTCAGTTTTTAGCATCAAGTAGTGGTACTTGTCAAAAATGAAAAAAAGGGTACAAAAGCTTTTTTTTTTTCTTTATTTCACTCTTCAGAAATTACTTCACGCACTGGGGGGCCCCTTACTTCACGCTAAATCTCATTACTTCACGGTGAAATAATGGCCTGTTTTCCGTGAAGTAATAGGGGGTTTCCGGTAAATAATATGCCTCGGTAGGCCAATTTTTGCCTCGGTTCGGTTCCCACTTTTTCCTCTCAGTTTGCTATTTCCCCCCAGGTTCAGCTCAATTGGCCAACTTTTGCCTCGGCCCAATTCCAAGTTGGACAACTTTTTCCTCCCAATTTGCCCACTTTTGGCTAGGCCTTGTTCCCAGTTTCTGTGGGTAACTCTTCTGTGGGTAAGGGTAACTTAGTCAGCTTACCCAAGCACCCCAAAAGACTTCAAAATACCGAAGCAGCAGAAAAAAAGGAGCCAGCGGCCGCGCTAGGTATGGGAAGGCCTGATTAGAGATGGTGACAGTGGCAATGCCAGCGACAGCGGCAGCTCTAAGTCAACAAAAGGAGGAAAAACAACTTGTATTGTAACCTTTGTAACCCCTCTCTTGTTGTACCCCTTGTCACCCTGTTGTGCCCCTCGTGGTGAAGTAATTTCAGAGTGTCGCGAAATAAAACCACTTACCTACCGCCAAGTAATGCTTTACCGACCTCTCGGTTCCGCATTTTACCATCTCGGGCCCTGCGGGCCCTCGACGGTAAAATGCGGAACCTCGAGGTAACTGTAAAGTCATTACTTGTTGGCAGTAAATAGCTATTTTTTTTTTTCTTGTTACACATTAAAAGAATCATAGAAAGGAGAAAACCTTTCCGATTGTCAAAAAAATGGGGGGGGGGGGGCGGAGATGTATTTTGGACCAGTCAAAAAAAAAAACAGAAAGAAGTTTCGGAGGCTGTCCTGGATTGAGCCAGACTATAATAGCCCAAGGTTCATACCAAACACAGGACAATCCTCTGTGCCCTATTTGAAATCCACCCGTTTTTGAAAAAAAAGGGACTGAATATCAAGCTCATTATTATTTTTTTTTTCCTCTTTTTTTTTCCCCCTTCAAATACTGGGGGGGGGGGGGGGGGGGGGGTAGAGGGGGGCAGTGCTTTAACAGCCTGTCAAGTTTTTCTTTCCAGACATAGAACGTGCACACCTTCAGAAAATAAAAACAAAAAATAAAAAAAGCTACAATCTATTTTTTTTTTCTCCGTTTAGAGAAACTGGCCGTAATTTATACGCTGGGGGGGGGGGGGGGGGGGTAGGGGGTATCAAAAGCCTCCCTTTTCGTGATACACAAACACCATTCTTTTCAAATTTCTGGATTTTCAAAAAAAGAAAAGAAAAGAAAAGAAAAGAAAAGAAAAGAAAAGAAAAGAAAAGAAAAGAAAAGAAAAGAAAAGAAAAGAAAAGAAAAGGCGGTTCTAAACACCCTGTTGATACCCCCCTAGGGCATAAGTTGGCAAAGAAACGTTTCCGTTTCCTTTCTCAGAAGAAAAAAACGTGTTCCCTTAAAGGACACGGCCCCAAATTTTCAAAAAAAAAAAAAAAAAAAAGCTTAAAAACACGTTTCCAACATAGCCCTGGTGGTGGTGGTGGGGGGGGGGGGGTAGAAACCTAGAGAAGGTTTTATACCCGTTAATTACGTTGCCAACATTCCCCTTTTATTCGAACTTCTTGGAGAAGAAAAAAAAAAAGAAAAAAAGAAAAAGAAAGCGGTGTTCAAGGGCTAGTCCCACTTGAGTACAACCCAATATAAAAAAAAAAAAAAAAAAAAAAAAAAAAAAAAAAAAAAAAAAAAAAAAAAAAAAAACAAAACAAAACAAAAACCATCAGAGAACGAAATTGTGTCATTCCCAGATTAGAGAGGGATGGAGAGGGGTGGCAATTCTGGTTCTCCCCTCAGGCGAGAGGCACCAGGGAAAAAGAAAGAGAGAAAGAGAGAAATAATATTAAAAAAAAAAAAAAAAAAAAAAAAAAAAAAATCCTATCGCTGAATAATGAAAGGGAAACCCTTTTGGGTTCGCCTTAATGGAGCAAAAGAAAAAAAAGAAGAAAAAAAAAACGTTTTATTTCTTTTTCTTTCTTTTTTGAGAAATTTCTTTTTTTCTTCCAGCCTTAGGGATAAAAGGAAATTACTATAGCGCCCACGGAAGTAGGCTAGTAAGTACGACGCAATGGGAGCAAGCGGGGAGAAAGAACATAAAAAAAATAAAAAATAAAAAGAAGAAGAATGAATGAAAAAAAAAATGAAACTAGAAAGGGCAAGGGAATAATCCCACATTGGCTCTGTATACAAAATAAAAAATAAAAATAAAAAACAGGATTCGAGCCATTCTCTTTTCTTGTTTCTTTTTTTCCCCTATGAAGGATACAAAAAAAAAAAAAAAATTGCGAAATCTCTCAAAAAAGCCTTTTATTGGTACATTGTACAGTTGACTTTTGCCTTGGTCTCACACAGATCAGGAAAGCGCAGGAAAAAGGAAAGGTGGTCTTTTTTTTTCTTTTTTTTAAATTTTCATTTTATCCTACTGGAAATCTCTTTCACCGGCACAAGCACGTCAAGTCAAGCGTAACATTTTGAATTTAACCACTAAACCCACATCATATAAAAAAAATACATAGACCTTTTGGTCAAATAGCGACCTGCCATTCTCTTTTTTTTGGCGCTATTGCGCGATTTTTTTTCCACTATGTTTGGCTAAATGCTGCCCTTTCTTTTCGACATTTATTTTAAGATTTTGAAAGGGTCTAAAAATCCGGGAAAAAGTGACACTGAGGAATGTTTTTTTTTTTTTTTTTTTTTTTTTTTTTTTTTTTTTACAATTAGTATTACTACTGTAAACAAAAAAAAAAAAAAAAAAACCAAGAAAATCGAATCACAGGGGAAGAAAAACAAAAACAAAAATTCCTCTAGAAAAAAAAGTGGGGGGGGGGAATAGATACACTCCTAAAAACGCGGGGAAAAAAAAATCACAAAATCATTCTTGTGGGCAAAAAAAGAAAAAAAAAAAGAGGTGAGGTGACAAGGGGAACAATTTCCTCCCTCATCTTCATGTACCCCTCTTCTGCAGGACAGCTTGAGATAATAAAATAATTTAAAGTCCAAAGTTGGTTTTTTTTTAAAATCGAAAAAAAAAAAAAAAAAAAAAAAGTCCTATGATTTTCCTATTCCCAAATCCTTGTATACAGTATTGCGTTTTTTTTCTTTTTTCTTTTTCCTCCTCCCCCTTTTCTTTTCTTGTTCAATTTTACGGAGAGGGCCGAAGAAGGCCTCGAGTGACATTTTTTTTTTTTTTTGAATAAATAGGGGCCTTGATTGCGACTCTAAGTGGCGTTAAGTGTGCAACGAAGGATGAAGCTATCTACTTGATTACAGGGGGCGCACCTCGGCCGAGGTGTAGCTTCTTCTGCGTTCCGCGTCGTGTGCGTGCGGTGTGCAACTCAACCCTGGGGCCTGTTCGTCACCCTGAGCATCTGCAATATGTTCTTCCACTCGGGCGCTACCGGTGATGAGGTCAACACATCTGATGTACTTCTTTATATTTCCATGTTATCCACCACCTATAATAAACGAAAAGAAAAAAAAAGAAAAACCCGTTTTTGAACTGATTTTCTTTTTTTTTTTTTGTTTTAACAATATTGTTGTCGAGACTAAAAACTAGTTGATGGCGGCATGATGAAGCTATTTTATTAGGTAAAATCCCGCTCGTGCGCACAAACAAATGAAGCGCCAAACTAGTTTTTTTTTTTTTTTTTTTTTATTTATTTTTTTTTTTTTTATTTCACTCTTCAGAAATTACTTCACGCACTGGGGGGCCCATTACTTCACGCTAAATCTCATTACTTCACGGTGAAATAATGGCCTGTTTTCCGTGAAGTAATAGGGGGTTTCCGTTAAATAATATGCCTCGGTAGGCCAATTTTTGCCTCGGTTCGGTTCCCAGTGGGGCTACTTTTTCCTCTCAGTTTGCTATTTCCCCCCAGGTTCAGCTCAATTGGCCAACTTTTGCCTCGGCTCAGTTCCAAGTTGGACAACTTTTTCCTCCAATTTGCCCACTTTTGGCTAGGCCTTGTTCCCAGTTTCTGTGGGTAACTCTTCTGTGGGTAAGGGTAACTTAGTCAGCTTACCCAAGCACCCCAAAAGACTTCAAAATACCGAAGCAGCAGAAAAAAAGGAGCCAGCGGCCGCGCTAGGTATGGGAAGGCCTGATTAGAGATGGTGACAGTGGCAATGCCAGCGACAGCGGCAGCTCTAAGTCAACAAAAGGAGGAAAAACAACTTGTATTGTAACCTTTGTAACCCCTCTCTTGTTGTACCCCTTGTCACCCTGTTGTGCCCCTCGTGGTGAAGTAATTTCAGAGTGTCGCGAAATAAAACCACTTACCTACCGCCAAGTAATGCTTTACCGACCTCTCGGTTCCGCATTTTACCATCTCGGGCCCTGCGGGCCCTCGACGGTAAAATGCGGAACCTCGAGGTAACGGTAAAGTCATTACTTGTTGGCAGTAAATAGCTATTCTTTTTTTTTTTTTTTTTTTTTTTGAAAGAAAATACGCTCTCTGCAAAGGATAAAAAATCGCATCCTTCCCCCCGATGAAAGAGATCTACAAATAGAAAAAAAACCGTAAAGAAAAATCGCAAAAAAAAAAAAAAAAAAAAAAAAAAAAAAAAAAAAAAAAAAAAAAAAAAAAAGCAGCAATATTCTATTCTATAAAAAGAAAAAAAGAAGAAAAAACAAAGAAGAAGAAAAAAAAGAGACATTTAAGGGTATCTGCAGCATGTGGCAGAACGCTTTAAAAAAAGAAAAATGCGACATCACATGCAAACCCCGCGCGAGAGCCGCAGGCCAAAAAAAAAAAAGAAGAAAAAAAAAAAGGATTCATTCAAAAAAAAAAAAAAAAGATTGGCTATTTATTACCAACAAATAATGTTCCCGAATTTTCACTCTTCACTGTTTTTTTTTTTTTTTTTTCTTTTTCTTTTTTTTTTTTTCTACGCAGGGATTCCCCTAAAGGTAATACGGGGGTTAAATAATGACCATTTTCCGTGTTAAATATGAGGTCCCCTAGTGGGTGAAAAAAATGATTAAGAGTGAAATAATAGCTATTTTGCTGCCAACAAGTAATGACTTTACCGCTACCCGCCTTTCTGAGGGCTGTGGGTCGATGACTGCAGCAGAGCGCTGAATCAACATGGCACGTGAGAAGGTCATACAACGTTTATGCACCTATCCGGTAGACCATACAGCTTTAAGAGCACTTGGCGAAGTAAGCACTTTGAAGGAGTTGGACCCTTTAGACAGTCGGAGACTTTATTTCTTTATGACTATATGTCTTTGTTGTTCGCACGAGCAAAAAAAAGGTTTTTTAAAAAAAGCTGCGAATTGTAAAAAAAGTTCTTTTTGAAAGATAAATGTTTTGTAACAAATAAAAAAAAAACAGCAGAAAAAAAAAAAAATGCCGTGATTCATGAGGATCCGATTGAGCTAATAAAAGCAAGCAGGGGGGGGATAAGCAAGAAGGAAAATGAGTGGTTTTTTTGACTGTATGTTCCCTCCTTTTTTTTTTTTTTTTTTTCATTGTTTGCGCTGCAGCATCAACAAAACAAAACAGAGAAAAAGAAGAAGAAAAAAAAAAAAGGCGATGTTTAAGGGCAAATCCCACTTGAGGACCACCCTAAAAGAAAAAAAAAAAAAAAAAAAAAACAAGCGAACGAAAATGTAACAAAGAATTCTGGTAAAATTTCAACCAAAGGTCCCACTTTTCGCGTTCATGCCTTTTTTTTTTTTCTTTTTTCTTTTTTAGCGCGTTTGAAAGATCTTTTTTCTTTTTTGTTTAAAGACTTGTCAGCGGACCCAAGCGCTGTACTTTGGTCGTGGTTTTTATAATCTTCTTAAGATTCATATCCTTGAAGACTTCTCTCAAGGAAAAAAAAAAGAATCTATCCCCCACATTATAATTTGCTGTGAATCTCTTTATTTTATTTTTGTGCATGGATTTCTTATTCTTTTCTTTTTTTCTTTATTCTTTTTTTGTGGTTCTTTGTAAAAAAACCCAAAAAAGAAAAAAGAAAAAAAGAAGAAGAAAAAAAGCGTAAAAATAAAATCGGTATTTTTTCTTCTTTTTTTCTTTTTTTTTTTCTTTTGGCATGTTTGACACTCTACACCACAATTCTTTTTTTCTCTCTCTTATTTTTTTTTTCTTTTTTTTTTTTTTTTTCACGACGATTTTGATCTTTGAACTGCCTTGTTTCGGCCCTGCTTCATCGATAGCTTCTTGAACCCCTCTTGGTATGCATGGTACTTAGGTAGCGCTACGAACAAATTCCAACTTTTTTTTTTTTTTTTTTTTTTTTAAAAAAAAAAAAACTTCTTCCCCCCACCATACTCTACATCAGCAAGAAACTGTAGCTCCAGCCTGTTCAGCACTTCGAGGGGCACCCCGATGAGCGAGGCGAAGAACTTCTGGCACTTAGCGTAGTGACTGACATCGTCAGCCCATTTGGTGGCAACAAGGAGGCCTGCTACAAGGTAACTATTCACGTTCTTTGGTGTTAGCGTCTTCATCGTTCTCTTCGTTGCGACATCCACGTATATAGCAGCTAAGACAGGGCAACTCTCTGCCCCGCATGCAGACATCCACACACTGACGATGTCCTCTAACGGGAGGTTGGACGGGATGGAGGTGTAGACCCCAGAAGAAGGCGACAAAAGCTCGCTTGGAATCCCACGCAGCGCGATCTGCTGAAGACACGTCGCAATCGGGGTGTGTCTGGTCATTTTTTTTTTTTTTTTTCTCGCTTTTTTTTTTTTTTTTTTTTTGTGGGAAAAAAAAAAAAAAAGTTGTCTCGATTTTAGTGGTGCCATGCAGTATGTGACACAGCGGCCACCCTTGTGAAACTTCGCCCCGAAGCCTCCCAAGTCCCCTGTGGTCCCGTAGAAAGTAAAAGTGGAGAGGTAAAGAAAGCTTGGAAATTGAAATAGGGAGAGGGGCCACAGAAGCAATTAAACACCAACTGGAGAGTTGTGGGAGGCTTGCTTCACTGGCACGATGCCGCGGGGAGGCTACTTGCCTGACCTGGTGAAGCCACCTCCTTGTTCGATGTAATGGGATAAGGGACTCTCCGTTGAGGGCGATGCTAACTGGCGCCACGCGTAGGGTGGGCTCTCCACCCCCGTCCAGGTTTCCCCACGTGTACGGCTTTAGAACGAGAGTTTCCCTTTCGCTTGTGTTTCTCCAAACCACAATTACCAGGAACCACCACAGGGAGGTTGGAAACATTGGTCCCCCAAAAAAAAAAAACTCAAAGTGCAGGACAAACCCCCTCATGGAGGGCCGCCCTTGGGTGGGTTGGGGGGGGCTATCTATTTATACTCCTTCTGGAGCATTGCTTTCGTTCCAATCGAGGCCTCGAGCAAAAAAAAAAAAAAATTCTAATTTTTGTGGGGTTCTTCGACCATCGTCCAGGTTTCATCCCGTTTGTCGCAGGCTCCTTGCACAATCAAGTCGGACGCTGCGTGGTGGAAAAAAACGCCGGTTTGCGCATCGTGTTTTACGGCCTCACGGTTTCTTTGAGCAGTGATGGAAGCAGGGTGGGGGATGGGTGGCTGTGGGGCATCAGTGTCCTTCCTGTTCCACCACTCCGCGGTCTGCAACGCGTAGAGCACAGCACCGTCACCTACGTCTGCAGCAGTCCCTACCTGTCTCCAGGTGAGCTTTACAGGGTCTAGCACCTCAAGGCGGACTACCTTGAAGCACATTGCTGGGTCGCCCCTTCGTCGTCTCTTTACGGCTTCGATCTGAAATTTCTTTTCTACTGCATCGATGACCATCCACACAGTCACACTTGCTGAGGGGATGAATATCTCCTTCACTACCTGTTCGCCATATAGCTCAGCGGTCACTTGAATTGTACTCATGTTTTGGTCATTTCGGTCTTTTTTTTTTCTTCTGAAGGAAAAAGTTTTTAGGGGAATAAAAAATAAAAAAAAAAGGTGGAGTGCTAACTTGATCCTCAAGTTTTCGAAAAATGCTCAAAGTCCCCCCCCCCCCCCCCCCCAGTCTCCAAAAACGCTCAAAGCACCTTAGTTTTCGTTATTAGGGATTAGGTTCTCTTTTTTTTTCATTAATGCTCAACAAGGTCGTTCCCATGTGTTTCCTTAGCAATATGGCAACTTTTTGAAAGGAAAAAAAAAGAGAGAGAGAGAAAAAAAAAACCCCCCTGGTAACCAGGGTTGCTTCCACCAGGGTTGCTTCCTAGAGCGCTGTGAAGGTCTTCGTTTAAGAAGAAGGCAAAAAAAAAAGGGGGTTGATTTTGAGCACATCTCAAGTTAGTATTCTCTTTTTTTCTTTTTCTTTTTTTTTTTATTGTACATAAAATACTTTCTTTTTTTTGAGCGAAAAAAAAAAAAGATACAAAACGACAAAAAAAAAACTAGAATTATATTTTTTTTTTCTTTTTCTTTTTTTTCAATTTCGTTCTTCTTCTTTTGGGGGAAAAAAGAAAAAAAAAATTATAAAAATAATGAAATAACAAAATCAAGGGGGAAGAGAGGTCCCACCGCCCTGTCGAACAAATTTTCATTCTTTTCTTTTTCTTTTTTTTCTTTTTTTTTTTTTAAAAACTTATAAGACTTACCCTGCAACGTGCGACACCTAACTAATAACAAAAAAAAAAAAAAAATTACGAAGGCAGCAACGAATCAGACTGCTTACCAAACAGCCGCGTGAGACAGTTTGAAACGGTGGGCTTACGCTTCCCAGGCTTCACGAGCTCCCGTACCTCTTCCCTTAACGTGAGGGAAGTGCACGCCAACCTAACATAATGCGACGCCATGCCACACGACCAACACCCCCCTAGACACCCTACCATGGCCGAAGCAAACATCGAAATAATTGTGAATACAGGCAAACCCGGACCCACATCCGACCAATCATGGTTGATGAGAAAATAAGCAGAAGAGAAAAAAACAACGGCAGACTGCGTTCCGAGAAGCAAGAGAAGGAACGTGAAGAACCGGTAAGTCCGTTCTGCCACACAGCAACCCACCACAGGGCAATGATGGTCGTACTCCTTAACACACCAACCGCAATTTGTACAATGAGCAGCCCTCGGAGGTCTGTGAATTTCGCATGTATTGCACCATCTCCATACAACAAGTTCTCCTGTACCCCCTGCGACAAGACCCACATAGTCTTTATCTGTTACGTTCATGCCGTTCACCATCGTGTTAACATGAGATATTACAAGATTCGGGGTTTTTGGAAACTGCGGGTGCGTTGTGCCTCTTGGGACCACACCAGGGTCGACACATTGTGCTTTTAACAGAACCGCCAGTGTGGCCAAGTATAGGATTGTTAAAATGACAATAATCCACACATGGTCGTGTGCTGGTGTGAACACGGAGTAACCCACCACTGTTAGAGTGTCTACTAGACCGACTAACCAGCCTCCCCATATGTATGGGGTCACAATGCACCCGTAGATTGTCCGCCGTGCTTTGCCGAGTTCTTTCTCCTTTGGTTCCAGGCAGCCCATTGCCAAGCATGCGAACCCACCCATTGGTGTTACATCGTTATCTTTGTGTACACGTGGCCGGTGGTACGGATGCTGCGGAGGGCTAACAGCCGGTGCGGGTAAGGGTTGTGCTGTTGATGCTGTTGATGCTACGGTGTCGATCGTGAGTGGGACTGGGACCGGGACTGGCGGCTGCGGTTTTTGGTTGACCGACTCACCCTCCTGCAGCATCGGCTCGGTCATGAAAAATGTGGTGGGTCGGGTTTGCGTTGTTTTTTTACCCTTCCCACACCGTGAAAAAAAAAACCCCCCCTCAACACTCCTCCTGGTGCTTTTTTTTTTTTTTTTTTTTTTTTTTTTTTTTTTTTTCTTGCCCTGAGAATTAAGTATAAAAAAAAAATTGAAGGAAAGAAAAAAAAAAGAAGAAAAAAAAGAAAAAAAAAGGTGGGATAAAGCATGTTCCTTTTTTTTTTTTTTAATTATTATTTTCTTTTTTTTTTTTCTTTTTTATTTACTTCCGGACCCGCTTCTCCATCGTCTGTGCTGTCGGTGTGCTTCCTCGTTTTTTCCCGAAAGAGAGCTCGAGAAGCGGCGCGGGGGACGGCTTCTTCTTGGTTTTCGCAACCCCGCCGCCGGTTCCATTGATCTCCCCTGCACTCTTCCCACCGAACGACAATTCTAAAAATCCGTGACGGGGCTTTTTTGCCGGAATTGGGCTGCTTTGAGAAGACCGCTTCTTCCCTGACTTCGCATCATATGGCAGATCAAGGTCGATAACTTGATCATCTTCGTCATCATCATCATCATCGGCCTCAAGACTGACTACGGCTGTCGGGGGAAGACAAGCGGGAGTACCGACAAGGCTATTTTTGAACCTCTGCCAGTATATTGCATCAGGTTCGGTAGAGTCCCCGGCACCAATAGTCACCTCTGAAAAATTTCGAATATCCTGGAGAACATCCGAGGCCTGCATGGCGTTGTCGGCTTTGCCAAGAATATCGTCAGCGGAGCTCGCGTACAGACATTCGTCCTCTTCCTGCGACTGCTGTTCGTTCTTCATCATATTATACGCACCGTGGCGAAGGAAGGATCTCAACTTCGAATCCGAGGGTTTTAGATCCGTTTCTGTCGTGAGAATAGACGATGAGAGAGCCAGCTTCCTGCTTGCCGTATCGACCATTCTCTCTTCAAAAGTGTCAAGACTCACAAAACGGAATATTTTAACCTCTTTTTCCTGTCCAATACGGTGTGCCCTTGCTGCAGCTTGTAAATCAAGCTGTGGGTTCCAGTCTGTGTCGTAGATGACAACACGGTCCGCGACTGTGAGATTCAACCCTACACCGCCTGCTCTTGTAGTTAGAAGAAACACGAAGGGATCTGTCCCGGGTTGACTGAACTCAGAGACTGCTTTTTTTCTGGCCTCGTTGCCGACACCGCCGTCGAGCCGCACCCATCCCCACGAACGGAATCTTAAGTTTTCCTCGATGATGTCGAGCACGCGCTTCCATTGACTGAACACAAGAACTTTTCTACCTTCCATCCGCCATTTTTGTAGAACTTTATCGAGGACAACCGCCTTCGCACAGCAGGATATGGAACACGGGAGGTCTGTTTGTTGTACTCTCGCGGCGGCCATTTCACGAACGCCCTCTATGAGGAAAGGGTGGTTGCAAACTGAGCGGAGCTGTGAGACGAGATGGCTCAGCCCTGAACGATTTCCTATGAGCGTCGCGATGTTTCGTTCGATGATTGAGCTGTAGATGACACGCTGGAAGGCGGTCAACGCGATTTTGATGTGTGTGTCGGTCCTGGTAGGAAGTTCGCCGTCGAGCTCTTCCTTAGTACGACGGAGGATGTAAGGTTGAATGACATTTCTGATTGAAGATAACGTGGCCGATACACCAGATCGGGTTTCAAGAGGTGCGCAGAATGATTTTTTACCAGCGGGTGTGAAATTCGCGGGGTGTGCGATGTGGAGGAGCGCCCAGAGTTCTTGTGTGTTGTTTTGAACGGGTGTGCCTGTTAGAAGGATTTTTGATTTCGCGCGGAGTTTTTTCGCGGACGACCAGAGGTTCCCGTTCACTTTTTTTAAACGGTGAGCTTCATCAAACACCACAACCGACCATCTCGCATTGCTCAACCCCGCCTCCCGCTCACGAAGCACCGTCTCGTACGTTGTAATCACAACGTGCGGCAAAATGCTCCTGTTTTTTAAGATTTCGAACTCCGCGGCAACCTTTCGAACCTCAGGCACCCCGTAGTAACAAGCTATGTTCAGTCCTGACCATGATTTAAACTCTGCTTCCCAGTGAGCGAGTAGAGTGAGCGGGACAACCACCATGTGCGGGCCCAAACACCCGTATTTCTCATGAAGATTGTTCAAAAAAACTATCGTTTGGATTGTCTTCCCAAGCCCCATATCATCAGCTAGAATACCCCCGTGGCCGGCTGTGTACAAATTTTCAAGCCATGCTACACCTTGTTCTTGATACCCACGAAGGATAGGGGTTTTAAGAGGGGCGGAGGGCCGGCGGGACATGTAATTACGGTGGTTGTCGAGGTGCTTCTCGGGAATATCATGGAGGGGTTCCCACGTGCATTCAGAGTGCTGTAGACCTTTCCACATCACGAGAGCCTTTCCGGCTTCTTGCGACATTCCAATGATCTTGTCGATTATGGTGTAAGATTCGGGGAAGGGAGGTTCGGTTGGTTCGTAGTCGGCGAAGGGTGGGATGCTGTTCTTTGCTTGATGCCGTTTAACGCGTTGCGAGATTCTTGCCTCGTCGAAGGTGCTCACGGCCTCATCGCGGGTCCACCATCGTGCTTTAGAATATGGCCGTTTTTTGAGTTTTAAAAGATATTCTTCGTTCCCCTGCTTGCGCCGAATTGCGAGAACGGCTTGCAACGCAGGGCCTGACCCTGGCAATAGAACGTCTGATAGACCACTACTGCATATTGTGCTTCCATCCTGCGGTTGTCGTCCTGATGTTTGCTTTTTTTGTCGTGTTGGTTTTTCGTATTCCAGACTGCAGTCAGACAGTGGTGCCTCATTGTCTGAACCCGATTCATGTGAAGAAGAAGATGAGGAGGAGGAAGAGGATGATGAAGACATCATTCTCTGTGCTGCCACAGCCGCTGCTCGTTGTCGTCTCATGACGCCACCTTGGAAGGCACCGCTTCCGTTGCTGTCAAGGACCAAACTTGATGATTTTGGCTGGGTTGTATTGCCTGTGCCCAGGTCAATGCTGCCTTCTTGAGCCACATATGCTTGGGGGGATTGGTATCCTTGCCATCTCAATCCTCCCCCTGACATTCTCTTTTTTTTTTCTCCCTCCCACCTTTTTTTTTTTTTTTTTTTACCCTTGTTTTTTTTTGTTGGTTTGAAGAAGTAGGGGGGGGGGGGGGGGGGGGGGCATTGGAAAAAAAAAAAAAAAAAAAAAAAAAAAAAACGGGAGAAACGCAAATTCATATTTTCGGATGTTTTGATGAAGATGAGGTTTGGGGTGGTAGAGGATCTTTTTTTTTTTTTTTTTTTTTTTTTTTTTCATTCCCCTCATCTTTTTAAAAAAAACTTTTTTTTTTTTTCTTCTACCCGTCGAACCTTTTGAGGGAGGAGAGGAGGAAAAGTACCAGACTGTGGACCTCTCAAAAGGAAGCGGGGAAAAAAAAAAAAAAAAAATGGGGAGGGTGTATGAAGGAACGTGTGTGAAGCACAGCGGGAAAGGGGGAGGAAGCGATGGGAATCAAAAAGAAGAAGAAGAAGAAGAAAAAAACAATACGCTGTATATTGCCCTTTTATTCTTTTTTCTTTTCTCACTCTTCTTTTCCCTCCCTTAAGCTTCTCCTCGTATTAATGGCTTTTTCTTTTTTTGCCGTTTTTTTTATTTCTTTTCTTCTTCCCAACTCTCCCCTTCTGTCTCATATCTTTTTTTTTTTTTTAAACCCCTTTCCAAGAACCAAGGAAAACCAATTGGAAACCTGTGATCTTTTTTTTTTACCTCAGAAAGGGGAAGATGGGGGGAGAGGGTAAAAATACAAAAAAAAAAAAAAGAGAGAAAAAAAAAAGGGGAAGAAAATGGGAACATCGTCCAAACCTTGTCCGAAAAAAAAAAAAAAAAAAAGCGCGAGAAATCTTCACTTGCAAAAAAAAAAAAAAAAAAAAAAAAAAAAAAAAAAAAAAAAAAAAATGAGAGGGAACAAAAAAAAAAAAAAAAAAAAAAAATCAACAAGCCCCATAGTTCGCTCCTTCACCGTTTTTACTGGATTGATGTATCAGTTGAGATTCCTCATCATGCGGCATTTTCATACTCATTTCAACAGGCGACGCCCCATCGTTGAACACACTGTGGGAATGCCCGGCTTTGTTCTTGACAGGCCTCGCCGCAAGAATCGACAAAAAGATTTCAAACACGGCTTTGAAAGCGAAATTGTACATGTACAGAGAAACAACGTCTGTGGTCGTTAAAAACGAGAGGTAGTGCGGCAAAGCATGTCCGACCCATTTCGTTGACTGAAACTGCACTCCATCAGCGAGAAGCTTTGCAGGGACGTTCCCGATGTACCCACCATCTCTCATAATCTGTACTCCAGAAAGAACACCGAGCGACTCACCCGGTGAAAAAACCAGCTCAGCCCATAACCACTTATAAAACGCATTCTCTGGGTTGGGTGCACCCGGGTACATCCAGTTCAGGAACAGCAGTTTTGGCATGTGGTAGGGCCCGTTGTACAAAAAGTGGACAGCAGCGTATCTGAAAGTTCTTCCTGTAAAATCGTGGCGGGCTTTGATGGTCTCCCACAGCCCTTTGTCGCCTTTTCTGTAGACACTCTCACTCACCTGCGACAGTGTGTCATAAAGCATAGCAAAGGTACCGCTGATGCAAGCCAGCTTCACCACCAATACCAGTGTGTCTTTTACGTCTAGCCCCGCCCACCAGCACACTGTCAGACTCACTACCGCCGGTGCCACCATGTACAGAGCCAAATGCAGCCTCAGCCTTATAACCATGCTTGCGGTTCGCCGGAGGTGCCTTGAAGCACGCCGTGTCCAGTGGTCGTTTTCCCCTGCAGTCTCGCCCATTTTTTTTTTTTTTTTTTTTTTTTTTTTTTTTTTTTTTTTGTGTGTTTTGTTGTGTTTACCTTTTTTTTTTTTTTTTTTTTTTTTAAAGGTCTAGACAAGGGCGGGAGAGAAAAAAAAAAAAAAACAGAAAAAAAAAAAAGACCATCGTTCTCCCCTATCTTTTTTTTTTTTTTTTTGAAATTACTGTGTAGGTGAAACCGGTACGGGTGGGAGGGGGGTAAAAAAAAAGGGTGGGGAGAGAGTGGAAAAAAAAAAGGTGGGTCCTTTTTTTTGTTTTTTTTTTTTTTTTTTCCAGCCAACTGTAAAACGAAAAGCCTTTTCGTCAAGAAAGAGTGCGGACGTCGTTCCTGGAGGCTTTTTGGTCTTTCGTTTGCTTCTGGTAATTTTCCAACCAGCTCAACAACATGATTAAGACTTGGACTTGCCAAAGAAATCAAAGGGAGTGGTAGTCTGCAGTACGCGACAGACTGCCCTTACACAATTCTTTCTTTGCATCTTTCCA
The DNA here is from genome assembly GCA_964019335.1 of Diplonema japonicum. Taxonomy (NCBI): domain Eukaryota; phylum Euglenozoa; class Diplonemea; order Diplonemida; family Diplonemidae; genus Diplonema; species Diplonema japonicum. The sequence continues at coordinate 101,455 of OZ025734.1, forward strand.
TTTTAAAACCATCAACCACTGGGCCAGTGGTGTAGAAAGCTATTTCTTGGCGAAAGTCTTTTCGTTTTACAGCAAAAAAAAAATGGAAAAAAAAAAAAAAAAAAAAAAAAAAAAACTGAGAAAGAAAAACGGGGAGAAGAGGGAGGGTAGGGAAGGAGGGAGGGAGACAGTTTTTTCTTTAAAAAAAAAAAAAAATTGTTCCCCCTCCCTCTTTTTTGAGTGGAATCTTTTTTTAAAGAAAACTTTTTTTTTAAAAAATAAAAAAGAAAACTAGCGAGATGGTATTTTTTTTTTTTGTTTTTTTTTTTTTTTTTTTTTTTTTTAATTCCTCCCTTCCCTTCACCTTTTCTTTTTTCTGTTTTTTTTTTCTTTTTCTTTTTTAAGTCGCGGTGGACCCCACATCACCAGGCGATATGGTGCCCCCGATCCCCATTCCGTGAAGAGGAACAGGAATGTTGGAGCTGCCTTTGGCACTATTGTTAAAATGTGGGAGCGGCACAGCAGGGGGCAGAACTACGAGGGCATTTTTTTTTTTTTTTTTTTTTTTTTGATTACCTGGCATTTGCTGCTGGGGTGCCACAGGAGTCTCAGAAAGCTGAGCTGCCTGCACGATTGCCTTCAGCAGTACTTGAGGAACATCAATATTCCTCTCCTGACATCTTTTCACAGCAGTATTAACGAGACTCACCAAATTGTTAACTTCATGCTATGGGAAATATAGTTTTTTTTTTTCTCTTTTTTTTTTTTTTTTTCCCACACCATATGCCTCTTTAAATCCTCTACTGCCGCCAGTTCAAGTTCCTTCATGAGCGCCTCAAGTTCATCTGCAGCCTGGTCCCCGTCCTTAACGTGCTGTGCTGCCTTTTTTTTCGCTCTCTTTGCCGCCTCGCTTTCCATTTCTTCCCTTATCCTCATCAACTCCTCGTATTTCTGCTGCTCAGCGAGGAGCTCTCGCTGCTCTGCCATGTTCATTTGTCCCTCCCCTCCTCTTTCTCTGTAAATAAAAAAATGTTTGAAACATATACTACAAAAAAAAAATAATAATAACACATTCGATTTGAGCACCGAAACGGAAACAATACGAGGAAAAGGGGGAGGTGGTGGAGGAGGAGGATCCCTTTGTTGAGCGGGAGGGAAAAAAAAAAGCATAGTATGCATAATATGTTGTTTTTTTTTTCTTTTTTTTTTTCCCTCTTGCATAATGCCTCTCCTCCCCCTCCCCCCCCCCCTCCCACACTCCACTAAAAAGAAAAAAAAATTGAAATTCAGCCATTTCAACTCAAATACAAACTAAAAAAAAAAAAACAAAAAACAAAAACACGTGGATATTTAATCCAGCGCTTACAACAGGGGAAAAAAAAAAAAAAATCAAAGCAGCTCAACCAGCAAACGTAAGTCGTCGAATGTGGGTCGGGATTCAAGCCTCCGGTGGCACGTTACGGTAATCGCCGACAAGCGACCAGAAGTAGCCGCGGTGCACCCCGTTCCACACCATTCCCGGAGGTCGTCGGCCAGCGTCCCGAAAGCACGCACCTCGACCGCCTGGACAACACGCTGTAGATCATGTGGAACGAACCAACTCGCTCCAAAATCAGATAATTTCACATTGTAGTCACCACCAGGCGTCTCTGTCCACAAAATATTATGAGCATACAAATCGCCATGAGCCACCCCCCGACTATGGAGGTACACCATTGCACGGTACACAGCATTGAGAGCCGACACAACAAGGTTCTCGGTTATCTCGAAGTTCGGTTTTATGTTTCGCACGACAGTGTCCATTGAAGGAGGGCGGCCGAGACCCTTCGCACCGTCGACGAGTTCCACCACTACACCCAATGGATTCTCTATTATACCATAGGCTAGGACAATATCGTCATGGTGGATTCTCTTAAGGATCTCGATTTCATCCGTGGACTTTCCGTCAGAAGAGGCTTGTTTAAACGTTTTCACGGCAACCTTGTGTCCCTGCCATGTGCCTTCTTGAACGGTTCCGCTTGCACCGGAACCGAGGTAGCCTTTCATGTGGATGGTGTTTTTGTGAATTAAATCGAGAAGGATCTCCCCGCGATCCGAGTTTCGTTGAATACGAGTTCCGCTGCACGCGATCCAAGCGAGTGTTCGACCGGACCATAAGGAGTGTGTAGTGGGGAGGTTTTGTAAATTCGGGTTTGCTGATATCCGTATCAGTTCGAGTGTGTCAACGGGTAGGTCGACGGGGACCTCTGTTAATTTGTTGTGCGACAACATTAATTTCCGTAAATTTATCAAATTGTCAAGGTTCTGCAGGCTTTCAATAGAGTTGTCGGTGAACACAACAGACGTCAAGGAGGTAGGAAGGTCATTTCCGTTGACATGCTTCAACCCGCATCCTCGCATTCCTAGAAAATGCAGTGATGACATCGTGGTCAGGTCTCCTGTAGCCGTGAGGCCTTTGTTTCCTCCAAGAAGCAGTATTTTGAGGTTTTGGTGGACCGGGGTGGTTTCAAGCCCGGTGGACCCCAGGTCGAGCTTTTCTAGTTGGGTGAATTCGGGGAGGGTGGCGAGGTTGGGGTGTTTGCACCCTGATAGGTCGATCGACTTGGAGGCCCTGTCGTGTTTCGCCAGGTCGCACTGTTTCGTTTTTTTCTTCGCCGGTCTCCGGCCCAACCCTTCCCTGTAGTACACCGTGCACAGCCCTGTGAGAAGCGTTGCAAGAACCAACCACCGTCGCCCCGTGGCGCCGAGCATTTCACCCTTTCTTCGTAAAAATGCCGTTTCTTATTGTTATTATTATTATTTTTTTTTGTTTTTTTTTTCCCCCTTTCTTCTTTTCTTTTCTTCACTCTGAAAAATTGGGTGGGGGGGGGGACAAAACGATAATCCCCGGATTCCATGGGATCCGTAGCAGCGAAGTCACCGGCCGCGAGACGGGAGAGGAGTGCGAAGCAGGGCTGAGGTAGGGCTATCAAGCGAGCCTTGAAAGAATATAGACGATAAAGGGGACTCACGTTTTCATTCACATTTTCGAAAGAGGGAAAAAAAAAAACCCCCCCTCCCTGAGCAAAAAAAAAATGGAAAGGAACACGCGGACCCCACCCCCCCTTCTTTATTCTTTTCTATTGAGTTCTTCGTATCTGTTGCCACCCCCCTCGCCCTCCCCTCCCCCGTGGTCATTGACTATTTTCCTTTAGGATTATTATTGTGTGTCATGTGAACCTGTTAACGCAAAGTCCTACCTTGAAGTTTAGAAAAAAAAAAGAATAATAATTTTGAACTCGTAGTTTTCTTTCGGGGTTTTTTTTCTTCTTTTTTTTTTTTTTCTCGCTCGAGCAAAGAGGGTGGATTGAAAAGAAAGTGCGAGAAGCAGGAAGAAAAAAAAAAGAACATCCCCCCCCCTAATAAAAAGTAGAAATAATTCTTTGCTCGGCACAAAAAAAAAAAAAAAAAAAAAAAAAAAAAAAAAAAAAAAAAAAACACGGACGCCAAATTCTAGTTATCATTTCTTTTTTTTCCCCCCTCAACCGACACATACACAAAAAAAAAAAAAAAAAAAAAAAAAAGGCCACGCTGATGCTATTTTTTTTGTATCTTCCCCCCCCCCTCCCCCTCCTTCGTAAATATTGGGCGAATCACGAAAATAAATATTTTTTTTCCTCTCTCTCTCAAATCCTCGTATCAGCAGATTCTTGAGCTTGTTTGTCTTCATTGGCGCAACAAGCGACACAGGAAACGAGCAGCGCTACTGTCACAGTGGCTATCCCGGTGAAGAAGGGGACAAGATGCTTGGCATCGGTGTCCCAGCTGAAGCCCATGCCAAGAGAGCCCACGAAAAAAATGAAGAAGGCTCGGCCCACTTGAGACGCCAAGCACCCGAGGAGGGGGTCTTTACCGGATTCAGCAGTGGTAAGCTTCGACTGTTTTTTTTTTTTTTTTTTTTTTTTTTTTTCCCTTCACACACCCTGATGGAAGGTAAACACGTCACCGTGACCAACATTCCAAAGACACACAAGTAAACAGACAGGAAAATTCTTGACATGTCCTTGTCTTTCCCATATTCGTACACACAGAACGCCCCTGCCACAGCATTCGCAACCCCGACTAACATAGTCACTGCATTTGCAGCTGTTGTTTTCTTTGACATATCTCTGTTGATGGAGATGGGCTGGTTTTAAAAAAAAAAAAAATCTCAAAAAAAAAAAAATTAACAAAAATCTTTTTTTTTTTTTTTCTTCCCCCCGCTGTACAAAACAACTACAAAAAATATTGAAGGAAAAAAAAAAAAGTATTTTTAGAAAGTGAGAAAACTCGATAAAATTTCAGTGTGCATGGGAGTGCTCACTGTTCAGGAAAAAAAAAAAAAAAAAAAAAAAAATAGATAGAAATATGTTATTTTAAAAAAAAAAAAAAAAAAGGAGAGGTAAAAAAAAGATTTGCCTTCTACACCCTCCCGCGCTACCCGCCAATCACTGGGCAAAAAAAAAAAAAAAGAGAAAGGCGAGGGGTTTTTAAAAAAAAGAAAAGTGTGGGTTAGAGTTAAGGCCCATCACTTGGTCAACCTTTAGCCTTTTTCCTTACCCATTGTGCTGTTAATAATGGTATCCGTGAGAGGGCAAAAAGTACGCAGTTTCTTCTCACCACTAGCACTTTAACTCGCTTTTAAAGGGAGCTATCGTCACCACACCTGAAACCTAGGCAACCCTTGGTCCCGCTGCCCCCTAAAAAAAATAGAACAGAGGAGGGGAACAGAGTAAGAGATGATCTCGCCCCCCCCTTCCCCCACTCTTTCTTCTTTTTTCTTTCTTTTTTCATTTTGTTACAAATATTTATCGTTCAAAAAAATGATTTTTTAACTACATGCAACTCGTGCCGAGCACAAAAATATCGCAGCTTTTTTTTTTTTTTAAAAAAACATTTTTTTTTTTTTTTTTTTTTTTTTTTTTTTTTTGCTCGCCCTTATACAAAACAAAAACAAAAAAAATTTTCGGGTGACAAAAAATTAAAAAATTAAAATAAGAAAATACAAAAAAAAAAAAAAAAAAAAAAAAAAAAAAAAAAAACATTTCAGGCGAAGGTTCCATCTCGACGGTGCATTCTGTTATTCGCTTCAACATTCTGCAGGGTAAGAGGACTTTGCTGCCCTTGCGCCACCACCACCCGAGAGGCTGGAGCAGGGGGAACGGAATGAAACGTGTGTGTAAGGGGGTTCTCGTCAATAACAACTACATCCGGACCATCATCAGCAATGGCAGGCTGAGGACGTATGGCAGCCAGGTAGGGCCTAGGGGGTGTAACCACCGCATGTGGCTGTGTGGTCCGTTCTTGATAGACAAAAGGCGGTTCGGGGTCATAAATACCATTCAATTTCCCAGAATTTCGAGCCTGCTGGTAATTCCGAACAGCCAACGCCTCATCCCTCCTAGCCACCCACGCTCCGATAATTGCAAGCACGGCCGCGATAAAAAAGCAAACGAACCCAAAAACCACCAACAAAAACGAAGAACTCAGCTCCACCTCCGAGTCGTACAGCTTCCCACCCGCAACATTGACAGACGGAAAGCTGTCGTAAAAATCCTTCATTTCACGGAACGAAACAAACGCGAAAACACAAATGGGGATCACACAGAGAACGCACGTCACACAACATATTATAGGAAATGTGGTCAAGGTGTAACCTATTGCACCCAACACAATGGAAACAACGGAGGAGATCAAGGTGAAGAAGAGGAACACAATGGTGGCGATCACACCGTCACGGAACTCCCTGCACGAGAAGGACGTTGCAATTGTGTAGGGCCTGTTGTTGAAATCGCAGGCGGAGGACGAGGCGGTGGATACTCTGTCTGTTCGGCATCTTCCAGCGACAAGGTCGCCGCAGTAGTTTACCCCAGAGGCGTACGTCCACTGCCCAGTGCAGCACACGTCAAACTCCATTCTAAAGAGGCCTATGTTGTGGCCGATGTCGCTGAACCCTAGGTACTCGCCGGGGGTCGCGCGCACCTCGCCGACGATCCACTTTTCCGTTGCGAGCCCGATCACCACAAGCAGCACGCCCACAGCGTTGAACACCATCGAGAAGTACACCCCGTAGTTCCGCCTTGCTGCTTTCACGGCTTCTTTCGACATTTTCTTTTTTTTTTTTAATATTATTTTTTTTTGTTGTTGTTCCTCCGCGTGAGGGCGGCTCCTTTTTTTTTTTTTTTTTTTTTTTTTTTTTTTTTTGGGTGAACAGAAAAAAAAGGGGGGTAAACCTATCCCCAAAAAAAAAAAAAAAAAAATTCCCCCTCACTTAAATAACGAAGCGTATGGATCGTCGTCTTCCTCCTGCGACGGGGCGGGGGGCAGGGGCTGCTGCGGCTGCGGTTTCGCAGCTTGAGGTGTCTGTGCAACGGGCGGGCTTTGAGATGACACACCCTTCGCCTGCGCCAGCTTGTATTCCTCGATGACCTGTGTGACGTGTGGAGTTCAAAGATCTCACTCCGAAGAGGTGTACAAAAACATGCCAAAATTCTTTCCCACCCGACATACCATGGCAACAAGTTCGGTTTCAAACACCTTGTTCTCCTCCAATCTCAAGCTCAGGATCTCCATACGCTGGCGAAGCTGCGGGTGTATAAATAAAAACACTATTCTTTTACATACGTTTTCAATAACGCTGACAGCGGAGACCTTTTCCCGCTCGAAAGCCTCGACACGTTCGGCGGCTGCCTTGATCTCTTCGTCCTTGGCGATGAGGGTTGCTTTGACCTTGTCCTTCCATTCGCGTGTCTTGTTCTCGATGGTGAGTTTCTCGGTCTGGAGCTTTGTGAGCTGTGCTGCAGTGTCGGGGTCGGCTCCAGTAGCTCGCAGGTCGTCGAGTTCCTTTACCGCTTGTTCTCGGAGTGCCTTCTCCTTGTCCAGCTCTGTCTCTGCTTGAAGCTTCCCGCTCATTAGGTCGGAAGATGTGTTGATCATCTCGTTCAGTTTGTCGCCTCCCATCTTCACCTCAGCGCGAAGGCGCTCGATCTCCTCCTTGTTGCCCTGGGTGGCGGCGAGTTGTTCGACGAGTGCCTCGTTCTCCTTGGTCACCATCTCATGTTCATTCTTCATGCTGCTCACAAGTTCACTGAGCTCTTTGCTCTTGGAATCGCTGCTCTCGTTTGCCGATGCAAGCTGCATGTTGAGCTCTTCAACTTTTGCGCTTATCGTGTTGTTCGTTGTTGTTAGTTGTTCGCTCTGCTGCTTGTGCTCCTCTGCTAGTTGTGTAAGTTTCGCGTCCAGTTCCTCGTTGCTGAGCTTGAGCTCCTCGCTGATTTTCTGCATTGAAGTAAATTCTTTTTCTATTTCAGCCTTTGCCACCGACAGGCTGCTCACCTGTTCACTAAGTTCTTTGCTTCTTGTGTCCCCACTTTCGTTTGCCAATGCAAGCTGTGTGCTCAGCTCATCGACCTTTGCACTCAGTGTGTTGTTCGTTGCCGTCAGCTGTTCGCTCTGCTGCTTATGTTCCTCTTCTTGTTGTGATAGTAAGGTGCTCAGCTCCTCGTTACCTTGTGTCAGCCGGGATGTCTCCAGCTCTCTGTTCTTCTGGATTGCAGCAAGCTGGTTCTCAAGCTCAGCCTTTGCCGACGACAGGCTGCTCACCTGCTCGCTGAGTTCTTTGCTTCTTGTGTCCCCGCTCTCATTCGCAGATGCAAGCTGTGTGCTCAACTCGTCGACCTTTGCATTCAGTGTGGTGTTTGTTGCCGTCAGCTGCTTGTGCTCCTCCGTCACTTGTGATAGCTTGGTGTTGAGCTCTTCGTTGCTGTTTGTAAGTTCAGTGGTCAGTTCCTCACTGTTCTTCTGAGTCTCTGCCAACGTGTCCTGCAGGCTTTGCAGTTTTTGTGTAAGTTCTCCACCGCCCTTTTCAGCCTCTGCGATCTTCGATTCGAGCACAGCCCTTTCCGATGCCAGGTCCTGTACCTGTGTCCTCATCTCCTGAGCTTCTTGCTTGCTGCTTTCTTGCGCCGTAGTGAGATCGCTGACCTGAGATGCCAATGTTGAAAGCTCGTTGCCACGAGCCTCTGCCTCCTGCTTCTCCGCAGCAAGCTGGCTCTCAAGCTCCGCCTTTGCAACGGACAAGCTGCTCACTTGCTCGCTTAGCTCTTTGTTCCTAGTGTCGCCGCTTTCGTTTGCAGATGCAAGCTGTGTGCCCAGTTCATCAACTTTTGCGCTTAAAGTGTTGTTGGTTGCCGTCAGCTGCTCGCTCTCCCGTTTGTGCTCCTCTGTCAGCTGCGAGAGTTTGGTGTTCAGCTCCTCGTTGTTGCTGGCTTGTTCCTCACTGTTCTTCTGTGCCTCTGTCAATGCGTCTTGCATGGTTTGCAGAACCTCTTCATGACGCCTCTCTTCTTCAGCAATTTTTGCCTCGAGTGCTTCGTTTTTCGCAACAAAGCCCTGCGCCTTGGCCTTTATGTCTTGAACTTCCTGCTCGCTACTTTCTTGGGCAGTCGCAAGCTGTGTGGTGAGATCGCTGACCTGAGACGCCAATTCTGAAAGCTCGGTGTCACGTGTCTCTGCCTCCTGCTTCTTCGCAGCAAGCTGGTTCTCAAGCTCCGCCTTTGCTGACGACAAGCTGCTCACCTGCTCGCTCAGCTCCTTGCTTCTAAAATCGCCGCTCTCGTTTGCCGATGCAAGCTGCGTGCTTAACTCTTCAATTTTCGTGTTCATTGTGTTGTTCATTGCCGCTAGTTGTTCGCTCTGCTGCTTGTGCTCCTCTGCTAGTTGTGTAAGTTTCGCGTCCAGTTCCTCGTTGCTGAGCTTGAGCTCCTCGCTGATTTTCTGCACTGAAGTAAATTCTTTTTCTATTTCAGCCTTTGCCACCGACAGGCTGCTCACCTGTTCACTAAGTTCTTTGCTTCTTGTGTCCCCACTTTCGTTTGCCAATGCAAGCTGTGTGCTCAGCTCATCGACCTTTGCACTCAGTGTGTTGTTCGTTGCCGTCAGCTGTTCGCTCTGCTGCTTATGTTCCTCTTCTTGTTGTGATAGTAAGGTGCTCAGCTCCTCGTTACCTTGTGTCAGCCGGGATGTCTCCAGCTCTCTGTTCTTCTGGATTGCATCAATCTGGTTCTCAAGCTCAGCCTTTGCCGACGACAGGCTGCTCACCTGTTCGCTGAGTTCTTTGCTTCTTGTGTCCCCGCTCTCATTCGCAGATGCAAGCTGTGTGCTCAGCTCATCGATCTGTGCACTCAGTGTGTTGTTCGTTGCCGTCAGCTGTTCGCTCTGCTGCTTATGTTCCTCCAGCTTCGAATTCAGGTCTTCGGCACCACGTGTCAGCTCCTCTCTGTTCTTCTGGATTGCAGCAAGCTGGTTCTCAAGATCAGCCTTTGCCGACGACAGGCTGCTCACCTGTTCACTAAGTTCTTTGCTTCTTGTGTCCCCACTTTCGTTTGCCGATGCAAGCTGTGTGCTCAACTCGTCAACCTTTGCATTCAGTGTGGTGTTTGTTGTTGCCAGCTGTTCGCTCTGCTGCTTGTGTTCCTCCGCCTGCTGTGAGAGTTTCGTGCTCAGTTCCTCGCTGTTCTTCTGGATTGCAGCAAGCTGGTTCTCAAGCTCAGCCTTTGCCGACGACAGGCTGCTCACCTGCTCGCTGAGTTCTTTGCTTCTTGTGTCCCCGCTCTCATTCGCAGATGCAAGCTGTGTGCTCAACTCGTCGACCTTTGCCGCTAGCTGTTCACTCTGCTGCTTGTTCTCCGCCGCTTGCTGTGCGGCCTCACCTGTGCTCCTGTTTGCTGTTACCACTTCTGTCTCCAGCGTGCTGATTCTTTCTGTACTTGTTTGCTGCAATTGAGCGAGCTGGGCTGCCAGCCCATCCGTCTCTGTGTTGGCTGCCGTTGTCTCCGCTAGCTGTTGCTGCAACTCCTGCACCTTCTCACCCGCAGCAGCCAGCTCGTTGACCTTGAGCTGCATGTCGCTGTTGGCGGTCCGTGCGGCAAGCAGCTCCTCACCAAGTTGCGCAACACGCTCTTGAAGAGTGTCTCTCTCTTGCTGGAGGGGTTGGCTGTCGGTGTTGCTTTCCTGCAGCTGCTTCTTGAGGGCGACCACGGTGTGCCGCTCCTTCTCCAAGGCGGCCTTGACCTAATGTGGGATGCTCATGCGTTGGACGGTATACCTGTTCCTGCCACCCCGCTAGCTTGGTTTCAAGTGCTTGCTTTTCCGCCTCAGCCTTCGCACGGAGCTCCTGTTGACGTTGGAAAAATAAAAATAAAAAAGAATGAGGTGGATACCTGTTCCTTTTGGAGGGTGTCAGGTGTTTGAGGTGTTGTACCACCTGTCCCTTGTGCGATGCGCGCCTTAAGGTTGCTGATTTCTGTTTCGTTAGAAGTGAGAATGGACTTCACCTTCATCTTCCATTCGGAAGTACGCTCCGCTGTTTCAGCGATTTCGGCACGTAGACCGCTGAGCTCTTCGTTTTTCTGGGTTATCTGTTGTTGCAACTCCTCAGATGTGCTGCTGAAGGGGTCGAAAGGTGCAGGGGCTGCTGGGGCAGGGGCTGCAACAGGACTCGGTGGCTTGGCTTGAAGCTGCCCCTTCAGTTTCTGTATCTGCTGGAATTGTGTCTTGGCCAACTGTAAAAAGATGGAGTTCTTTTTTTTTCTTCTTTTTTCTTCTTATTATACCGTCATCAGCTCCCCCCGATTCATTGCTATCAAATCTATTTTCCCATCTTGTCTGGCTTGCTGCTGCCCCTCTTTCTCTTTCTCTTTATCTTTATCTTTGCCTCCTGTAACTGTGTTTGTCACACTTCCGATTTGTTGCTCTAACCAGTTCATTGTTTCCCCGCTCCCCTTCCACCCCCCTTTTTTTCCTTTTTTTTTTTTTTTTTAAAATCGAGCCGTATTGAAATGAAGAAATGCACACACAAAAAAAAAAAAAAAAAGAAAAGAAAAAGAATTCGATCGTTAAGCGACCCACGCAGGTCAATGGTGTGTGGGGGGGTTTGTAGTCAAGACTACACATTGGAGTGAGATTCTAGCCTGTGCTGCGCCATCTTTCAGACGCATGCCTGGACCCCGTTATCTCGCTGTAGAGTAATCTTCTTCTTTTGCTGACCTCACTTTCGTTTGCCGATGCAAGCTGTGTGTTCAGCTCGTCGACCTTTTCCCTCAGTGCGGTGTTCGTTGCCGTCAGCTGCTTGTGTACCTCCGCCTGCTGTGAGAGTTTCGTTCTCAGCTCCTCAAGCTGGCTTTCAACCTCAGCGTAAGGTGTTGCTGGGGCAGGATTTGGTAGCTTGTCTTGAAGTTGTCCTTTCAGTTTCTGTATCTGCTGGAATTGTGTCTTGGCCAACTGTAAGAGATGGGGGGGGGGGGGGGCTTTTCTTTTCCCTTGTTATCTCCTTCTTATTATACCGTCATCAGCTCCCCCCGATTCATTGCTATCAAATCTATTGACTCGTCATTCTCTTTATCTTTGCTTGCTGTTTGCATTTGTCCCCGCCCCCCCCCCCCCCCCCCCTCTTTTCGTGTGATGTGGAAATTACTAATCGAGACGTATTGAAATTGAAGAAAAATAACACAAAAAAAAAAAAAAAAAAAAAACAGGGGTTTGAAAAAAAAAAAAAAAGAAAATACTGGCCGTCAACAGGCGAACGTGCCACTGAAATGGTGGGAAAAGGGAAAACAAAAAAGGGGGGGAGGGGAAGGGTGACACTCACAAGAGAAAAGTTGAAGGGGTAAAAGGGAAAAAAAAAAAAAAAAAAAAAAAAAAAAAAAGAAAAGAAAGAAATACTAGGCCCCATGCTGTGCTGTAGGCACAAAAGAAAAAAAGAAGAAAAAAAAAGAATAAGATGACGGACTGGGCGAAAATAAATAAAAATAGGGAGAGAGGAAAAAAAAAAGGGGGGGTGTTCTCCCCCCCTCCCCCCCCCTTCTATGGCATAACAAAGAGCAAAAGGAAAATGGTGTGAAAGGGAAAGGAGTAAGAGAAAAAAAAAATACCTCCTCCCCTTTGTTTCATCTCTGTTTTTCTTCTTCTTCTTCTTTTTTTTTTTCTTCCTCCCCCTTTTTTTTTGAAAACGTATAAAAAAATGGATTTCTTTCTTTCTTTTTTTTGTGCCCCCCTTAGGCAATAAGCTAATGTGAAGAGAATTTTTTTTTTTTTTTTTTTTTCCCATCCGTCACGGGTTTGCGAATTCTTGTTCGCTGACTAGAACATGTCACCATGAAATGAAAAAGAGAAGGGGAAAAAAAAAATCCCTCCATTTTTTTTTTTTTTTTTTTTTTTTTCCCATGCACAATTACCCGTAAGGTGGAACTGCAACCAATTAAACACGAAACAAACAATGGCCAGTTTTTTTTCTTTTTTTTTCTTCTTCAATTTTTTATGAATCAAGTCTCTCTAACTTGCATCATTTTGAGGCCCCCTCCACTTCTACCGTTTTTGAGGGTCTTGGTAGCAGAGCGATATTCTGGATTTTCGAATTTTTCTCCTTTCGCACACCGGCAGTATGCGCTTTCCATGCTGCGGAAGGAATGTTCACCACTGAAATTTTTCGCTACCCCGCGCCCCCAGTGAGTTAGCACACCATGAAAATTAATGATGGGTGGGTTTTAAAAAAAAAGAAAAAAAAAAAAGAAAGAAAGAAAAAAAAGAGAAAGAAAGAAAAAAAAGAAAAAAAAACTTTTGTAATGTCTTGCGTCTATTTTTTTTTTTTTTTTTTTCCCTCCTTTTTTTTTTTTTTTTTTTCTCTATTTTTTTTCCCCCCCGATTTCTTTTGTGGAAAATTAAAATTAGGAATTTAAAAAAAAAAAAAAAAAAAAAAAAAAAGATTAGGGGACAAATACATTAACAAAAAAAATAACAACACACAGCAGTACCATGGGCCAAACTGGCTCGAGTAGCGGGGGGGGGGGGGGGGGGGTAGGAAAACAACTAATCAAATCGTGCGCGTGCACATGAAATGTGCAAGAAGCAGAGGGAAGGAAAGAATGGAGGGGGGATTGTATTTCTTTTGTAATTTCTTCTTCTCCCCCCCCCCCCCCCCCCCTCACTTAAACCTACTTTGCTAACTTTTTTTTCTTTTTTCTTTGCTCTTTATTTCTTTTTGTCCATTCTTGTTCTTGTTGGGGAAAAAAAAAAAAAACAAAAGAAACCTTGCCCTTTTGTTGAGTTAAACTTACTTAGCACTTTTTTTTCCCCCCCTCTTTTGAAAAAAAAAAGAGACGGGGTAAAAAAAAAGAAGAAGAAAGAACTGCCGTTTCTTCCTCAATTATTTTTCTTTTTGTTTATCTTTTTTTTTTTTTTTTTTTTTTTTTTTTTCCTTCCGCTTTTTCTTTCTTTCTTTTTTTTTTAGTTTGTATAAAGTTCAACAGATAAAAGAAGTATGGGAGAAAAAAAAGTTCTTTTTTTTTTCTTGTTTTTTTTTTCCTCAACATTTTTTTTTTTGTTTCCTTTTTTTTTTTTTTTTCCTTTTTGCAGGGGGTACGGGAAAGGGGGTGTCGGGGGGTGGGTGGGAACAAAGAAGAAAAAAAAAAAAAAAAAAAAAAAAAAATGTTCACTTTTTTTTTTTCCAAACAAGAGAAAAATAACTAGAACTTATTTCATTTTTTTTTTTTTTTCTTGGGGCGAGATCCCCTAAGTTTCGTTAACCTAACTTCCATCCACCCAGGTTAACAAGTGGTCTCCAGCAGACTATCTACCATATATCCCAAAAAGCATCATACTTAATGACAACAGCAGGATGGGATTGAAAAACATGATGCCAAAAAAAAGAAAAAAAAAAAAATTAGTTCTGTTGCATTTTCTCAAAAAAAAACAAATCAAAAAAAAAAAAAAATCTAACTATGAAAAAACAAAAAAAAACAAAAAAAAATCTATTTCCATCCCCCTCCCCCCCCTTCAAACTCTAGTTCAAGGCCTGTTGCTTGTAGTCATTGTCCATTTCCATCTCATCAAGCACACCGCACTGTTCGGGGAAAGTCATTCCGAAGGACGGTGTTTGCCTGGAACGGATAACCATGAAGGCAATACCCCCAATGACCAGCAGACCACCAAGCACGATAACAATGATAGCCCACACAGGGAACCCATCAGAGCTGTCGTCAGGCACGACATCAGTTGGGACAGAGAGCCCCGAAGGGAATGCTGCCACACTGCAGGTAGTCCCTTTCAAGCACGCATCAAAAATGGCCTCTTTGCTCTTAGGCATGGTGATATCGATAAGAACCCCACCAGAAGCGCAGCTCAGGGCGGACGTGTTTGTAGATTTCACCACTGTCATGTCAACATTGAAAGCAGTAACAAGGCTGTTCTTGAGAGCAAGGATTCTGCGGATTTTTTTTTTTCTTTTTTTTTTTTTTTTATCCATACTCCGTTTGTTCGTCACTTCCAGATGCGATCGAAAGGCACACGCTCCGCGTGGAGGAGTCCTCCGGGGCCATCACGGGAGCGCTGTTGTTCGAGTCCTCTGGTGTGACCATCGGTGTGAAAACCGTCCCGTTCTCCGGGGTTGCCATCGGCGCGTCTTCAGGTGTTACTTCCGGCACCATCGCTGTAGGGGCAGCATTGGGGGCAGTCATATTGTCAGAAGGGGTCATATCGCCTGGGGCCGTCATGTTGTCATTGGGTGCGGTCATATTCTCCGGTGTATCCCCCACGGCCAGCAGGTAGCCATCCCAGTCCTGGGCTTGGCTCACCGCCACCAGGCACAGAATAGCCAGGGCTTTGGTAAATGACATTTATTTATTTATTTATTTTTTTTTTTTTTTTTGTGATGGCTTTTTTTTTTTTTTGATGGAAACATTCAGTTCAAGACTGGGAAAAAAAAAAAAAAAAAAAAAAAAACTCGGAGGGGAACGCGAATGGCTCGTCGACGTTTTCTTTTTTTCCATTTTTTCGTGATGGAGCTGAGTACCGTGACGGAGCTGAGTACCGTGACGGAGCGAGAGCGCAAGCACGAGAAGTCCGCCGGAAGGCAAAAAGGGACTCCTACATAAAAAGCAGCGTGCCGGAAGGAGCCGACCGGACACAAATCGACCCAGCAGCCTTACCGAATGCGACGAAGTGCAGAAGTACCTGCTGGAGGTGGTAGCGAACCGCGTGGGCAACATGGAGGACTTGGGTTCACACGGGCTCAAGATTGCCTACTCAAAAAGAAAGAAATACAAAATTATTAGACGTTTCTTTTTCCTTTTTCCACCCCCCTCCCCCCTCCCCCCCATCCCTCACTACTTTACTTCACTAATAACATATCCGTAGCTGGAGCCCGCTTGGTAAATGCGAGGACACCACAACGCTGTGTCTGTGCTCATCTTCAAGGACAAAGTCGGTGTTTGGGTCAAGGCCTTTTTTTTTTTTTTTTTTTTTTTCCTTCCCCCCCCAAAAAAAAATACCTAACGTAATCGCAATTGTTTTCCTCAAATCCTCTGCAGGGACCCCGGTACCATACCACACTACATGGTAGGTGCGATCGCCATCGGCCACAGCGAGAGATCGTTTATCAAAGGCAGGCTCAAGGGTATGCTCTTGCTGGTGCCTATCCATATTCTTTTTTTTTTTTTTTTTTCTTTTACGAAAACGCCTGAGTCTGTTTCTCCCACAACCCTCTCCGCCCCCCTCTTGCTTCCCTGGCACGCCTGGTGTCTATTTCCTCTCCTTGTGACGACGTCCCCTTTGAGCGTTTCTTCCCTTGTACACTTGCTTGCGGAACGCAAGTATTTCCTCTGATCAACCCCTCTATTACAGGCCGGCCTCCCGCCATCATCTGCCTTCTGCTGTTGTTCATGTAAAATTCCTCTTCGGGGCTAATCCTTTTCTCCAGCTTCTCCTTGGGCACTCCTGTCAAGGGGATGGGGCGGCTTACCTCGTGAGGGACGACCCTGGCGTTTTTGTTCTTGAGCATTCTCCCCCCTGAATAAAAAGGGTTTGGTTTCTTTTTTTTTTCTTTGTACCCCCCCCCCTTTTATTCTCGCTCAATGAAATATATAAAAAAAAAAAAAGAAGAATGAAAAAGAAAAAAAAAAGCATGAAAAACAGGACTAAATATCCTTTTATTTTTATTTTTTATATATATTTCTTTTTTATTTTTTTTTTTAAATTTTTGCCTATCGCTGTCTAGTCCTTGAAGAAACAGGGAAGGAGCGAAGAAAGAAAGTGGGGGAAAAAAAGAAAAAAAACACGGCAGGGGAAGGGGTACGGGTACACTCATCTAGGAAGATAGATATCTCTTTGCCCCTGCTTCGGCGTGATGGCTCATGGCCTTTGCTGCGTCGGCTAGTTCTTTTTGCACTTCGGACACTACTTCCTGCACGGACACATCAAGCAAGGCCTCCTGCAAAGGGGCTGCTGCTTGTAACACTGTTGCGCCTGTATCCTTCATTCCTTCGCTGCTGGGAAGCATTGATGCAACAGAAGGCAGTTCGGCGGGGATGCTCTCACGTAGCGTCTGGGAGGTGCTTTGTACCACCGCACCCGCATCCTCACGGAGGCTTTGTGTCGCATTTCCCAACTGCTCGCTGCTGGGCAGCATCGATGCAACAGAGTCTTGCATCGAGGCCAGCCCATCAGCAGGGATGCTCTCACGTAACGTCTGAGCCGTGCTTTGTGCCGCTGCACCCACATCCTCACGGAGGTTTTGTGCCGCATTTCCTAGCTGCTCGCTGCTGGGCAACATCGATGCAACAGAGTCTTGCATCGAGGCCAGCCCATCAGCAGGGATGCTCTCACGTAAAGTCTGAGCCGTGCTTTGTGCCGCTGCACCCACACCTTCTGCACTGGGCATCGGAATCTTGATGTCGGAGACAGCACGCTGCACTTCCGCGACGTCGGGCACATGGAGGCCTTGTGCTGAACACCCCACAGCTTCTGCAATATCAGGCATGTTGCGGGCTTTTTCACAGAGACCGTTCACTGTTTCATTCACCGCCTCCTTGCTAGGAAGTAGCGATGCAGCCGAGCCCTCACCGAGAACCGACACCGAAGCCATCGCCTTGCTGCTCATTTCCTGTACTGCGCTTTGGATCTGCACCGTGTCGGGCAGCTCTGCGGGCATGTTTTCACGAAGCTTTTGCACAGTTCCTTCCACATCCTCGCTGCTAGGCAGAATCGAGCTCATTGAAGGAAGCTCCACTTGTGACAAGGTGTCTCGCACTGCAGCTGTACTCTTGGTGCAGGTGTCGGGAAGTGCCTGTTGAAGGTTCTGTGCAGCACCCTGCGCCATATCAGCGACTCCCTCACCTGTGGGTAGAACTGAAGTCAACTCAGTGTCCTTGAGTGAGGTTGCTGCCTCTGTTGCCTTGTTTTTAATCTCCAGAACTGCGCTCTGCAGCTGCGTCGTGTCCGGCAGCTCGCAGGGAACGCTCTCGCAAAGCTTTTCAGCAGCGTCTTGAGCAGCAGTCGCAACATCTTCCCCGCATGGCAGCTTTGACGCAACGGGTTGCACCAATGCTATCCCAGGGGCTGCTGCCGCTGCTACTTTGTCACCTGCTTCTTGCACCATGCTTTGAGTGTTGTCACTGAGCTTGTATATCGTATCGCTCTGCAGCATTGCACCCACAGCCTGTACATTGTTCTTCACATCTTCATGGCTTGGCAGTTCAGGCGGAGCTACTGAAAGAACTCCGGTCGCAGTCTCCATTGCCCTGCTTGCCACTTCTTGCATCTCGTTTTGTAGTTGTGTCACACCAGGCAGTTCACTAGGGATGCTCTCGCGAAGCTTCTGTGCAGTGTCCTGTGCCATGGTACCCGTGTCAGGGATGCCTAGCACGGCTGTCTGCATCTTGTCGATCATTTCCTCAGGAAGCAGCCCCGCACCAGACATGGCTTCTTGCGCTCTCTCGAGAGCGCTACCCACTGCAGTGTGCTCTGCAGCTGCAGAGTGGGATAGCGAAGCAGAGACAGCATCAGCGAGGCCATGCATGTCACTGGGGATGGATTCACGCAGTCGCTGCGCGGCATCTCCAAGACCCGTGACCTTGTCAGCAACCATCTGCTTCGGGTTGGACGCTGCAGCGCTGACCTTTGCAGCGACAGCTTCCATTTCGTAGGAGCGAGGGACAAGCCCAAGCAGCGACTGCAGGGCCTCGACGGTCGTGGGGAGATCGAGCGTGGTGGCCTCGACCTCCTTCACCATGGGTCCGAGCTCGGGGAACAGCACGGATGCTTGGGTCGCTGCATGGAGGAGCTGTTCCTTCGTCTTTGAGTGCAGCATGGCCTCAGCAAGGGACCTCGCTTCTGCGCTGGAGGAAGGGTCGGTGTACAGGCTATGGGCATGTTCCACGAGTTTGAAATGCTTCCCTGCAACGAGGAGCAAGCGGCCAGAGGAGCCTTCGAAGTGGGACTTAACAGCGTGGCTGAGGAGGAGGTCGGCGATGTACTTCCCGTCGCCGTCCTGGACCTTCTGAATGTCGACACCCATGCGGCGCGTGAGGAGGGTCTTGAGGATCTTGTTGCCGACCTTCATAGCAGCCTCGTCGTTGTTCTTAAGTGCGGTGAGGTGTTCCCCGCTGTTGGCGAGGATGTCACTCAGCGACGAGCTGCCAGAAGAGCTGCTTGCAATGTGCGTGGTCAGTGCTTGGATCTCATCACTGCACTGGAAATCCGCAGCTTCGCAGAGCAACTTCACACCGACAGAGGACTTCCACATGAGATCAGAGTCTATACAGGGAAGGTCCGACACAGCAAGGGATACCAACGGGCTGCCCTCCCATGTGAGGGGGAAGAGAATGGTCGCAAGCTCAGCGTGGAAGGGGACCATCTTCGCAAGCTGCTCGGATAGAATATCCTGCAACAGTGAAGAATCAAGGGTCGTGTCGTTCAGAAGCGCTGCGGCGTTGAGGATGCTCCCGTCGAGTCCGATGGAAAGCTCGCCCGAAGGGGACTTCCCACGCAGAGCGAGGACGTTGCCCACCTCTTCGACATCTGCCTTAACGCTGACATCCTTGCACCGCACGACGTACTTCATCACTTCTATCTTCTTTTCCTTGCTCCTCTCGCTCATCTCCCTGTCGCACACCTTCACCAACCCGTTGATGCCCTTCCCACCCTTGTGGCGTACCTCGACTACAACCTCTGCGTCATCGTTCTTCGTGACGTTGTCGATCTTCCCGTCTTTGTACATAAGATGGCAGGTCTCAGTTGAACCATTGTTTGTTATGTTCACAGGAAGCTCGTGAGAGGACTTGTCTGCTACGTTTGGAGGGAAGTACACTGGGCTTGATGAGAAGGGTGCGATGTTTACAGAGCACGGGGACACGCCGACAGAGATGCCGACCCAGCTTTGGTTCATGACTGTCAGCGGTGACGGCGGTAACCTGCCACCCAGAGTGACATGAATGGTATTTGTTGCAAGGTCGTGCTCTGTGGACACCAACACCCACAAGTTGTCGATGCGGACCACAGTTGCATTGCCCTCTTGAGGGATGCGGAAGGTTGTGGCCTCCTCGCTGTCGGCGGTGAGGACAACGCTGCTGCTGTCATCCAATTTGTTCCGAAGGAAATAAGCGCCTCCCGGCTGGATCCGCCCCTCCTCACCATCGATCTGAATGGAGTACCCCGCGTTGGTGGTGTTGCTGACGACGCACATCGGCGACAGCATAACAACCGTCTGCCCGTCCTCCTTGGCGTTGGTCACTACAACATTAACCACAGCAGAGCCTTCCGACGTAATCTGTTGAACATTCTCCGTTATACTAATTGGTACACCCTCGACCACGCAGGGCCCAGAATGGGGAACGGGGGTGCCCTGCGGAAGGAGCCAATTCTTCCCGCCGAAGGTTGCCTTGAGCTTGAAGTTTGTAGAGTTCAGAAGCCAAATAGGAGTGTAAAGCCTTACAACACGCTTTCCAAGATCGCCATGGACCGTCATCAGTATAGGGAGGTCGTCCGTGGGGTCGTCCTTGTGGCGGAGGAGCGGGATGTGTTTTTCATTGAACTTTGTATCAACGACAAGAGGCCTCGATGTGCGGGGCTGCCCTGTTACTGGGCACACGATCTTCAAGGACACTTTCATCGGCTCCGAGACGTCGAAATCGTGTACAAGAACTACCTCGTCACGAGGGACCACCGGCACTGTCCTGTCGTCTTTTACGCTTAGTGACGCAGTCACCGCAAACGGGAGCTCGTTTCGTATCTCAAGCGGGGGTTCAAGCATCATGCACATGTAGTTCTCCACCACTGTTTTCACCAGCATGTTCCACCCATCCTGCAGCACCGTGATGTTCTCCCCTTCCTTCGGTATGGGGCACTCCTCCGACCACTCCTGGCCGTCCTGCTGCATCTCATACCTCGATATGGTGTGTGCTGTGTTCCCCGACCGCGTCTTCTTTGAAGCGTCGAAGAACTGAAACCGTAGGACAGGGCACTCTGTCATCAAACACGTCGCCATCAGCAGCGAGGCGGGGACAGGGGCTTCCATCTTTGGAGGGAGGATGGCGACATAGTCACCGCACTGCAGATGGACGACCAGGGCGCTTTTATTCTGGAAGAAGACAGGTCCTGTCACAGACACTGTGCTGCCCGACACGTTGGCGATGACCGGAATGCAACCCTCTGGAACCTGCAAGAAAGGGTCCCACAGCAATGCAGCGGGGTCATCGTGCTTAGAGTTAACCGACTTCACCGACGACCCTCTGTCACGGTTGCGTCGAGGTGTGGACCTGAAGCGAGGGGAGTCCACTAGCGCGACTTCTAGTTCGTCTAGGTCAATTCTGTTGATCTCCACCCACTCACGGGGGGGGCCAAGGATGGCATCGTGTGCATGGCCTTCTCCCATCGCCCATGCTGCGAGGTCGTCCGCTTGCTGCTCCCTTGCTGCTATTACGTGCAGTGCGTCGTCAGGCAGAGCTTCGTCGTTTGCCTCGCAGGATGCTTCCTCCGTCTCGTCTCGTAACGCAGACGGGTAGCTCCCCAGCCACTCCGCCACGTCGACCTCCCACTTCTTACACAGAAGCGTTACGATTTTCTCTGCTGTCTGTGAGCTGTCTGCGATGAGGTTCAGCAGTGATTCTACCTTCCCCAACCCCTCTTGGTCATATCTCTTGTAAAAGCTTGTCAATGTATACCCCACAACGCCAATGGGCTTGTATCCCACCCATTTCGAGCTCGGCTCCCCCAGCTCCTGGCATTCCAAATGCAGTATTGTGTCGATGGCGATGCCCGACGTGAGCTGCTTGCGGATCTTTGCTTCGCTGATGTCGAACATGCCACAGAAGGCTTTCACACGAAAAGCGATCTCCGGCAGGACAAGCTTCAGCTCGGTGCACTGCAGTTCTGCAGGGCATTCCCTTGTAAGCCATTGGGAACACAATGGGGATATGGTGCCGTCGTGCGGTCCCGAGCGTAGCACTGTTGACACGTTGAAGGTGTCAGTGTGCTGAATAGTCCACTTCCCGCCTGAGGAGTAGATCCTCCCGCGGCCACAAGACGATGTCCACACAGGTTGCTTCTCAAAAGTGACAAGCGGTACTAAATGGTAGGTAGCTGAAAGATGAGGGAAACTAGTGCAAGTGATCTTGATGTAGTGCAGACCAGCAAAAGACTGGACTGGGGTGTACTTAGCAAAGCCGATGACAGGGTGAGCGGGGTCTGCGGTGTGCGGGGTGATTGTCCACTTTTCCGTCTTGGCCTCTTGCATCGTCACAGCAGGCGTGCCGTCCTCCGAGACGGTGCAGGACACAGCAAAGTCGACACCCGTCTTGTTCTTGACGATGAGGTTGCGCTGCACGCGCGGCTCGTCCGTCCCGTTCAGCAGCGACTTAACCGCCAGTAATGTCTTGTCGTTGATCGCCAGACTGGCCTCATCAGCGTCGACCACCCAGGAGCTTGTCTTCCACCCCCTTCCACGGGGGAGTCCGGTGGGTTTCTCCCCCATGTCCAGAACTGCTTGGCAGTCTTCCAACACGGTTGTCCATTGATGTGCAGACGAGTCCCACACGCCAGCCGACAGCACGATGGCTGACGACGCCGTCCACCTCGGTGCCTCCTTAGGCATCGTAGTAGTGTCCATCTGCATCGTCATCTCCTCGTCCACACCCCGGCACACTAGTCGCACGCTTGCAGCTCCACCACGCGACCCACACAGCGCTAGAGAGACAGGCCCGCACGTCAGTGTTAAACTGTCAGACCACTGCATCACGTTTGGAGCATCGGGAGGGTAGATCGACATGTATATCTTGTTAAGTGACTCGCTCAACGCGACAGCATCCATCCATGTGGCACGGAAGGCGATTGGAGATATGTCGCACCGCGTGACGCCTGTGAAGGACGACGGTGAGACCTGCGTGATGGTCGTCGTGTACGATACAGAGAAGGGCTTCGAGAGCATGTTCGGCCCGCGAGCCTCAGTGGCAGGAGGGGGTGCCGTGATACGGAGGTCTTTGCACCCGTAGCCAGACGTCACGACTTTCCCATTCCAAGAGTACTCCCAGTTGCACGACCCCCAGTCCATGCCGAACCCGTCTGGGAGGTCCGCCACCCCGTCCTCGATGTACACCTTGCAGGAGTACGGTTTCCATTCGTCGGCATGCTTTTCTTTGACCTCGTCAGCGTTGCTGTGCACAGTGCAGTCCACAAGCTCGTACTCACCCGAGCCAGGCATGACGTAGTCCTCGAAGCGCTTCGTGCAGTAGATTTCGAATCCCTTGATAATCAGCTTGCACCTGCTGGAGATCACAATGCAGTACTCGTTGAGCTGCCCTTCAAGGAGGGCAATCTTGGCATTGGGTTGTGCAGTGATAGTGAGTGAGGTGCTGGCGTGGACCAGCAGACGGTTAGAGGGAGAGAACGCGACACTGGCTGGGGACAGCTCGCAAGGGGAAGTGATGAGAAGGTCGTGCGAGAGGAGCTCGGCGTCAGGGACGATCTGCAACACGTCTTGCGTGATGACAGGCACACCAACGGTGAAGGGGGCAAAAAAGCCCATTGCATGGCGCACTGCAGCAGGGACGGGGTTGAGGACAGGGTTGCTCAGGTGCATGATCAGCAGCATGGCATCGTTGTCGTCAGTGGTGTACGAGAAGAGCGGCTTCCCCTCCACTCCCCGCGAGGACATGATGGTGGCAGGGACGTCGTTCTTGTCATGCGCGGTAACGCTGAACACAGCAGCCTCGCCATCGACAGACGTCGCACCCTGCAGCGGTACTGACGCCCTGCTTTTCATCTCGTTCACATTTACAACACATGCAGGGGGTCGTTCCCCGCTCCCAGTTGGCGCCAAGCTCAGCTCCAACGCAAGGCTGTCCGTCTCCAGATCTATTAGAGCTGCGACGCCTTTGCTCTGCCCGGGCACAGGCGACTGCTGTCTGGACGAAGGAGGGGATACCGTATCTCGCTTCGTGCCGCCTATGGCGATGTCGTACAGAACTCGACCCGTCTCCGCAGAGACTTCGGAAACAGTGGCGAGCGAGGCGTGGTTGAGCTTCACTTTGACTAAAGGCCCGATCTTGCCCTTGGTGATGATGACGGGGATGTCTTCGCGTTTGGGGACAAGTGACGACCCGTACACGAGGTGCGCTCCCGTTTCGCAGAGCACATCCGTGCCGTGCGTGGCGGGAAGGAGCAGGCTTCCCTTGCAAGGTCGGATGGACACTTTCATCCCGCGTAGTCCAAGGTCCCACCATTCGTGTGTGTCGGTGTCGTTGCAGTCGTTCTTGCGGGCCCGTTTGCGAAGGGCGGCTTTTTCGAGAAGATGCATACGGCTCGACACACGAAGCTGGCCGAGGTTGCAGACAAGCGCTTCGGTTTCCGCAGCACTGCAATCGCGAGGAATGACAACAGTGGGGGCAGCAGCGATGATCTTGATGTCCGAAGTGTGCCGTTCCTCCAACGCGTCGACAATGTCCTGTGCAAGGGTCTTCACATAGGAACGCCCGCTCGCAGGGGATGGGGTGGGGGAGGTGGACAACCCAACGTTCCCGTTTCCGATCCCGAGCTCCGGGGAGAGGATGCTCCACCCAGCTGGGGCGCGGAAGAACACCGCGAGCTTCGTAAGGAATACAGTGTTCAGAATAAGCCTCATAGGACGGCTCGTCTGCAAAGTGAAGTTCGTGTCCGCAAGCAGCCCTTTCTCATCCGTCAGCTTCGAAGTGGGCTTCATGAACGCGTAGCACGCAGACACTATGGACAGTGTGCTTGCATGGTGAATTCCATCTGTTTCAGGACCAAGTATCTGTTTCCACTGGTTTTCTTCAGCAGACGCATCAAGTACAACCATATCAGTGATTCTTGTAAGGATGGTGCAATCTATCTTGGTATCAGACAGGTCCAAGTGAAGTCCTTTCATGACAAGCTGAGTGAGCAACGGGGTGGTGATGGAGTCCCGCAGGGACAGAACGCACTCTCGAACCTCGAAGGAGTACTGCTTCCGACGCATGGTGCTCTTGTGAGGCTGTATTTTTAAATCTCTGTTGATGGTATTGGACGACGGCGCCTGTACCGTCGATTTGTCTTTCCTTTGAGTAATCTTTGTGAACCAGCTTGTTTTCGGGGCTGCTTTTTTTTCCGCTGCTTTTTTCTTCTTCTCGCTGTCTATCATTCGATATGATATGACACGGTATGAGATGAGTTCCAGTGCGGGCAGAACATCTTCATAGAGCGTCAGCAGGCGGATCCATTTCACAGGAACAGCTGCCTTCTTCCGTCCGCTTTGAACAAAGAGTTTCCAGACGAACACGTATTCTTCTTTGATGAGCTTTTTACCTTCTTTGACACGGTCGCGGTCGACGCTAGCTTTTCGTATCGCTTTAACGATGCAGCTTTTCGCGAAGGCCCACCATTGTCGGGGGGCGGTCTTGACAGGATCATGAGGACGGAGCAACGCGTGCTCCCAAGCAACAGAGAAATTCGTTAAAAGCTGCGTGACACGAAGAACACAGTCGTACTGTCCCTTAGTGAGCGACACGTCGAGCCGTGCTAAAGAAATCAAAGATTCTATCAACGGTGCCGACTGCAAGCTATCGTCCTCCAGCCCTGAGTAGGTCAGCTGGGAAATCTTTAACGCGAGTGATAGTGGCGACACGACTCTGTACTGATCACCCCCTGAGATCGCCTCCGTGTCGGACATGTAAGTTATCCAGTCCTGCTGATCTAGGTCAGATGTGCTGTATAGTCTTTCCGCACGGATGTACATTATGAAGCCTTCGAGTGACGCCATCTTGTTGATGGTGGTTCCAAGTTCGGTGAGAAACACGGCTTCCCAGGCGTCTGTGGTTGGTTGTAGCGTCATTGTGTCCCATATGAAGCCTATTGCGTATGGTCTTTCCGTGTCTGTGCAGTCTTCAAAGCGGATGTGAACGTCCTTTACTTCTATCTTGATGTTGCTTATGACAAGTTCCATGAGTTTTGCTGACCATCCGGCGCCGCCTGAGCGGCCTTCTTTTGATGCGCGCATGTCCTCGAATGTTTCTAGTCTCTCCATTTTTCTTTCGTGGTTTCTTTTGTGTTCTTCTTCCATGGACCACGTGCGGGATTGCGGGTCCCTCGGTCCTGCGAGGAGCTTCACGCCTTCGATTAGTAGCTCTGCTCGTTTAGTTTTCAGTTTTGCCCACGGGACTTTTAGTGTCAGCTTCCCCACCACACCGCGTGCCACGTCGAATGGTAAATCGAACCCCTCCAAGGCTGATTTTCTGATCTTCGCGTCCGTTAGAACCAGATCGCCCGAGAAGACGTTGATGTCCATCATCTCCTTTGTGATGCCCTCCACGTACCTTGAAAGCATCTTCGACACCATGTTTGCCGCAAGTGCGTTCATTTTTTTTTCTTTTTTCTCTTTTTTTCTTCCCCTCCCCGAACAACGTGTATTCTGTTTTAAAGTGTCAGGTTCCGATGCAAATATTGCTCCCCCTCTTCCGAGCGCAGCCTTCATTCGATGGATCGCAGCGTATGCACTTTCCTGCACGGTTCAGAAGGGCAGGCCCTCCAAAGCAGGTATATTCCAGCTTCTGGATTTTTCTATGGGCTGAAGGTGCAAAGCGGTAACAGAATGGAAGAAGCGGATCCCCCCACCCCAAGAAGAAGTTGCGGCGAACTCTAGACACAGCAATTCAATCAGTATCAGTGGCAGCCCCAGTGCCAGGACCCCCAGTAGCCATTCAACCAGGACCTGCAGTACCGAGAGACAGGAACTGCAGAGACAGAGGAAGAGACTCTTCTGCAGTCTTTTAAGCTTCCGTGTGGTCCACCAAATGCAAAGAAAATGTGGAATGGAGAGGGGGGGGGAGCATATTGTAGAAAAACAAAAAAGTTCTTTGATGAACTCACAAAGAATAAGTTTTTTTTTTTTTTCCTGTCACAAAAAAGATGAAAACCAAAAAAAAAAAAACAAAAAAGAAAACTATTGGGAAATGAGATGCCTAAATACAATGGGGGAGAGAGAGAAAAAAAAGGGGGGGGGCATAAGGGAATACATGTGGGACAAAAAAAAAAGAACCTGATACCGTGGTTTAAAAAAAAATAAGATTTGTCTAAACAGGAGACGCAAGAAAAATAAAAAATAAAAATGCAAAAGGCCCTTTGGGGAATTTCTTTTAACCCCTAACACGGTATACCGCCCATGGAAAAACTCTTTTTTTCAAGATCTTTTTATATTTGAGTGCAAAGGAAAAAAAAAAAAAAAAAAAAAAGAATCAAGCCCGTTCATCTATTACAATGATGCCTTGCATGCCTTCGTTGATACCCTGTGTGTGTTTTTTTCCCCCTCAAAGTAGAAACCCCCGCCACTATTCCACACCTCAGTGCTTCGGTAGAACCAGGCCTTCACCCCGTTTCCAGTCACGTTGGCAGGCCTGCAGCAAGACTCCCACATTCTAGCACCCTCCTCCACATCATTGGTGGACCGGAACGTCGCAGTGAGGAGTGGGATGTAACCCTTCACCTTTTTTTTTTTTTTTTTTTTTTTTTTTTTTTTTTTTTTTTTTTTTCAAAATCTAAAATACCTCCACTATTTCTACTTCGATACCGGAAGAATCATATGCCCCACCAACCCGCAGCACAAGCGGGACCAATTCTGCGGCTGCCCCCTGCACCACGACCTCGGTGTGCCCAGATTTTGCAGGGTGCGGTCGGGAGAAACCGGAAAACCCACTGTCAGCTGTCAAGGAGACCATCAAGCGGTCCTCGGAACAGGTTGCCCATAGGGCGACGGTGAGGTGCTCCTTCCTCGATAGTGCCGCCTTCTGCAGTCGGTTCAGCACTATGTTGTTGATGGAGGCAGTGAGCGGTCGTCGGTTCAGCACGGGGGACCTTACACGTGGCGGGGATTCTCGAGAGGACCGCCCGGGTGACCTCGGTGGCGATGGATGTGCGCCCACGCCATTCCACCTACCGTACTTAGGGGATCGTCTGCTTAGAAACCTCTCTCCCCTGCAGAGCTGCACCACATCCCCGTCGTTCAGCCCCATCATCAGGTCGTCGTTCCTCACCTCGGTGCCCTTCCACCGCAACACGTACTCCCCCACAGGCAGGTCCATCTCCCGCTTCGCCTGCTCCGTTATCTTCCCCGCGTCGGTGGGCACCGCCACGCGAACGAAGGCCCTCCGCCTCGTCTCCGCATGCTCCACGGTGATCCCTATCACTCGCTCTCGGCGTTCTTCGCCACGGAGCTGCTCTAATTCAGCTTGAAGCACGCGGTTTTGCGTCGTCAGTAGGTCAAGTTGCCTGCGTAACACCTGGTAGTCCTCTCTGTCCCTATCCCTATCCCTGTCCCTGTCTCTATCCCAGTCTCTGTCCCGGTCACGGTTCTCATCAATTTCATATCTGTCGTGATCATATGTCCGTGGTAGATCGTCCCTCCACGCGGGCATCAGCGGTGTGGGTGTGGGTGTGCGGTTATAAGGGTTGTCAAAGTTCCCCCTGTCCCTGTCCCTGTCCCTGTCCCTGAACCCGTCGTCCAGACTCCTGTCTCTATCCCAGTCCGCGCCTCTATCCCAGTCCGCGTTTCTATCCCAGTCCCCACCTCTATCCCAGGCACCACCCCTGTCTCTATCCCAGTCCCCGGTCCTGTTTTGCATTCTGTTCTGATCTGTGTGTCGCATCTGTTTAGCAGGGTCGGCGATCGCCTTCCACATGTACAGGATACGCGGTGGGGCATCAGCACGCCGCACGGGGTTCATGTCGCACCATGACTTCTCTGCAACAGCAGCCTCTGACTGTGTAGGGCCGACGGGGAAGGAGACCTCAGCACAGAGCTCGTCCTGCCTGCCGTCGGGACGCTCGTAGAGCTGGATGACCAGCTCCTCGTAGTCGTGGTTGAGGGTGAACTCGAACTGGCTGCGGAACTTAGGGCACATGCCTTTCTCGAGCTGCGAGCAGCGTGTGTGGGAGGTGTTGCCCTTGGCAAATACTTTCACGTAGTGCGCAGAGTGGCCGGTGAGCTCTGCTGCTTCAATGAGATTGAGGACAACGGTGTAGGACTCCGTGGGGAACTGCCTGCGGGAGTGCTGCGTCCTAAAATTCCAGCTGACGTCGATGGTACCCAACCCGGAGCTCCTGCTGTTCAGAAGCTTTACGTCGTCGGAGTTGTAGTGCACGTCGTTGCGGGGCTGCAGCTCCAGTGTCTGCTTCCCTTCGTTGTATCCTGTGGCGGTGAGCTCTAGCATCGCTTCGCCGAGAAACCGCGAGTACTGTCCGTCATCCCACACGGAAATGCGTGCCACGTTGACCTCCCTTGCGACGGGGTACTGGAACTGCTGCTCCCACCGCCCATCCTCGTTTCGCGTTGTCTGACGCTCGTCGGTGTCGTTCAAAGTGATCTTCGCGTACTTCACGACGCGGTCGGACGACGACAGCTTGCTCGCCTTGTGGATGGTCACGTCAAGCACTGACGGCTTTGTTGCCCGTGACTGCATCTTCACCTTGTCCTGCTTGAGCTTCATCTTCCAACGGTAGAAAATGCGTGAGGGTTGTACGTCACGTGGTACGTACGACGACCTGTCGTCGCATTGGGTGCCGTCCGCACCCGTGCGGCTGACCAACAGCTGCGACCCGCGCCGGAAATGCGAGCCGTCGGGTGTGGCCTGCGTGTCCAGGAGATCGTTGACACGCAGGCGCATCTCCCCGAGGAAGGTGTCGTACCCGTTTCTGTCGGTGTCGAAAACGGACACAGTGAGCGTCTCGTCAACATTAATCCCCTTAAAGTCGCATGCATACTGCCATCTGGGGTCCGCAGTGTTCTTCACAACGCACGTCTTGTACTCCTCGTCGCTCATGTCACGCTTCACGATAACAAACGCATCAGGTTGCTCGCGTGCCGACCGCAGGGGGAGGTTTTCTGCACGTTCGATCTCAAAACGCAGATCATCGCCGTTTGAAGATGCCGACGGCTCGTACATCGGCTGCTGCGAGGTTCTGTACCGCGGGGATCCCGCCGCCGACCCCGCCGTGGGGTATACGGTGTTGGCGTCCCCACCGTCGTAGTTTTGGTGGCCACGATCGCTGTACTGCTGCTGCCCCCGCTGCTGTTGTTCCCACTGGTTCTGTTCCTGCTGGTGTTGGTTGGGATCGTGCCCCCTCTGCTCCATGTTGGCGGACCTGCTGACCTCGCCTAGGTGGTACGACAGCGTTACGGCACCGAGGGATGCCTTGCGTGTTGAATCCTCAGCATCGACTTTATTATATCTATTGAGGGCAGAGCTGACATCGCCCGGATGCAGCTCGACAGTGAGCGGGACAGGTGCAGTGGGGCGGCGTGTGAGATCGACAGGAATGGCGGCAACCCCCACACACTCCTTCCCCGTGAGACCAGTTGCGTAGAGGGACAGCACGGCACGGAGGAAGGTTCTGTCGACGTCCAGTTCAAAGGCATGACGGATGTCAACGTTGGCCCCGTGCTGCTTGGACGTGGAAGGCGCCTGAAGAACACGCTTGCCGATCTGAAGAGTGGTTTGTATGTTCTCATCCTTCCACAGCATGTGCTCTGCACGGTCGATGTATATTACGAGCTTCTCCTTTTTAGGAAGACCGCCTGCCGCGGACATCTCCAAGGCAAGCGGGGTCTTCTGGGAGTGCTCCACGACTTCGTACGCAAAGGCGATGGCCACCTCCCCGAAGTTGCTCCTGTTGAACCTCTGCAGCATTTTTTGATCGTCGTGTCCTTGGCGAGGGGCAAGCGGCAGCGTGCAATGCCCGTTGCTAACAGGACGGCCCTGCGGGATGGCCAGCTCGGCGTATCCTATGTAAGTGTCGCCGAGCAGCCGGCTGTCCTTCACTTGAAACGTGACCTTTGTGATATCGTTGGCGTCTTCCTCGCATATGTACTCGTGGTCCCATACAGGCTGCACCTCGTTCTTCGTGGAACTGTCGATTTTTGTGGTGACGATTTTTCTCTTGGCCAGGCCCTTGTCGTTCTCACACGCGATTTCCACGTAAGGGTCGATACCGGTGTCGATCAACCCGGAACACCTCAACAGGGTGAGGCGAAGGGATGAATTGTACCGTGGGTACAACGGAGGCTGCGCGAGCTGTTCCTTCCCGGCAGGCATGGACATCGATGCAACGCGTTGCGGAGGCCCGTCGAAGGTGAGCGTTACGTACAGCGTCCCGAGGGACTGCTCGCTCTTCTTCACCTTGTTTTGCTGTTTTGAAACGAGTTTTTTATCTGAAGCCTGATGACCAGGACGCACACGAAGAGTTAGCTCCAACACCGTATCAGAATGCGGGCTAACATCACTGGGAAGAAGCTGTCTAGACGCGTACCCGAGAAAATCATCCCCTCCAATACTGTCATGGTCCCATGCATAAAACTCAAGCTCCGGTAGAACACCATGAGAAAGGTCCACGATCCAGCTGGAACAGTCTTTGAAGACCGGGTTTAACGTAGAATTCACGTGTTCGGTTTTAAACTCTCGCTCGCCTACCTTCATGACAATGTAAGGGTCAGACGTCGACCCTATGTCCTGGGGGATTACATCTTCGGCTTTCATATTGACGACACGCATGGTGAGCGACGATGTGGGAGAGGAGGAATGTGTCTCTTTGGAAAAACTTTTTTTAGAGGACAGTGAAGCCCTGCTGGCCGATGCTGTTTGTTGTTGTTGTTGTTGTGGTTCAGAATAATCGAAGGAGACGTGCAGGGTTCCCAACGAGTTATTATTTTTCTTTTTTCTGGATTCGTCGCCGCGGTTTTCATGACGAGGCTGTAGTTTTATCCCGTCAGTGAGGCACCATGGTTCTGAACGGATTTCAAGCATTGTGTTCTGTGTTCTTCCTGGTTTTCTTGGGACCATTTTTGAAAGTTGTACCACGGCTCTGCCTAAGAAATCTGCTCCGGCTGGGTCGTCGTCCCAAGCTTCAAACACGATTTCCCCCCCGCTCCAGGGGTCGACTTCAAACCCTTTCCATCTGTTCCTCTGTTCTTTCCAGGTCGGGTGCAAATTATCATCCACCACCTCTGTTTTCTGGACAACCCCGTTCACTTCCACGGTCAGAAAAGGGTCGCTCTTACCAAATGTATCCCTGTTTACCAGGTTCTTTGCAAACAACTCATCGAACACAAGCTTCCCCATGGCGCATCTTATGAAGGGATCTTTTCTTTTTCTTTTTTTTTGGTGGGGTTACAAAAGGGGGAAGGGGGGAACAAAAAATGAAAAGCGGGGGGGGGGGGAAGCGGGGGGGAGAAATGAAAAAAAAAAAGAAAAGAGAGCGGAAGAGAGAGAGAGAGAGAGGGAGAGATTGAGAGGGGAAAGCGGACGAAAGGAAGGAAGAGTATATATTTCCCTTTCTTTTTTTTTTTGTTTTTTTTTTTCTCTTTTTTTTTTCCCCCTCCCCCACCCCGAAGAGAAAAAAAAAAAACTATTGGCGAGAAAACAAAAAAAAAACTCGCCATATTTTCTTCTTCTCTTTTCCTGATGTGGACATGAGATATTTAAAGGGGGGGGGTATCTCACACCAGGTGGGGGGAGAAGGGGAAGGAGTTGAGCTAGCACTCCGTATGGAGGAAGGACAAAAAAAAGAAGGGGGAGGCCTTGATTAACTTACTTACTAAGTAAAAACTCTTTTAGGGCTGAGTTGTTGTGTAAAAGAAGAAGAGGGGGGTGAAAACATGGGGCAAGGGTAGGGGCTAACACACGGCCTATAAATAAATATACGCGTGATTACCTTTCCCCCCCCCCCCCCCCCCGGCAATATTTAATCAGCTTTCTTTTTTTTTGCTTTAGGAAATGCAATTAAGTTTCTTATACCATGGTGTGACCAGGGGGAAAAAAAAAAAAAAAAACCACTAAAGGGTCTGGGAAGCCCTTCCCCGAAAGAAACGCCTTTAGAAAAAAAAAAAAGTGAAAAAAAAAAAAAAAAAAAACCATGAGCAAAAAAAAAAAAAAAAAAAAAAAAAAAAAAAAAAAAAGAGTCGGCTGATTGTTTGTGCAAGCCGTTTTCACCTACAGTAGGGATAAACGGACAAGCTGCCTCTACTCTTTTTTGCAATAACAATTCTTTTCAAAATTTTGTTTACTTGTTCCAGCAAAAAAAAAAAAGTAAGTATTACGTTTCCAAAGAAAGTATAAAAAAATGAACTTCCCCCCCCCATTTTGGAAGCCAATCTTAACTTACTGCCACATTTCTTTTAGAACCGGAGAAATTAAAACTCAAAAGTAAATTTTTTAAAAAAAAGCTCTTTTTATGGTACACCCCTTCCTTCCAGCCTTAGCAATAGGAAGAAAGCAAAAAAGAAAGGGCGGGGGCGGGGGGGGGGAGGGAGAAAAAGAAAAGAATGGGTATGGCAATCAGTGCGCATTACAGTTTAATTTCCCATTTCCCTCTTTTGTAGAGAGAAAAAAAAAAAAGGAAAAAAAAAGAGTCGGTTGCTTTATTGATAGTGCACAGCCGGGGTTAACCTGTAGAAGGATAAGCCCAACTTTGCCACCGGCGGGAGTAACTACTCTTTTTAGCACTACTTAACAATTCATTATCAATAATATTATATTGTTCTTGTTGGAAAAAAAAAATGAGTTAAATATGAGTTAAAGGAGCCCGGCGCCCTGCACGAGAACTCTTTAATGCGTGCGGTGTACAGCTCAACCCTAGCCGGGGCGTCTCAGGTAACCAAGATTCTGCGCTCGTGCACTACCGGTGATGACCGACGAGGAGGTCAACATCTGATGGAAAAAAAAAAAGAAAAAAAAAAACTAAAGATTAAATAAAGAATTAAAAGAAGAAAACACAAGAATGAGATGGGAGGGAAGAAGCAATAAAAAAAAATAATAATAACAGTAAACAGTGCGTAGACAGAAGAAAAGTAAAGACCACTTTAAGAGGCTTTTTGTCTCACGCAAAAAAACAGTAAAGATATGTAGGGCGGGGGGGAAGGGGCAAAAAGGAATAATGTTACGTCCAATCAGCTCGCAAAAAAACAAAGCGAAAAAAAAAAAAAAAAAAAAAAAGCAAACTCGAAATCGGCGTACTTCTGTTTACCTGCTGAACGCTTACCCCAGTTTTTCTTTTTTTTTTTTTTTTTTTTTTTAAAACCACAGTTACCGCATTTTTTTTAAACTCTTTGTTTTTTGAGAATAAAAAAGATACAAAAAAAAAGCGGCCCGAAAAAAAAAGGGGGGAGGGGGGAAATAAATAAGTAAAACAAACAATCGAACAGCATAACTTCCCAAAAAGAATATATATTTTTCACTATTTTCTTTTTTTCTTTTTCTTTGGCTCGGAGGGCATATTGAATATTTAAAAAAAAAAAAAAAAAGGTTTCCAAATATTTTCCGTTCTATATTAAGTACACATACAGGAAACAGTGAAGCAAAAAAAAAAAAAAAAAAAAAAAAAAGAACAATTACAAACAGAGTAAAAAGTTTAAAAATTTCTTTTTTTTTTTCTTTTTTTCCCCAGCCCAAAAGAAATCACAGCAAACCGTAGGGAGTCCATGGCATGCCTGTGCTTTTAAAAAAAAATTGGGCTTTATACAAGAAAAGAAAGAAGAAGAAAAAAAAGATGCGGGCTGTAGGGAGGGGGATCGTGGGTAAGTGCTAGAAAAAAAAAAAGAAAAAAAGAAAAAAAAAGAAAAAGAAAACAAAACCCACAAGTCAAAACTGTTTCGTGCTCGCAGGGGTGGGTGGGGAATTATGAAACCGACAATTTTTTTTTTTTTTTTTTTTGCTTTTTCTTTTTCTTTCATTCGCAACAACGCAAACAATCCCACCCAAAAAAAAAGGAGGAAAATAACAAAAAAAAAAAAAAAAGAAGAAAAAAAAATAGAGGGAAAAAAAAAAAAAAAAAAGAAGAGCCCAGCATAGTTTAACGGTTTCGCCTTTCTACATGGAGTGGGGAGATTATGAAATCACAAATAATACTCCCTTTCCCCCCCTTCTTTTTTCCCTTCTTTTTTCTTTCTTTTTTTTTTTTAAAGTCACTTAGCCAACCTCAAATCACAACATTAACAAAAAAAAAATTGGGTTGTTTGGTTGCAAGCTTTCCAAACGGGAATAAAAAAAAAAGAAAAGAAAAAAAAGAGGGAGAATAAGTAAGAGATAGGGCTAATGAAAAGAAGAAGGTAAGAAAAGGTTGCACCTTTCGATACTTTACGCTTTTTCCTTCTTTTCTTTTTCTCTTTTTTTTTTGCACCGCCCTAAGAACCTTTCTCCCCCTCCTTTTTTTCATCTCCCCCCCCCCCCCCCCCCCCCCCGTTTTGTTTCACTCAAACCATTTACTCTACCAAAAAAAAAAAAGGACATTTACAGATGCCACACCTCTCGATTCCTAGCATTTTCTTTTTTTTCTTTTATTTAAAAAAAAAAGGGAATCTCGAAGTTGTGGCAAAAGCACTACTTTTTTGGCAGTAAATAGCTATTCTTTATTGCCATACAGATGCGTTTTTTTGTTTTTTTCTTGTTTTCGTTCCTGTGTCACGCAAAGTTAAAACAAAAGGGTAAAGAGGGGGGGGGGGGGGGGGGGGGGGACTAGGTATAGAAATTAGATACCATATTTTTTTCTTGATTTTCTTTTTTTTTTCCTCCTTTCGTTATCACGCAAAAAAAAAAAAAAAAAAAAAAAAAAAAAAAAAAAAAAAAAAAAAAAAAAAAAGCCTTAATCTTATTCGTAGAGAAAAAAAAAAGGAAAAAAGAAAAACGGAAAAAAAAAAAAAAAGAGAAATAATAATAATAATAAAAAAAGTGTATTAACCCACCCAACTCCTACATCTGAGGGGAATCTTTTTTTTTTTTTTTTTTCTTCTTCTTTTTTCTCTCTCTTTTTTTTTCCCCCCTCCTTTTTTTCTTTTCCTGGATTCAGAATACAAAAAAAAAAATAGGAAATCGAGTCGGTGAAATATAAAAATATCATACAAAAAAACTTTTTTTTTTTTTTTTTTTTTTGAGATTCACAAATTAAGGTGCCTCTCAAAGTCCCTTGAGGACTCTTTTCAACCTGCGACCCATTTTTTTAAGAATCGTTTCGTGTTTGGTCAAAGACACCCCCTTGTCCCCGGCAAGCCAGGGGTGGGACAACACCTCTTTCGTGGTGGGCCTTTGCGAAGGGTCAGAGCTGAACAAAGAGTACAACAACTGCCGAACCGACGGCGACAATCCTTGCGGAAACTCAGGATACCTATGACAATTAGAACTGTGAAGCTCTTTTCGAGAAAAGGGCAACCTCCCTGTCAGCATTGTGTACAGCACAACCCCGGACGACCACATGTCAATGGCGAAAAAATCCATGTCGCTCCCTGAAGCTGTCGTTACACCTTGTTTAAATTTAGAATAGCATTCGGGAGGCAAATATTCACCTGTTCCAGCACCGACAGCAAGCTGTTCATCTCTAATGTGAGACCTCGCAAAACCAAAATCCGATAGTTTTGAAACCCCATTGTGGGAAATCAGAATGTTATCAGGCTTGATGTCACGGTGAACAATTCCAGCAGCATGGCACGCGTGAAGACCTGAGATAAGCTCAAGGAACCTCGTCTTTGCCTTGCTCTCGGAGAATTGCTCGTTGCAGAGAATCTCATCCAGGAGCGTGGTCTTGCAGAGCTCCATGATAAGGTACCTGTTGTTGCTGGTTTGGACGTCATCTTGAATGCCCATTACGTGGGTGTGCTTCACGCTTTTCTGCGTTTTTACCTCGTTGAGGAGGTCCTCTGACATCCCGCCTTTCTCGTAGTCCGCCTTGCAGCAAACTTTAACGGCTACTCTGTCACCCGTTGCGCTGTCCATGGCCACGTGTACCGTGCTGAAGGCACCGTTGCCTATCTGTTCACCGATTATGTACTTCCCCACCTTTTTTAAGCGTGGGCTGTCCTGATTGCATACACACATCTTTTTTTTTTTTTTTTTTTGTCTTTATCAAAAAGAAAACCCCCCCAACTTTTTTTTTTTTAAAAAAAAAAAAGGTAATTTTGGTTGTGGTAGTGAGAAAAATGAAAAAAAAAAGCACGTTTGAAGAATCAAATAAAAAATAAAAAAAGAGGGGGGGGTAAAGGGAAGGGGTGAGAAAAGAAGGGGAAAACCGAACTGTGAGAGAAGTTTTCTTTTCCTTTTTTTTTTTTTTTTTCTTTTTTAAAACTACAGTATTTATTTACTTCCAAGCTGCTTTTTCAAGGTCGCTTACGCGCAAGAGGCCCAGAAGACCGGGCTTTGTGGGACCTGAGGGGTGACGGTGTCCTTGCTAGACCCAAGCATGATCACCCCATGGAAGAGGATTTTGGATAGAGACACCCTCTAAAGTTGGCCTCACCTCAGGTTCAAGATGGTGTAATAATTTCATTTTTCGAAAGCAGCTTAGTCAGTAAATAAAAAATCAGATAGATTTTCACTTGTGGGGACGCTTCTTAAGAGACCCCACAAGTGAAATCAGGTAATCTGATTTTTTTTTTTCTTCTTCCCCACAAAATAAAAGTTATTTTGTACGCAATATGGAACGAAAAATACTTGGATCGGAGTATAAAAATGTTTGGTAATTGGAACCTTTTTTCCGGGGGAAAAAAAATAGGGATTCTTATCTTATATTTGTCCACCCTGCTGCAAAGAAACGGGCGGCACCACAGGTTAGAATCTCATTCCAATCTGTCGCGGGGCTACGGGGGGGAGGGGGCAAAAGCTAAAATACGAAATTAATTCTTGTGCCGAATACCGAATAAATAAATATGGAACAAAACGGCAAAGGAAAAAAAAAAAAAAAAAAAAAAAAAAAAAAAAAACTTCGAGTTTTTTTTGAAACTTCTTTTTTTTTTCCTGTTCCATATCAGCACTTTTTTTTTTTTGTTCTTCTTTCCCCTCCCCCCCCCCCCCCCCCCCCCCTCGTACACTATCACACTTTTTTTTTTTTTTCCATCACCACTCTTCCTCCTTTTGCTCCTCGACATGTGTTTCAGCAGGCGGTAACACAGCGGGTGCTTCCTCCGCCACTTCACCGCCGGAGTGGGGCTTACCGCGGTAGGTGTTGTTGCTCCTGGGCTTCCCGCCTTTCTTACGCCCGCCTTTCGAGCCTTTTCCTCCCTTTCGGTCACCGTCTGCGTCCTTGTCCTTGCCGGCACCTTTACCGCCTTTTTTCTTCTTGGAATCTAAATATTCTCTGACGTCCTGCCCGTCGGGGAGGAGAAGGCCGAGCTCCTCACGGAGTTCGGCGTTGATTTGTTCCAATTCTTCAATTTCGTGTGTGCGTTCTTCGATTTGTTCCGTCAGCCTGGGGATGTCTAGTTCCGCGTCGTGTTGCTTTTTCGCTAGAGTGTCGGCCTGCTTTTGGAGGATCCTTGTTTGTTTTTCTACAGAGTTGACATGTTGAGTGGCTTCCTTGAAGCTGTTTTCAGCTTCCTGGGCAGCAAGCGTTAGCGCGTCTTTCCCTGCCTCCATGGATGAGGTTTCTTTTCTCAGTTTTTCGTGCATGGCCGCTTGTTGGGCTTTTAGTTCGGCCGTCTCTTTCTTTAGTTTTGCTACCTGTTCGCTGCTCATTTTGATCTTCTCCTGGATCTTTTTTTTGTCCTTTGCGATTTTTCGCTTCCATTCCTCGTGTTTCGTTTGCAGCATTTCCAGCTCTGTTTCAGCCTTCTCCCTCTCGGCCGATACTTTTTCGTACTTTTTCTGCCAGTCTTTCAGGTCTTTTTCTTGGTCCTTTTTTTTTTTTTGTTGTTGTTGTTTTGTGGGTTTTATACCTTTTTCGTCTTGGTTACGAAGGATACTTTCGCCGTCGGTTTCTTTGCCTCTGTTTTGTTGCTCGACTTGGAATTTCTTATGCTCACGTCCACGTCCTCCGCGGTCTTCCTGCCGTTCCAGTGGACCGCCACCGCCACACCTGCCCACACCACGTTGCTGAGAAACAGGGCGCCTAGCTGGGCATCCATTGTTCTTTTTTTCCCCCTCTAAATATTTTTATTTTTTTTTTTTTCCCGGCAGACGTATTTTTTTTCTAAAAAAAAAAAAAAAAGAATCTATACAAAAAAAAGATACACAATTAACCGAACTTCTTTTTTATTCGCTAAACAGAATATTGCTCAGATTCGACTTCCATTGCGTCTCGCGTGCCTTCTCCCTGTCCTCCCAGTCCTTGCAGAGTGCAGACCATTCCGACTCCCTCTCAGCCGCCTCTGAGAGCTTTACGTCTGCAGCCTCTTGGACCCGACGGGCCTCCATGGTAAGCTTTTTTTTTTTTTTTTTTTTTTTTTTTTTTTCAAAAAAAAAACAATACCACTCTGTTCTCCCGTCGCAAGGACTGCACCTCATCGCTGCCCAGACGGGGTGTCGAAGGTGGCGATCCACGAAAACGTATTTTTCTAGGAGAGATGCTACCCAATCGATCTTGCGCCGGATCCGGGCTCCGGACCTGCCCCGTTGCACTACATGACTTCTGAAGTTGAGTGCAGTCGGCAGCTGCAGCATCAAGAACACCGACAAGGGAACGGGCCTCTGCGGTGAGCCGCTCTGTGATGGAATTCCATGTTTTGAGATCCTGCGTGAGCTCAAGGGATTCCTCTGATAAGGCAGCTTGATGTTTCGCTAGCGAAGCTGATTTTGCGGATATTTCTTTTCGTCGCATGCGGACCTGTCGGATCGCATCTTCTAGCTCCTTGATCCTCGCCACGCATCCTTCGTGGGATTTGTTCAAATTCTCCAGTTCTGCCTGTCTAAGACTGCAATCCAAGCTTTTTCGCTCCAGTTTTTGTGTTGATTCAGATATTTTAAAAGTGGTCGTGTTGCACACACCACGCAGAAGGGTGTGCTTGGCATCGAGGTTCTCCTTGTGGGTGTTCACCACTGCTAGGTCAGATGCTGTTTGCAGAGCTTGTTCGTCGGCTTGTTTCTTTCCCGCTGCCATGTCTTCAATTTGTTTTTTAAGCTTTTGTTTAGCTGTTTGGCTGTTGATATATAGCGTTTCGACCTTTTGCCTGTACTGTTCACCTGAAGTTTGTAATTGTTGGACCCGCCAGTGAAGCATTTTGTTCTCGTTTTCTAAGCCGCCGTCTCCTTCCGGTGGGGAGGAGAAGCTGTTAAACGTCACGGTGTTGGTAACGACGCCGCCTCGTGGGGGACTTGCCGACACGCTGCGTCTTTCCTTCACCTCGGTGCTGGGTTCCCTTCGGCCTCCCTTCGACGCCTTCGCCTTGCGTAGCGCAGCACCATTCCTCGTGCTGTTGATGGGGTGGCTTGGGTTCGTGTGGAGCACAGTCTGCCGTGACCCTCCCATGTTGTTCCCCCCCCGCCCCCTGATATTTCTTTGTTATCCCCATAAAAAAAAAAAAAACAAAGAAAATAAGAAAACCTCCACACTCTGCCTAAAAAAGATGGGGGGGGAGGGGGGGGAGTAGACGAGGGAATGGGGGAATACACATTTGTGAACTACTTTTGTTTTTCTTCTTTTTTTTTCTCTTTTTTTTTTTCTTTCAAATCGGCTCGAGGAGTTTCATCTTGTTGAGGAACTCACGTGTGTCGGGGCTGAAGCCGTCGGAATCTAAAAGGGGGTTAAAAAAAAAAAAACACACACACACCTTGCACATCATGCGCACTCCCCCTAGGTATTGGACCAATATCACCAAGGTTGAGCGAGGCCGTGACAGGGTAATTTTTGTGAGAGAAGACGCGGGGATTATGATGCGCAGTGGCACGATGATGTTGCTGTTGTTGCTGCTGGTGTGTAAAGGCGACAGGATTATCCCCTGCGGATCCCAGGGAGTTCCCTGAGAGCCCCGAGATGTCCAACCCACTTGCCAGTGTTGTGTCGCTGAAGTCCAGCTTCCTCACTGTTTCCACCGGCTGCACAGGGGGCAGTTCTTCCCTAAGCCGGGTAACTTCTTCTTTTATGTGCAATATGTGCTCCTCTTTTTCCCTGCCGTTGGGAACTGGTAAGCTTTGTTCAGAAATGGGGTTATCGGTGCCTTT
This sequence comes from Diplonema japonicum, assembly GCA_964019335.1. Lineage (NCBI taxonomy): Eukaryota > Euglenozoa > Diplonemea > Diplonemida > Diplonemidae > Diplonema > Diplonema japonicum. The sequence continues at coordinate 141,672 of OZ025734.1, forward strand.
AACTGATAGTTTTTCAATTTTTTGGGTTAAGTCAGAGAGCTGGTCCTGAAAGAAAAAAAAGGTTTTTTTTTTGAGAAATTATTTAAAGGCAGTATACCAACACTCTTTTGTTGTGCTGTTCTTGCATCATCACAAAGTGGTTTAGCTGTAGCTGAATCAACTGCTGCTGATTTGCCATAGAGACTAGTAATGCGTGTGCTGTGTTATTGGGGTCCTGTTCGGTGTAACTGCCAGGCTAGGTTTTTTTTTTTTTTTTTTTTTTTTTTTTTTAAATAAAAAAAGCAAACCTGCGGCATGTATGGAGGAACTTGTTGGTGCGGGCTGCTCCCCACACTCAAAGAAGAGCTTGGTGGTGGCGGTGGTACGTTCGTGGCATTTAGCTGCATCATCTGCTGGTCATTTTTTTTTTCTTTCTTTTTTTTTCTTCCTCTCCTCCTTTTTTTTTTTTTTTTTTGTTTCCAAGATATACCTCAAAAGAAACACAAGAAAAAAAGAAATTACTGTGAAGTGAAAAAAAAAAAAAAAAAAAAAAAAAAAAATGTGGGGCTGACAAAAAAAAAAAAAAAAAGTCCGGATGAAAAAAACTTCCGGGGCTGACAAATTTCCAGATGCCCAAAAAAAAGTTTTCCTCCCAGTGGCCTTCAGTGGCCTTCAAAAAAAGAATACCCAGACAGAAAAATTGGTAGGTCCCCGAGACTAATTCCAAAAGACGCCGAAAAATTCGGGCATTTGTAAGTCCAGCATTTTTTTTTTCTTTTTTTTTTTCTCATTTTCACAGTGTGCCGTGCTGTCAGCGAAATGGGGGAGGAGGTTCTTTTTTTCTTCTTTTTTTTTATTTCCTTCCCTCCCCCCTCTCGTTTCTTTGAAACACAGGCAACAAAATCTTTTTGTTATCACGATGGAAAATAATAAAAAGAGTTGGTTGATTGTTGTTTGTGCACAGCCGGGGTTAACCTGTAGAAGGATAAGCCCAACAATGCCACCACTACTCTTTTTAGCAATAACAATTTATTATCAATATATTGTTTTGTGTGGTGTACAGTACGCGTTGCCAGGAACGAAAAGACTTTTGCGAAGGGGGAAGTTTTAAAATTTAAAAAAAGAAAAAAAAAAAAAAAAAAGAGTTCCGTGCCCGGGTTAGAAACCTGGAGAGGTTTATAACTCGTAAACACGTTGCCAACATTGCCCCCTTTTGTTCAGACAAGTCAAAGACTCGTTCTAGCAAAAAAAAAAAAAAAAAAAAAAAAAAACGGAAAGAAACTGCGTTAGACTCGAAAGATAAGAAATGTGGGGGGGGGAAAAAGAAGAAAAAAAAAAAAAAAACACTTGTCCCGTTCTGTTTTTTTTTTTCTTCAAATTTTTGAGCAACACACAATGTACTACGCCATCGTTCGGCTAGGAACAAAAAGATTTTTTTTTTTTTTACCCCACATGGAAAAAAAAAAAAAAAAAAAAAAAAAAAAAAAAAAAAAAAAAAAAAAACAGATGCTCTGATTGCTCGCGCGGGCAAGTAGTTTAAGGAGTGAATGCTATTTCACGAGCGAAACGAAACACAAGAACACAAGTGAAATCTGGCACCGATTCTTTTTTTAACTATAGATACTATATATCTTATTTAGCAGGGCCTGATATTTCCTCTTGTACATTAGGCTTTCGGGTCACGAAACTTCTTAACGGTAACCTGCTAAAGCAACATGAAGAAGAAAAAAAAAAAAGAAAAAAAAAAGAAGGAAAGAAGGAGGGACGGTTGCTGTAATTGTTGAATTGTTTGAGCATAAACCAGCAATACAGAAGTAAGGATCAACCAAAAAAAAGGAAGCAAAGGGGGGGGGGTGAAAAAAGTACCTTCCTCTCTATTGGTGGCCGGTACCTCTAGAAAAGAGGGCCACTCACGGAAGAAAAGTAAATTCTCCTCAAGCTGGGGAAACAGAAGAAGAGACACGAAGAAATGGAAGAGGCAACAACAAAACGAAGAAAACAAAAAAAAAAAAAAAGGAAAATAAGAAAAAAAATAAGAGTCGGGTCTTTAGCATTTTTTTTTTTGTTTGTGTACACACATATCCTGAAAGTACTGCATGGGTACCACTAATCTTTCTTTTTTTTTTTTTTCTTACAAGAACTGAGCAGTACTTGTTAAATACGGGGGGGAGGGGGAAAAATTGGAATGGCTCTTCTTTTTCTCTCTTTTTTTTTTTTTTCTTTTTTTTTCTTTTTGCAAAGTCGGGTAGGTTCTCAGAAGGGGGTAAAGTACTTTTGCAGAAAGTACAAAAACTGACCTTAAAAAGGGGAGGTACCTCGAACCCCCATATATGGGGTAGGTGGCGAAACCTAAAGTTACGCTTTATTGAAAATTAAGATTTTTTTTATTTTTTTATCTTTTCAAGAAAGATGGGGTCAAGTAAGTACCTTTACCGTTGTTTTGGTTTTTCGCTCGAGCAAATATGTGTGAGAGGCAGGAAAATGTAAAACCTTTAAAAAGCAGTGATTAACTATTTTTGCTCGGCACAAGGATGATAAGCTCTGGTCATTATTATTTTTTTTTTTTTTTCCAACTTGCAAAAAAAAAAAAAAAAAAAAAAAAAAAAACCAGTCAAAACGCTTCATTTGTTTGTGTGCACCACGAGCGAGTATTTCTACCTAATATTAGGATTACGCTGGCCAACATTTTTTTTTCTTTTTTTTCCCTCTCCCCCTTTCCATTTTCTTTTTTTTTTTTTTCGATCTTATCCCTGAGACAGGCGAGAGGGAGAAAGAAAGAAACGAGTGTCCCCCGAACAAAAAAAAAAAAAAAAAAAAAAAATCACGAATCATAGAGAAGCCTAACCTCTTCCTCTGTTTCAGAAGGAAACTGTATGTTGTCCGGGGTTTCACGTCCTCCCGGGTACTTCCACACAAACCAAGCGTAGCCGCCCACTGACATCATGAACACAACGACGAGTGCACCCTCCTCCACCCCAGACGAGATGTAAGGCGACAGTGTGAAGGAAAAAGCGGACGCCAAGCCCGACTGTAAGATAACGCTGGCAAACGCCGGTGTTGGGTCTGTCGAGAAGTGATCAGCGAAGAGTGCTTTGTTCGTCCCTTCCCACACACCCCTGTACACTCCCGCACAGATGAACACCGCGGACATAGCAGGCCAGGTTCCCAACGATGCCTCCACATCTCCCGTAAAATTCACGATGAAAAACACGAACACAACCACACCACCGCCCAAGTACCCAATCGCCATGGTGTATGCTTTTGTCCCGGTTTTATTGTTTAACCATGATAACGGTGCTGCGATCCCTGCTGCGACCAGCGGTGCCATTGACGAAAAATACCCTATTTTATCACCCCCAAGCGTGTTCTTAATTACAGTACCGGTCACGTAAGAGTTCAGAAAACCCGAGATCAGCCCGAAGAATACATTGTTGAATCCGAGTAGCGTGACCGCAGGATCTGTTCTAAGAAGACGGATGGTGGCGGTTAGTGAACGGTGTTCATTATTTGCGTTCGGATCGTCCAGATCAGGGAGTAAAAGAAGCCCCAGTGATGACAGCAAAGACACACCTGAGAAAACAGCGTATGTTATAACCGTCGATTCATATTCAAGATGGGATGCTGAGCTGTCCGACGCCCCGCTCCCACATTTTCCCATTAACACGTTCCCGTCCCAGTCGGACTCGCACACAACGACAAGCGAAACTGAGGATCCGATTTTCATGAGAAGCTCAAGGCTTAAATATGCCGTTGCAAAAATCGCGGAAAAAACAGAAGTGGTGTCCTCCAGAGAACGGTTCGATTCTTCGGAGTACAGCTTTGCTGAAGCAGTGAAATATCCGCCTTGAGCGGTCCATAGAAATCCCGAAGCAAGGCCGCCCATGCCTGCTCCTGTCAGGGAGACGATCCATGAGGTGGTTGTTCCTTTTCCAACGACAAGGCCGGTGAAGAGGCCTGCGACGAACATGCTGTCTAGAAGGCAGCCCCATAGTAGGGCTTGCTTGTAGCCTACCTTGGCTACAACGAGGGTGCCGCAGCACACGGCCGAGAGAGTGTACAGTGCGTAGAGGACCCCGAGGGCCCAGTCGCCTTGCGCGCCGAACTCGCTTGTTGCGAGGGGGATCATCGCCGACAGCGTGCCGTGGTTTATCCCGAAACACACCGACATCCAAGTAAACCTCGCCAGCGTCCCCGTGAACCGCTTCCCGGTTTTCTTCCCATCGTTCCCATGCTTTTCGTAAACCCCTGTTTCTGAATCGGACATATATATTTTTTTTTTTTTTTTTTTTTTTTTATCGGTGTGCGTGCATTTAACTTACCCCCTCCCCCTTTTCCTTTTTTTTTTTTTTTTTTTGTTTTTTTTTTGTGGGGGAATGTTTTTTGACCAAAAAAAAAAAAAAAAAGGAATGGGGCGGGGCCTTCAGGTCCCGGGGCACAGCAATTGTTTTAAACAAGCATGTCTTACGACCTTGCTGTAACCAGTTTTGTCTATGAAGTTGTGTGTCACAGCGATCCCGTGGGAGGTTGTGGTGACGTCGTGTGCCCACCCTTGCGGCACGAAAAGGATCTGCCCGGGCGTCAGAGTGGTGGTGATGACCGCCGCCTCCCCGGCTGTCGGGAACCTGACCGGGTCGATATTGGAGAGGTCTGCAAAACCATGATCGTCAATAAGGTGGGAGATATCAGATGGCGGAACGAATTTCCAGATTTTTTCTCCTTGTATCTGCCCCATCCAGGCATGGGTAAGACATGGATCGATGTGCAGAGGAGTACGCACTCCTTTAGGGCCTATGAACAACCATTTGAAGTCGGGTCTATCCTCTTCCTTCATCTTGTCGAAATAGTCTGTTGCCCATTCGGGCGGGGTATAATCGTTGCTTAGGACCTTGGCGGTATCGTCAGTTCGGAAATCCCATGCTCGGAGGTAGGGAGGAGGGGTTTGTGTTCTTTCAGAGACCTCTGTTAGTTTCTCGAAACTTCTGATGAAGGTGCCGAGGGGCATTTCTTCCGTCCTGTCTTCTTTTGGTTTTACCAGTTTTCCTTTTGAAAAGCTGACGTGTACCTTGCAGTCAGAAAATCTGTTTAAGAACGTTTCTAATGTCCAATCAGACCAAGCGTTCCAGTCCTTGCACCCATTCTCCACCGTGAATGGGCGGTTCAGTTCCATTAGTTCCCGGATGGCCTCCAGACGATGCGCATCCACTACGGGAACGTGGCGGACGTGCTCCATGCTGTTTACTATCTTCTGGTAGTGGAAGTCTTCGAGAATCATTTTTCGAGTCGCCAGGTCCCACATTCTAATCGCCCAGTTGTCCTCTGCAAAGACTACATATCTCTTGAAAAGCAGAAGGAACGTCTTCGCCGTGGTTGGGGGTGAGCTTGTATTTTCGGACATTGTGTTCTTTTTTTTTTCTTTTTTTTTTTCTTTTTTTGAAAGAATTGTTATTTATCTGACTCTTTTCAGTATAAAAAAAATAAAATAAATAAGACAGCAACACTTCTTTTTCCTTTTTTTTTTTTTTTTTTTTTTTTTTTTTTTTTTTTTTTTTCACTGTTGTCTCAGCTCTTTTTCGGCATCCACCAATGCCTGTATGCCCTTGGCAAACTGATTCACCTGATCTGCCTCCGTCTCGAACGTTGGTTGCGTTGCGATCTTTTTTTTTTTTTTTTTTTTTTTTTTTTTTTTTTTTTAAATTTTTCATGTTCCTCCCTCTCACATACCCTCCAGTACCCTTGTTCCTCCTGTGGGTGGGTCAGCGGCCGCAGCCCGAGGTCTGTCAATTTCCGTAAAAATGCATAATCTGTGCAAAGGCGGGGAATATGAACCACCGCTTCCTGTTGTATGTTACAATTTTACAAAAGATTCTATTAAAAAAAAAAATATATATATATATATATATATATATGAGTTAAAGGAGGCCGGTGTTGGCGGCGCCCTTGAAAAAAAAACGCACAAACCAATGTCAATGCTGTACCAAGTTCGGAGACATCATGCCCGGCGAAGCCGTGCTGAGAGGTCCAATGAAACTTCGAAGGGAGGTCCGCCTCGATGAGGTTGACGTTAGTGGCGAGGCGGCTTATCGCCTGGTTTTTTTTTTTTTTTTTTTTTTTTTTTTTTTAAATACCTTCCCCAAATCACTGCTCCGTTCGTAACTAGCCAGTTCCATGTGATGCCTACCGTTCACCCACACTGAGAATTGCTTATTCCCAGACAGGTACAACCCTCGAGAGTCAGGCCAGTCCCGTGTGACGCCTGATATTTTATCTTGCTCGGATGATGGTTTATTGAATACTATCCCCTTCTTGGAAAGCGCCACACTGTCTTCCTGAGGAATGCCTGCCACTGGCCGGTAGTCACCCGGTGTGGGGAGGGACTGGGAAATAGACTTTGAAACAAGCTGTTCTATGTGTCTCCGTTGAGCCCGCGAGCATGCGGGTGTGAAGGGGAACTCAGAGATATTTCTGTAGCACCTTGCCGTGACCTCCTTCACGATGTGCTTGTCGAGTATAATGTTTATATCTTCGCAAGAAACGAGACTTTTCTTGTGTTCCCTTCGTTTGAAGATACCGTCGATGACCTGATCGAAGACGTCGCGGAACAGCTCATAGCACTCTACATCACCTGCGATGATGCCAGCGTCTTTCTTCCCTAGCGGGCTGCCTTTTAAATCCACTCCCGCCTGAATGCACTTGTCCAGGGTGAACCCAGAGGGGGTGGTGATCCTTTTGTAGGAGTCGTACGTCGCCTTGCTCATGGTCTTTGCCAGGATATTGTGGTGGTCCTCCAGATTCGGAAAATCCGGCCATTTTGCGTCTTTGCTGTGGCTGCCTTTGTTGCGGTACGCCAGCCCTGCACCCGCACAACCAATGATGAGGTATATCCCCCGTGACCTCAGGGTTTTCGATGACATTTCTTTTTTTTTTTTTTTCTTTGGGAAAAAAAAAGTTCACGGCGGCGGGGAAATTTCAAAAAAGAATTTCAGAAAAAAAAAAAAAAAAAAAAAAAACTACACAGTAAGTGGGAATCTAAAGGGGAGGGGGAAGGGAGGGGGGTAATAGTATTAAACAGAAGGCCCTCTGTCCAACCGCACCGCGGCGGCCATGGCCCGCTCCCGCTCCTCGGTGAAGATCGCCTCGTCCGCCTCGCACCGCATGATCTCCTCGTTCACCTTATTTATCCCGTCGTCTATCTTGTCGAGCAGGTTCCTCACACGGTCTGTGAGCTTCTCACACTGCACAGACGACTGCGAGACAATGAGCTCGTAAGCGGTGAAGTCGATGCCCTGCCCTACCTCAGCGGACTTCTGCGCCTCCCACCAAGATTCGGATTTTTTCAACGCGTTCTGCTGCTGCTCCAGACTCGTCAGCGTCACAGCCCGTTTGTGCTTCAAATCTTGACGCTGTGGTGTATTTTCTTTTTTTTTCTTCTTTTCCCCCCATTTAACACACATACCTTGACAAGCAGCCCTTTTTTCTTCACCTTCGCAGCGTCAATCCGACAGCAAATGCTTGCAAGCTTCTCATCATGATCTTCAACAGCGTGACGGATGTCAGGCGAGAACGACCGTTCCGACACAAGCTTCTTCCGAGGAGGGGTGATACGAACGCTTTGCGGTGAAAGCGGAGGTTGCTGTTGAGGATGATGGTTCCGCGACGAAGGCTGTGACGCCAGCGCTGCACGGAGCGACGCGATCTCGTCGTCTCGCTTACGCAGGCGGTGTTTTAAAACCTTTACGGACTCTTCCGTTGCAAGAGGCGGGCTGTTTTCCACCGATTTTACCTTTCTCACCTTCCATAACACGTCGGTAAGACAGTCTGCTACATCTGAAAGGTCACTGATGGGATGCTGAAACCCAAGCTCCGAGGTGAGGTCGTCGAGCTTCGCCAAAACCCTCGCCATGCCTTCTTCATCGTACGCCAAAGGTAGTGGGGCTTGAGTAGACAGATCGGTCATTCCCCCGGGAGACTTGACATCCCACACAGGGGCGTAGGGTTCCTCAGGCGTGACCGCATAAGGCGGCGGGGGCAAAACGCTCGGTAGAGGGACTTGTACTGCCCTGGGCTGGGGGGGCATCACCTTTTGCAACTCCGCTTGTTGGACGCTAAGTATGTTCATTTTACGAACAAGCTCGTCCTGCTGCCGCCTCACCTCTGCCAGCTCATCGGCATCGCTAGATGTGCAGCTCACTGATGCCTGGTCCATGTCCACCGCGTCATTTATCTTTTTTTTCTCTCTTTTTTTTTTTTTTTTTTTTTTCCCGAAAAACACACAAATTCTAAAAGGTGCGACACCTCAGCGGGAGAAATCAGACAAAGAAAAGGTGCGACACCGCAGCGGGGGTGGGAGAGTTCTCTCTGCTAACGGGGATGAGTCTCAACCTGAAGAAGACGGTCATGTTCTCCACAGAAGGGTCCGGGTCGGTGAAATGCGGGCGGGAAGTGCTTGCAGCCAAGACGGAGATCAGCGCCCTGGGCATCAAGGTTTGCATGGACGGCGAGCACAGGGCCAAGCCCCTTGTAGGAATGGAACGGGCGTGCGGAACGCTGGCTGCCATGCCGTTGGGATTCTCACAGAAGGCAAGGATCATCTCCAGCTCCATCCCCCCCTCTTGCCTCTACGGTGTTGCGTATGCCCCCCCCTCGAAAGTGGATGCAGGCACAATCCGGTCGAGAGTTGCGACATGCCTCTGGGGACCGAAGTTCAAGATGCGCTCACCGTGTGCTGTAGCGAACATCTTGCTGCCGGGGCACACGACGGACCCGCTGGTGGTGACGCTTTATCGACTGTTGTGCACGGTGGTGAAGGTTGGTAGGTCGGATGCAGAGCTGTGGGACCGGATGGGAAGGTGTGCCGCCCTGTACCTGCAGAGCGACGTGGAAGCCCAGCGACGTGGAAGCCCAGGGACCAGTGGGAACCCTAGTGAGACGATGGCTGCCGGCGATCGGGAAGAGCTGGAGTTTTGTGGAAGGGCTGAGTACCGCGACCGAGCGGGAACGCAAACACGAGATCCGCCAAGTGGCACGGGCCATGACAGCAGCGGAACAAGCAGAAGGGAGGACCTCCTACAGCGGCATGCCGGAGGGGGCCGACCCGGTCACGAACGGGTGGTGGAGGGCGCTCGCGAACAACCCGATGGCGGCGTACAGGTTGAGGAGGCTGATTGCTGGGGCGGTGTTTGCGGTGTACCCTGCGGTGCGGGGAGTGGCGGAGGGGCCGGACAACCCGCTGCAGCACCTCTGTGGAGCGTTACGGCAGCTACACCGAGGTGCTGGAGCACGCCCTCTGGCGATGCGGACTCGGAGATGCGGTGCGGGGCAAGGCAGAGTATGCGAGCCTCGACCCGGCGACCATGCCGAACGCGACGGCGCTCCACGGGATAGTGCCCAGGGGATGCCAAGACAAGCCGAGGACCCTGTTGGTGCAAAGGTACCTGCTGGAGGTGGTCACGCTGAGGGATACGGCGGTGGAAGCGAGCCGCGCATTGCAGACGCAGGCATACCCGTGGCGGGTGGTCGTGAAGGGCCGACGCCGACGGTGGCCGAATTACGTGGGCTGGGAGCATCGGGGAAGGTGATGGACAGGCTGCTGGGGCCGGTGCTGAGGTGGCTGAGTGGCTTGCTGTGGGATGACGCCCCTGGACGGCACACGGTTACGACGCTGGAGCTTGCCCTCGACTTCGAGCGGGAGACGGAGCTGCCGCTAGACGACGGCGGGGAAGTGGGCAAGGTGGAGGACCTGGGCGTCAAGGCAAGAAGGCTGAGGTATGTGCTGAGACGTGTCCAGGACCTGTACCACGCTGATGGCAGAAGGACGGCGTTCCCAGCAGCGCGAGTGGATCGCGTCAACTCCTTGCGCTGTATAGGAGGACCGACCACACACGGGTATGACAGGAGGCCAGTACTCCCGGAGCGAACCATGAGCAGCATCGAAGGCTTGCGTGACACGTACCTGTCGCAGACCCCGACAAGGCTGCCCCGCAGTTTTACCACCGCAGTAGGAACCCGCCAGAGCCCCCAGAACGGGGACAACGGGGACTAAGTACAGAGCGGCCGGTGAGCGCAAAAACGCATACCTTAAAAGAATAGTTTTTTTTTTTTTTTTTTTTGGAGGATGGTGTGGGGGGGGGAGAATAAAGAAAACAAATAATACGGAGCTAGTTGGGAGAGGGTGGTTGAAATTTCTTTTATAAATTCATTTTTTTTTTTTTTTTTTTTTTTTCAATCCTCATCTTCGCTGCTGTCCTCCAACCCAAGGAGCAGTCTTGCACGGGCACCCGAACTACCGGTCTCCCGAAAATTTCTCCCGCTGAGGTGTCGCACCTTTTAGAATTTGTGTGTTTTTCGGAAAAAAAAAAAAAAAAAAAAAAACCTGGTTCTTGCTGCTCGTGATGATCCACGTTCCGTACCGTTTGTGGCAGCTGGGCCCTTCCTCCTTCAAGGATTTGATCTGGGCTTGGTTCAGACGGTCTTCGGGGAAGTCCCCCCGTCTGATTGGCACCCCGCTCTCCGCGGCCCTCCCCCGCATGCCGAAAACAAACTTCACAAGGTGTGAAGTACGCGCAATGTGCGTCGCTGCAAAAAAAAACTTTTGTTTTCTCTCTTTTTTTTTTTTTAACAACATACAATCCAACCAAGCAAGACAAGGCGTCAGGCCCAAAGTAGGCGACACGCGCACAGGTTGAAGCACAGGGTCTGCCCAGTCAACAGACGGCGCACGCGTCCGTATTCTTTCCATGTGATTCTTCAGGCTGGAGTTCATCATGTACACAACCTTGTAAATCGACGGCGCTGCACCCATAGTAAGCAAGACTTCCTTTAAAGGAAACGCTTTTTCGAAATACCTGTCGTGTTGGATAACCATGGTGTAGGGGGTACGAACGTGTTGGGAAATCGCGGTTCGGACCGCCCACCCGAATCCGTTTCGCGCGGTAAGCTCCACGAGAACGGAGTTTTCGGGAAGGATCTTTTTCAGGTTTTCTTTGTATTCCTCGTAAGCACCATGAGAGGAAGAGGTGACCACACCCCGTTTAAAACCGAGTTTTTCTTTGGAAGTTGTTTCATTGGCTATATCGCAACCGTCACACACGACGACAAGCCTGCACTGGTCAAGACCTTCGACTACTTTAAATGTGGATAGAACAGCGTCTATGAGAGTCACTTCTGGGTTTGATTGTGTTGGTGAAGTTGTTACTACTATTGTTAGCTGTTTTTCGAAGCTGAAGGGCCCTGCAGGATTTTCGTCTATCTCGTCTAAGATGCTTGGTTTTTCTGGTTTTTTGGGTTCTATTTCCTCGGGGGCGTCCTTCTTCACAATTTCTAAGGCGCGGGCCTTTTCGGTTTCGTCCGTGATGTGCCCGAAGCTGCACCCTTCCCTCCCGACTCCCTCCGCGTATTTCAGCCCGCAGTCGTCGCCCCTCCGATCGTCTTCACACCATGTTATGTGGCCCTTTCCTCTGAGATATGCGGCGCCTTTCCCGCTGACCCACACTGATTCCTTCGGAACTTTTATGGTGATGTTTCTCACCTTGAACCTGACGGTTTCCGTCATTTTTTTTTTCTTCTTTTTTTTTTTTTTTTCTGTACAGGTGTTAACAGTTTATTAATAATAATTTATAAGAAATCAATAAATATTTGTAACAAAAAAAGGGGGGGTGAGCTTTTTTTTTTTAGTGTCCTATAGGTCACTTCTTCAAAAACTTGTCCGGATTTTGCTTGATCACTGTTTGCGTTGCCAGGATGTGCGTCCGTTCTTCCTCCGATAATTCTAGGGGGGGGGGGGGTTTATATTTTTTTCCCCCAAAAAATTTACAAAAGTTTTTATAAATAAAAATACCATTCAAAGCAGCAGGATCAAGGTTCATGAACGTTTCAATCTCCTCATTGGAGAGGCTTTCGATTTCACGCTCCTTTATTTATTTGTTTAAAAAAAAAAAAAAAAAAAAAAAAAAAAAAAAAAAAAAAAAAAAAAAACATACAATGGCAGCTCTTTTCGAATCCTGTTTCTTGTAGGCAGGTTCGCCCTGCGCTTGGCTTTCCGCAGAGCGTTTCTTGGGCAGCTCCCCGCGTGCCCTTGCGTCCCGCCGCTTCTCCTTGTCCCTCATGCGCTGTGTCTGCTCGGTTTCGGGGTCTCTTCGGATAATGCCCATGTAGTAGAAAATGTGCAGCATTGCCATGCAAAGCTGAGGATTTTGTTTGAGGATTTCCTTTGATTTCTCCTCGTCATCAGCGACGAGTTGTTTCATTTGCTCGACGGCTTCGTAGATCTCAGTCAAGGAGAGTTCCTTCAGCCGTTGGGCGATGGGGGTAGTGGCGTCTAGCTCGAGGCGGGGGATGATCTTCTGCTGCGCCTCGTGTTCTTTAACAGCTGTTTCCTTACCGCCGTCGGCCGGCTTCACCCTCAGAACCACTCCATTGATAGACCTCTGTGAGAGGTTTGCAACCGCGGCATCCTTCCCCGCTACGTCAAAATACTCGCAAAAGCCGTATCCCTTATGCTTGTGCTTCTTCCCCGCGCCGGTGTTCGCGTGATACACGAATTCCAACGACTTCACGGGACCGACCTCCTCGAATATCGGCCTGAGGTCCTCCGGCTCCATGTAATCCGGGATGTTGGAGATCATCACCCTGCACGCATTGTTTTTGCGATTCATCTTTATTTATTTTATTTTTTTTTTTTTTAATTTCTCCTTTTTTTTTTTTTTCTTTTTTGCAACACTAAGTACGAATAAAAAAAAAAAAAAAAAAAAAAAAAAAAAAAAAAAAAGAAAAGAAAGAAATATCAAGTGCGAGCTTCAAACCCAGGCGTGCCTATCACAACTGCTAAAGATCGTTTAGCAGGGGTTAGATGGGGTGTGCCTGCCTTGTCGAAGACGGCCTGGAGGCTCTTTCGGTATGAGGCACTCTCTTTGAGCTTGTTCTCGAGCAGGTCGTGGTGAATGGAGGAAGCTAGGACGGTGTCAGCCCCGGCAAGCCTCAACATCGATACGAAAATGGAAGTGCTGCGTGCTTGTTGTAAAAGCTTGGCGGCGTGGTAGAAGGGGAGGACCCTTTCGAGCCGGGCGGGTCGTTCCTCTTCGCTGCAGGTTGACGCACACCGAAACACTGACATATAGGCATGTGTTGTAAATGGCTTATAAATCTTTTCCAAAAGCGAAATTAGCTTCTCGAGCTCGCCGCTGTCCTCGTATACCTTGGAAAGATACACCCTGCTGCCATGCGACGCGTGTTTTATGTCGTGAAAAACACGTTCTGCAGATTTCAAATCCTTGGAAAACCGACACACCAGCAACAATTGCTTCCCAATATCGTCTTCTGTCTTGTCCAGTCCGAACTGCTCCATGACAAGGGAGGCCCGGTGCATGTCTGGGGAACCGGAAAGGAGCATTAAAACCGTGTTTCTATCCGTTGCTTTGACAGCGGTCTTCGTCACGAACCTCAACGCGGTCTCGAACGCACCATCAATGACAAGCGCTTTAGTCGCGAAGAGTCTTGTCGAATCGTTCGGGGTGAGGCCTTTTTGTTTCATCTCCTCTAGGATTTTAACAGCGTTCTTGCTTGAGTCAGTGTTCCGGACCGCAACAGCGTGCAGCTTCTGGTTGTAAGATGTCAGGTCTGGTTCGATCCCCATTGAGGCCATTTCTCCCCAAACCTCGTTGAAGAAGGTTGTTAGCTTGGTGCTGGAATAGTACATTAGCAACATGTTGCAGACATCTAGGGGTACCCCGTCCCGTGACTTGCTCTTGATGTCGTAAAAGGTCCGCATGGCTTCTGAAGCAGTGTGCAGGACCTTTGTGCTGTCCATTCTGAGACGTGTGCCGTACATCCATGGTGTGAGCGGGGGGGGGAACAGCTTCTTCATCGTTGTCATCGCTTCGCTGTCGGGCTGCGGCGGTGGCCGTCGTGCCGATTGGTTTTTCACCCGTTTACCGTTTTTTATTGCCGCATTGGCGGCAGCCCGCCGCGCTGCCCAGGAAGGCGATTGCATTTTTTTTTTTTTTTTTTTTTTCCTCCACAGGTTATTGCATTTTCTGTCTCCCCCCTCTCCCCTTTTTTCCCCCCCCCCCTTTGTTTCAAAATATTAAACAAAAGTTTTATTTAAGAAAAAAAAAAGAGGGGGGGAGAATTCTAATGGAATCGATTGTAAGCAAGACTTCCTTTAAAGGAAACGCTTTTTCGAAATACCTGTCGTGTTGGATAACCATGGTGTAGGGGGTACGAACGTGTTGGGAAATCGCGGTTCGGACCGCCCACCCGAATCCGTTTCGCGCGGTAAGCTCCACGAGAACGGAGTTTTCGGGAAGGATCTTTTTCAGGTTTTCTTTGTATTCCTCGTAAGCACCATGAGAGGAAGAGGTGACCACACCCCGTTTAAAACCGAGTTAAAAAAAAAAAAAAAAAAAAAAAAAAAAAAAAAACATACAATGGCAGCTCTTTTCGAATCCTGTTTCTTGTAGGCAGGTTCGCCCTGCGCTTGGCTTTCCGCAGAGCGTTTCTTGGGCAGCTCCCCGCGTGCCCTTGTCCCCGTTTCTCCTTGTCCCTCATGCGCCCCTCATGCGCTGTGTCTGCTCGGCTTCGGGGTCTCTTCGGATAATGCCCATGTAGTAGAAAATGTGCAGCATTGCCATGCAAAGCTGAGGATTTTGTTTGAGGATTTCCTTTGATTTCTCCTCGTCATCAGCGACGAGTTGTTTCATTTGCTCGACGGCTTCGTAGATCTCAGTCAAGGAGAGTTCCTTCAGCCGTTGGGCGATGGGGGTAGTGGCGTCTAGCTCGAGGCGGGGGATGATCTTCTGCTGCGCCTCGTGTTCTTTAACAGCTGTTTCCTTACCGCCGTCGGCCGGCTTCACCCTCAGAACCACTCCATTGATAGACCTCTGTGAGAGGTTTGCAACCGCGGCATCCTTCCCCGCTACGTCAAAATACTCGCAAAAGCCGTATCCCTTATGCTTGTGCTTCTTCCCCGCGCCGGTGTTCGCGTGATACACGAATTCCAACGACTTCACGGGACCGACCTCCTCGAATATCGGCCTGAGGTCCTCCGGCTCCATGTAATCCGGGATGTTGGAGATCATCACCCTGCACGCATTGTTTTTGCGATTCATCTTTATTTATTTTATTTTTTTTTTTTTTTTAATTTCTCCTTTTTTTTTTTTTTTTTCCTTTTTTGCAACACTAAGTACGATTCCTCCACAGGTTATTGCATTTTCTGTCTCCCCCCTCTCCCCTTTTTTTTCCCCCCCCCTTTGTTTCAAAATATTAAACAAAAGTTTTATTTAAGAAAAAAAAAAGAGGGGGGGAGAATTCTAATTAGAAAAAAAAATAAGAGATCTTTTTATATGAGTTAAAAAAAGAGTTCGTGTGAGACGCCCTCCTTGTTCTAATCCTCTACCTGCAGCAGTGGTTTCAAAAAAAAAAAAAAAAGAAGATCATGAAAATGATTTTTTTTGTATTGAATAAACCTTTCACCGCTGCGCGACCTGAAGCATCAAGATGGAAAACAGGTGGAAGTTGACCACATCCTTCTCGACCTTCGCCTTTTTGAGGATGGCCTCCACTTGCCGCGTCGCCCGCGCCTTCGTGACAGGCACACCGAACTCTTCCTGCGACATAAGAATATCAACCATGGTCTCCTTAGCTATCGACCGAGATCCCTCAACATCATACTTTTCAAAGAGCTTTTGCAGGTGAGGTTCAGAGACTGCAACATTGCTTATATCACCAGTAGCATGTTTTATATCACACGCCTCGTGTGTGAGGTCGGGTGTTGCACGGCCTGAGGCGATCTCAGCAAGGTCGGACTCCAGCTGAGGTTTGAGGTTCTGCTTTGAACGGAGTTCGGAAAGGGCCATCGTCTGGGCAGAGGGAAGAGGCATCCCTTGCTGCAAGGGACGCTTTAACATCGCTAAAAGCGCGTCCAGCACACGCCGCCACGCAGACACTGTTTCCTCGACAACAACATCAGCATCCCTTCTCATGCTGTGGTTCACCGCGGCGAGCAACGACTGCCCCACCACAGGGTACATGTTCTGTGAGACACCGTGTGAAACATGGCGCTGCCCCAGTACGCGTAGGTAGTCCAAGCAAGGACGGGTCCCGCGGGTTTCGAGTATGTCAACTACTAGCTCCACACCGTCGATCAGCATCCCTCCAAGCTTCGCGGCGGGTATTCCCTTCTTGGTAATCAGTTTGGTGATGGAAGGGGAAATTTCAATGGCGCCGCGTGCGATTGCTACCGCGGCTGATGTCTTGTCGTTGACCATTGTCAGAGATGAGCGGATGGCTTCGATGTCGGTTGGTGTTGGAGCAAGGCTTGCTTGATGCTTTGCATGGAGCTCCCGCATCTGCCCACCGGCGCACATAGTTGTTGTGATCAATGCGTGAAGACGGACCCACGCACGCTTTGTGACATCGTTGCGAATCGACGCTTGTTCCATGAGATGCCTTCGGACAAGACCGAGAACAGCGCTGCACATAACATGATAGTCACGTTCCAGTATACCGTTGTTCAAGTGTAGCCGTGCCACGCCTCTTACAAAGCCCTCTATTGTAGCAAGGTCGTGGAGGTTGTCCGTCACCAGTCTAAGCAATGGGAGGAATCGTTGCGTTACTTCTGTTGCCCTCACCGAGTCGAATTCTTGCAGGCGTTCTGATACGTCGGGAGACAGCTCACTTACTTGAGAGTAAAACTCTTCTTGTACTGTGGGTTCTATCAGAAGTGATGTAAGGCTGTCGCGGACCCTTTCCACGTCTCTGTTCGGTATTGCATTGATGACGCCCTTGAATACGGGGTTGGCTTTGCACTCTGCTCGTAGGCTTGACAGCTCCTCTTGCAGCTGTAGGATGATTTCCCTTTGGCTGTACGGGTCGAGCAGATTCGCCAGGAATGCGAGCGGCTTCTCGGGCTTCTGTATCAAACACTTTTCCCACACCCTGTCGAGGACCCCTGACAGCTGGTGCCGTTGGATGTACTGTAGATCGTGCTCTTTCACTAGCCGGACGTGGCTGTTCTTGAACTTCAGATCTCTGACCCCCCGCATGTACCGGGGGTTGGGGGTCATGAGTTCCACTGGTTCCGAATCCATTTTTTTTTTTTTTGATCCTTTTTTTTTTTTTTTTTTTTTTTTTGCTTCATTATTATTATTCCTTTTTTTTTTTTTTTTTCCCACCACCGAAGAGTTCTCCTTCGAAATGTCATATCTGACACAAGCGCGAAGACCTAACGCTGCACAGGTGTCTGTCGCAGCAACGAAAGGCGCTTAAGCTGTGTGGGGTGTGGTGTGGGGAAAGCAAAGATGCCGATCAGTGCACTTACGAAAGTTGCAAGCAAGAACCTGGAACTGAGAACCCTAGTTTCATTCAAACAATATTTATATTGAATGCAGTGGAGTGGGGGGGGAGGGGTGTCAGCAGGCAATAAGAACATTCGCATTGCAGGCTTGCTGCTCAGAAGTCTAACACGTTATTGAGGTTGCCGTGTGGTCATCATGCAGAGGGGGTCGCAGAAGATGGTCAAAGCTGGGGGACCTCACCTCGTGACGAAGAGTTCTCATCGTCCTTCGAAATGTCATATCTGACACAAGCGCGAAGACCTAACGCTGCACAGGTGTCTGTCGCAGCAACGAAAGGCGCTTAAGCTGTGTGGGCCGACTCTTTTAGGATTCATCTCAGAGAGGACAAGTCACGGTGCACTCCGCAAAGGAGCCCAAAGTTGTGTATTGTTGCACTCAAAAAAATAAAATAAAAAAAAGCAATGTGAAGATTTAAAAAAAGAAAGAAACTAAATAAAGTTCACAAAAATAGAAAACTGAAAAACAAAAAGCTGAACGTTCCGAGTTTGCAGGTAAGGTAACACAAAGCGGAGTGATGTGTGCCAAAAACCAACACCAGCAAAAGTGCCACGAAGTGGGAGCGAGAAGGGTTGGTGGACACACCACTGCAAAGCTTCAAGAAAAAAAAGGGGGAGGGGGAATGGAAAATGATTCAAAAACTCTTTTTGATTTTCTCTCAACTCAACCCATAATACAAGATAAAAAAGGGGGGGAATGAAAAATGATTCAAATATTTTTTGACTTTCTCTCGACTCACACAGATCAACTCAATAAAAAAAACCTACCGCCACCACCTATCTACTTCTTCTTAGCGATGACCTTCTCAGTGGTCTTGGTGACCTTGCCAAGCATGACGACCCCGTTGCCCTCCATGATAGCGACACGGGAGAGACCCTCGCAGTTCTTGAAGGTGTCGACGACGAGGGGCTGCTGGGGGGCGAAGACGACCTCAGCCATCTCGTTGGCCTTCAGGCAGTGGGGCTCCTCCGCCTTCTTCCCCCCAGTCTCCTTCCCCATCTTCCACACCAGCTGGGTCATCCTCACGGCGGACCTCCCCGTCCTCACGAAGCACACGGGGGTGTACCCGACCTTCAGCTCACCGGGATGGTCCAGGATCTGCACCTGCGCGTTGAAGGTCCCGGCCTCCTTCAGGGAGGCGTCCTTCTTGTAGATCATCACGTCACCGGTCCTCGGCATGTTGTCCTTGTTGAGACCCTTCACGTTCAGCCCCACGTTGTCACCAGCCTTGGCGTCCTCGCACCTCTTGTGGTGCATCTCGCAGGTGAAGACCTTCCCCACGCAAGCGTTGGCGGCCGTGTGGGTGGGGAGGAAGAGCACTTCCTCACCTGGCTTCACGATACCTTGCTCCACACGGCCGGTAATAACATCACCGACACCCTTGATCTGTGTTTTTGTGTTGTGTTGGTGTTGTGTTGTGTTGTGTTGGTGTTGTGTTGTGTTGTGTTGTGTTGTGTTGTGTTGTGTTGTGTTGAGTGTGTGTTTTCTTTCGTGTCTTCTCTCACATACCTTGTACACACCCGAAACAGGCATCCTCATAGGAGCATCGTTCTTCCTCTCAGGCATCCTCACCATCTTGTCAAGGGCATCAACAAGGGTGTCGATGTGGAGCTTCTCGTCAGCCCCGACGAGGACATCCTGACCCTTCCACCAGTCCATCTTGGTCGACTTCTTCAGAAGGTTGTCACCGATCCAACCCGAGATGGGGAGGACGGGGACGTTCTTCTCAACGAAGTCCTTCTTCCAACCGGTCTTCACCAACATGCTCTTCATCTCCTCCTTGATCTCGTTGTACCTCTCCTCCTTGTACTGCGCGACGTCGCAGTCCATCTTGTTGATCCCGACGATGAGCTGCTTCACACCGAGCAGGTTGATGAGACGGGCGTGCTGCCTGGTCTGCCCCTGGATCTCACCAGCCTTGTGGTTCCCCCTCGCGATCGCCGACACGAAGTTCCCGTCAGCGGGGATCATCAGGAGCGCCACGTCCGCCTGCGAGGCCCCGGTGATCATGTTCTTGATGAAGTCCCTGTGCCCAGGGGCGTCGATCACCGTGTAGTGCCACTTCTCCGTGAAGAACTCCTTCGTCGTGCAGGCGATCGTCACACCACGCTCACGCTCCTCCTTCTGCCTGTCCATGTAGAAGGCGAAGGCGAAGGACTGCTTCCCGAGACGCTCCGCCTCAGCCTTCAACTTCTCCATCTCACGCTCGGGTATCCCACCCAGCTCGAAGAGGAGACGCCCCGTCGTCGTCGACTTCCCAGAGTCCACGTGACCGCAGATCACGATCGACAAGTGCTGCTTACCGTCCGTTGCCATTTTTAGCTTTTCTCTTTTTTTCTTTGCTGCCCCTGTAGGTGTGTGGTGTGTGTGCGCGTTTGGGGTGAGGAGAATAATAGGAGAAGAAACATATAAAACAAAAAAAAAAAAAAGAGACATTTAAGGGTACCTGCGGTATGTGGCAGGTAAAAAAAAGGTCGACTCAATTGTAGCGGTGCCACGCAGCATGTGACACAGCGGCCACCCTTTTGAAAGCTTCGCCCACAGGGAGGTTGGAAAGATCAAAAAAAAGGAAAAAGAACTTATATGGTCTCAAAATAAGGATAAAGATCGTATGAATAAATAAATTAGATCTGTTGATGAGGAAAAAGAAGAGACAGCATATGAGATAAAGCAGGCCTGGGTGGCTTTCTGCTGAATGACGTGACAAGTAATTCTGTGCAGTGCGATTGGGGAAGGTGGCTCAAAAAAGAATGAAAGAAACAGGTGGGAGAAAAATTGAAGAGATAATAACACGACCAGCTCTTCACTGCCTTTCATCGTGGTCTTCGTACTTCCTTTTCACACCCCTCTCTTCGGGAGAAGCCTCCTTGCGCCTTGCCAGAAGAAGTGCCCGAATGGACTCAACGTTGCCCCCCTCAGCCGCGTAGAACAGTGGGGTGTGCCCCTCCCCGTCCCTCACACAAGGGTCCTGCTCATAGGAATCCAGTAGCAGCTGCATCGTCTCAGTACAGCATGTAGCAGCCATGTGCAACGGGGTGAGCCCCTCCCCGTCCCTCACACAAGGGTCCTGCTTGTACTCATCGATGAGGAGCTTCACCACCTCCAAGCCACAGGTTTTGGCATGTTAGATTTCACTCACAGGTTTTGGCATGTTGAAAATTTTCGCCTAAATCTTGGAACGATTTGGCATGTTGGATTTTCACTCACAGGTTTTGGCATGTTAATCGGTTCGGGTATTTAAATAGTGCAAAATTGGCCTGGGCACGCCGAGGTCCTCTATACCCCCGCAGATGTCGAGATGGCGTCCAGAAACACGAAATTTTGGAGACCATGAACATGGGTAACTTAACATCCGAAGCCCACCCCAATTTTGGCGAATTTTGGGTGCGTTATTTTATGTCATTTTACGTTATTTTAATCGGTGAAAATTTGGAGAATGAGAAGACGCTGTTTCAAGAATGCAACAGGGAGGGATGAGAGACTAAGAGAGAGCTAGAGAGGTACTTGTGGGTGTTTGGAAGGCATGGCTACCCCCAGAAAGTACTTAGAAGAGATTCCCGAGTCAGTGGGACTCCAGACGATGCATGAGATGCATGAGGGAACAGCGCTTTGTTCGCTGCATCGTAAGCAGAGGGTAAAAGCCTGTTCTTACAACACGAGCAGTCCGTGGTGGCAGGAACGTCTGGAGACAAGGACTCTCTTTAGTGCTGGTGCGGATATTCCAGAGAAAACTAACGAATGCACGAGGATTATTTTCCAGAAAAGTTAGTTTCCCCCTTTTTTAGGGGATCGATGCTTCCGACCTCCCAGTAGTGGTTCCTGGGTCGGGGTGGAGGCCCACCCTACGCGGTTAGCATTGTTTTCAATGGAGAGTCCCTAATAAAAATAGAACAAGGAGGTTTCACCAGGTGGCAAGTAGCCTCTCCGCGGCCTTGTGCCAGTGAAGCAAGCCTCCCACAACTCCCCAGTTGGTGTTTAATTGCTTCTGTGGCTCCTCCCTTTTTGAAAAACATCGGCCACGCCCACCTGTGGGGCTTGGGGAAGCCTGTAGCAAACCCCCCCTGATCCTACGTTATTTTGGGTTGGGGGTCTTTCTTCCGGGCCCGCAGCGCCACCTGCAAGGCCGAGAACCCACAGAATCCATTTTTTAAAGCTTTTCCCAGGGCTTTGGAATTCTTCGGGGGGTGTGTACAGGGCTCGGGGAAGCCTCCGCAGGGCCGGCAGGGCCACGCCCACCCACGGGGCTCAGGGAAGCCTCTGCAGGGTCGGCAGGGCGTGGTCATCTTCCGCATATATAGGGGTGATTTTCCGCATATAGGGGTGATTTTCCGCAAAAAGGGGGTGATTTTCCGCAAAAAGGGGGTGATTTTCCGCATATATAGGGGTGATCTTAGGGGTACAGGGCTCGGGGAAGCCTCTGCAGGGTCGGCAGGGCGTGGTCATCTTCCGCATATATAGGGGTAATCTTCAGTACCTAACCGTCACAGACCCTTCAAGGGTGTTAAACAGTTCGCTTTTACAAAACCGGGATGCAACTATCTAAAATCGGTCGAAATTGATTTAGGAGGTTGGGTGTCTGTTCAGAGAGGCTTCCTAGCAGAGTGCCCGTCGCTCACTTCAGTCTCCCTGAACCACCTTAGCTCGGTCAAAGCTGTTGGGGACAACTACCTGCGAAACTGCCCGCAGTTAACCTCAATAGATTTGAGCGGTTTAAACATAAAGGTCATCTCGAACAATTTCCTGTCCGGGTGTTCCTCCATCACATGGCTCGATATGAGCAGTGTGACAGACACAAGGTTCAAGGACAGCTTTCTTTCTTGTTGCAAGTCGCTCACGGGCGTAGACCTTTGCGGTCTGCGTCATGTCTCATGTTTCGGGGACGAATTCATGTCGCACTGCACTTCTTTGAAAACGATTGATCTAAGCAGCTGCACTGGGGTGACACAGATCGGAGATGAATTTCTGGCAAAATGCACCTCGATTTGAGAGGTTGGATGGTATCTCGTCAGCAGGCGACTGCTTTCTACGTTACTGTTCGTCATTGAAAACGATTGACCTGGGCTTCCTCTACAATATTGAGATCGCCGGTGTGTTTTTCCTCGATGCCTGCACCTCCCTTACCTCTGTTGGTCTCAGCGGGTTGTGTGGTGTTAAATGCATCAAAGACGGTTTCCTCAAGAACTCGACATCCCTTGCCACAGTCGATCTGAGCCGCCTTTGCAACGTGAAGATGATATGCAGTGATTTTTTGATGGGCTGTACTTCTCTGACATTGGTAGACTTGAGCGGTCTGCAGAACACGCAGTACATAGGGTGCTGTTTCCTTAAGGGTTGTACGTCGTTGTTGAATGTTGATCTGAGCGGGCTGGGTGGCGTGGTGAGTGTGGAGAACGACTTTCTCTCCGGCTGTTCCTCGCTGCAGTCTGTTGAGCTGGCCCTGCCCAGCCTCGAACTGAGGCGCTGCAAGCATGGTGGGAAGCTACCGCAGGCTTTTTGGAAAACTGCACGTCGCTGACTCAGCTTGACCTACGCCCCCTCAACGTCAGTCACCTCGATCGCAGTATCGATCTCCAAGGGTGCGCATCGCTTGCGACTATCAGGCTCAGCCAGTGGAGTGGATGATGTTTTAAGAAGAAAGGAGAAGTGCCCGATACCTATACCGATACCGTTAGGACGAAGTAAAGCGGTCTTCACATTTGTGCAAAGAACGAGTCGCCAAACGAGCCTTTTTTTTTTTGAATAACGCTCACGAAAAAAAAAAAAAGAAGAAAGAAATAAGAACAATTCAAAAGAAAAGAAGAAGAAAAAAAATATTAACGCTTCGGGGGGTTGGTCTCGGGTGCGGGGTTGCCCTCGCTCCTTCCGTTGTGGGTTGTTCCTTCCCAGGTTTGCTTCGGTCTCGTTGTGGGCTGCCAGTTCCTTCCAGCTGAGGGTTGTCCAGTTTCGTGCTTCTCTCTGAGATCTGTACCTCTCCGTTGTCGTCGAGCGAGACACAGTGGGCAGTATCCTTCCCTCCTTGGTTGTTGCTGGGGCTCGGCTGCAGCTGGGGTCTTTCTAGAGACTAGGGCCCGCTTGTCCCGTGGTGCAGACTTCCGCCCCGTGTGGTTCGTCTGCTTGTTCTTCGGGGTTCCGTGTGGCAGCTGGGGTGTCTTTGGGGACTGGGGCCTACTTGTCCCGTGGTGCAGACTTCTTGTTGCAGACTGCTTGCCCCGTGTGGTTGTCCGCCTGTCCTTTGGTGCAGTCAGCTGGCTTCGTGAGATCGTCTGCGTGGCCTGTGGCTTGCCCTTTCAGGTTTGGGCTTGCGTCTTCTTCCGTTGCCTACGGGCTTCGAGTTGTTCCAGTGCTGCTTCCACGCTTGTAGGCTGTGTTGACAGTCAGCCATAAACCTTGGCACTATTTGGCATGTTAAAAATCCCCCTATACAGAAAAAATAGGCTTCGGAAAACTCTTGGCACTATTTGGCATGTTGGATTTCCCCCTATAGAAAAAAAAAAAAAATCTTGGCACTATTTGGCATGTTAAAAATCCCCCTTTACAGAAAAAATAGGCTTCGGAAAAATTTTCGCCGTTAGTCCGGGTTCCGTCGCCGTAGGCCTTCGGCCGCGGAACCAACTAGCCTTACGCGGCCTTCGGCCGCGTAGCCCATTAGTGAAGGAAGTAATGCTGTGACTATTTCATTATGAAGAAAAAAGAATTACTGACTTCGGTGAGCCCCCTGAATATCTCTTTTGTGAATGGTACAAAAGCTGCGCATGTCTTGACGAGCTCCGTTTCATACTTCTGGCGGTTATACTCCACTTTCGAAGCCGAATATCCAGCTGTTTTCGCTACCTGGTTGAAACAGGAATCGTTCCTCGGGTCCACGATGACAGCATCCAGGGGTCAGAAGTCAGCATGTCGAAGTTCCTGTAATCGCGGATTTTGGCATGTTAAAATGCAACATGTCAACACCTCAAGACCTATTGAAAGATGGATGACCAGTTGAACTACCTCTACTCCTGCAAAACCCTTTGGTTACTAGTGCCCCTTAATTCAGTATAAGGTCATTGGTTAATTATAAACTTTCTTTGGCATTATTGCTTCCTTTAAACACGGTTATTGAATAGGTTGTACTCATCGAGTTGCCAACCATTATATCAAAAGACTAGTTTTCATTTGTGAGTAGTTGTTTTAGACAAAAAAAAAAATAGATAAAATCCCAATAACGTGGGATCAGCTACCTTTTGGAACGTCCACATATTTCCCGCTATTCTATTCCATTTTAGAGGAGATGCACTATTCTGGTAAGCTAGTTTGGATCACGTTAACAAAGATTGTATATATAAAGGGCTCTTTCTGTGAGGGCATGTGTCAACCCCACATGCACACGAACTGCTTTTAACATCACTTCGACCGCTGCTTAATCCATGGGTAAGCGTTCTTTTTCTTTCAATCGATTGTTATATGTACTTATAAAATATAGCGCGACACTTTGCATTCCAGAAGGAGGTGCTTCACGACTTCAATCAGCTTTTGCAGCTCCTGTTCTTTCCTTCGACCCTTCCACCCATCACCTAGATGCGGTAAATGAAGTTGTTGCAGTTTTGGTGGGTGCGGGAGTGTGTTGGGATTTTTTAGAGGCGTTGCATTTTTGAGAGGAAGTGCAAGACAGTGGGCGATATCCTTCCCTTTGCCGTTGTTGCGGCTGCTAGAGACTGTGTGGCAGTCTGCTTGTTCCTCGGGGTTGACCTCTTGCTCCAGGGATGTGGCAGGGAAATGGCCAGCATGCTGTTCAGCTTGTTGAACTCCTGCCAGCCTGTTGATCATGTCGGTGTACGTGTACTGAAGACGCATCTGCCTGCTCTGCCCTGGTTCACGAGCTTGTACTTTGTGTGCGCGCCTCGGTGGTGACCCGGGTTTGACGTGCGGCCCCTCGTGATGCCCCCACGACCTCGTGGGTGTTCCTGGATATCGGTCCACAACAGACTTTGATGGACAGTCGTTGTTGTTCGTGTGCAAGAAATCGAAGCGCCCCGCCCTGATGTAGTCCTGCTACTGCTTTGCGCCTGTTGTTCCGACATCGTCGTCACAGCTAACGGCACCCAGGGCTCCATTGTCGTCAAGAGGGGTGGTGGACGACCGCTTCCGTCGAAGGCGTGGGCTGCATCCATGTTGTCGATCCGTGCCGTCCCAGAGGCTCAGGCCTGTCCACCTGCATGGGGACCGGGTCCGTAACGGGGAGCGGAGACAAGTAATTCTGTGCAGTGCGATTAGGTGGCACAAGGAAGAATGAAAGAAACAGGTGGGAGAAAAATTGAAGAGATAATAACACCACAAGCTCTTCACTGCCTTTCATCGTGGTCTTCGTACTTCCTCTTCAAACCCCTCTTTTCGGGAGAAGCCTCCTTGCGCCTTGCCAGAAGAAGTGCCCGAATGGACTCAACGTTGCCCCCCTCAGCCGCGTAGAACAGTGGGGTGTGCCCCTCCCCGTCCCTCACACAAGGGTCCTGCTCGCAGGAATCCAGTAGCAAGTGCATCATCTCAGTACAGCATGCAGCAGCCATGTGCAACGGGGTGAGCCCCTCCCCGTCCCTCACACAAGGGTCCTGCTCATCGATGAGGGGCTTCACCAAGCCCCCACTTGCCGCCCAGTGCAAGGGTGTCGCGCCATCGATATCCCTCACGCCAGGGTCCACTTTGCACTCATCGAAGAGGTACCTCATCACCTCCATGCACCCTTCACTTGCTGCTTGGTGAATTGCGGTGTTTCCATTGTCTGACTCGGTGCAAGGGTCAAGCTTGCACTCTTCGACAAAGTACTTCACCACATCAACTTGGTTGTTCCAAGCTTGCAGACTTCAGTGAGATACCTGACAACAAGCAAGTGGTTGCTACACACAGCAAGGTCTATGAGTGCCATGCCTCTGTTTCTCAAATTGGGGTCAAGCTTGCAGACTTCAGTGAGATACCTGACCACCTCCAGCTGTCCCTTCTCTGCTGCGATGTCCATGGGGGCGAACCTCCAGCTGGCCATTCCCCATTCTGCACTTTCCCCCCTTTTTTTTCTTGGGATCAAAAGCATCAAAAAAAACGAAAAACAAAATACTGTAAAACAAAAAATCACCGGAAGATAAATGTCCGGACCGCCGAAACATCCGGTGATTTTTTTCTTCCGGACATTCTTTTTGGGCACTTTTCTAAGGGGGTACCTAGCCTGTCCTACGCACTGTCCCCTCTGTCTGGAAAACTTATGTTTCTGTTGCAAGAGTCTTAATTCAAATTAACAAGACGAAAGCCGCATGCCCTAAAAAGGGGAAGGGCATATCTCGCGACTCCTCCGGGTGCTGACCTCAGGTGAGAAACACCCTTCAATGGCTGCGTCCCAGCAGGTTGGAGAGTACTTTTCCCGACCAATAAACTAAAAAAGGGGGCGAGGAAAGGGCAAGCAGCGTCCTACCTGTCCGCACGTCTGGCCGTCTTGGTTGCTGCCTTTGCAGCCTTGGCAGTGCGCCTGGCCTCGGCCTCAGCAAGTCTTGGGCTGGCACAAATAGGTGGGGCCTGGGGGGACAAACGCTAAGTGAACGTTTGCTTCTGAAAACAATAAGTTCACAAAAGCCTGCATAGTGTGGACATTGTAGTCATCAAGGAAGGATGAGTGGGATGGGCTCGGTGGGTGCTCAGCCCGATGACTCGATGAGGTTGTAGCAAAGGAGAGAAACAAATCTTTTACCCAGAGCCGAAGCTTTTCCTGGGTGGCCCAGTGAGATTTCGAAGCTGTTAAACTCCAGCCTTTTGGGGGGTGTGCAACACGAGGGACGGACCCGGCCTGCCGCGAGCTTGGGCGGCGGTTTGTGATGCCATGCTTGGGGCACAGCTGGTTGGCCCTCTGCATACAGGCAGATGTCCGACGCTGCTACCGGCTGATATACTGGACATTGGCTCCATGACGCAAACCCGCAAAGCATAAGAACAACCCTAAAGCAAGCACAAGAAGTGGTTCGGTTCAACAAGCTTGTGGTAGAAGCGAACAATCAGGATCTGAGTTTAGTTCTTGGAAAAAGTCCGTCTGATTTTCGTTTGATTTTCTCTTGCTACAGAAACTAGTTTCATCTCCAGCCCTTTAAAAAAAAAGGGGGGGGTCTGGAAGAAAAAATATCCGGACCGCCAGAGCTTCCGGACATTTTATCTTCCGGTGATTTTTGTTTTACAGTATAAGATAAGGAGGCCCTTAACTTGATTACAGGGGCCACGCCTTGCCTCAGGGTGACCTCTCTACCATCTAAACGTCACTCCTCTCAATGGTCTGTAGCCATTTTTCTACGAAAGGTGCTGCTTCGACATATTCTACATCGATGCCTTCCTGTTTGCAATAACTAACCAGAGAGGCCAGCGGTTCGGCCGCGATAATCTCGGGAGCGAAACCCTTTTTAACCAGCGTGGAACGGAGCGCGGAGAGGCATTTTTGAGAAAGCTGTAGATCGTTTGTTTGCATGCTTGGTGGAGGTGCCGAGGGTGCAATGTGCCCGACTTCAAGCACGCCTTTGAGCCCGTTCTCGAAAGTGTGGAGCTGCATTACATCGTCATTATTGGTATCCCCAACCGCGACACACGGGTAAAGAACAACCCTCGCTTCACGTAAATCAGGAAATAAATCCTGAACGATACGATGCGCTGACAAAGGGCTTTTCAAGATATCCGGGCATTCATCAATACCGAGCAATACGAGGGACGGAACGGACGCCGATTCAGGAAGTGAGAGAAGCTTTCTGACAGGATGCGTCAACCCACACGAGACGCTGGGCAAGTCAACGCTTGACAACTGCTCGGAAACAGCGCGGAACGACGCCGTCAGCGCATCGATTGACTTTGAAGCGTAGCGCCACCTGAAAGAATGCTGGGCCCACGCGGATTGCGACGACGAATCTGATTCACAAACCTCTCGGTAAACGGTTGAGAACGATCGCCTTAATTTGTCAATGGTTGACACATCACCTGTCGCCTCGTTGAAGTACGACGTGAGCCAAATAACACGCAGTCCGAACGGATCAGCTATTGGTCGGCACCTTCCTGTCAAAACCTTTAAAGAGCTGAGCTTGATGTCCCCATCGTACACAATCAAAGTGTCCACGTTAGCAAGGCTGAACTCAACCGGGAGAACGCTTATCAGCAGCAGCACGACACCAGGCCGTTGTACATTGAACTTCTCAAGGTTCATTACATGGTCCGACACATCATTGGCAAGATCACCTGTGAAGTAAAAAACCTGATCGTCATCAAACGCACCTTCCAAGTAAATCTTCAACACGTCGAATACAGGTGAGTCTGCGGTGTAGATGGCTATTTTGTGCATGGAAGCCGACTCAGCGCTTTCAACCGCTCGTGAGATTTCCTTCAGAATACAGTCGAGCATCGCAAGCTTGCCACATGATCTCACTTGTATTTCTCTATAGTAGGACGTGTTTTCAATGTTCATATCCCATTCTGCCTTCCTTGCGTACTGCATCAACAGGAAAGGATGTGAGATGATCTTCGCAACGATCGCCGTTGTGGCGATCACAAGCTCGTCGCTTTTAACGCTTCGCAGCCTTTTAGCGGCGTGGTCAGCGAATGCCCAGTATAGCCGAGTTTGCATCGCGGATAACGGGCACTCCACCGTGATCTCCTCGATGTAGGGTTTGTTCGCAATTTGATTCGCTTCCCTTCTGAATATAAACGGGCAGATTACCTGGAAAAGCCTTCTTGCGATAAGAGATTTTTCATCTTCAGAGAGGTCAATGGTAACGTGGTCATTTCCATCACTTTCTATCTTCTTCTCAAGCCACCCACAGATGCCGCCGCGTACGCCTCCATATGTGAACGGAAAGAGAAACTGGCATATTGACCAGCATCCCTCGCAGTGTAGGATTGGGATTGTCGACATTAATAGAATTCGGTGTCTAGCGGTCACTCTGGCTACCATGTTCAAGATGACTTTATTTTGAACAAGCCCGCCGAGGGAAGGGTGTTTGAAGTCCATTACCAAGGTACGGACATTCCCGTTGCCCCAGCGTTCGAGGTGCGGTTGCAATTCCTCCACCCGCGTGTAGGCTATCAAATGGATCCACACCCGGTCCTTCTCAGCGGCGTACCGTTTCTTCTTCGTCTCGTAGCTGCTCACATAGTCGGTTATCGATCGGGCTGCGGTGCCTTCCCCGTCGCCTAAGGTGTCCATGGTGAGTTTGCTCGGGTTGGTGGTCCATTCAAAAATCTTGCTTGTCCATTGTTCCATGCAAGCGTTGGGTGTGATGATAACATGCATTCCAGGAACGGCAGAGAGATATACCATTACAGCGCTGGCCTTTCCTGTCCCAGGGTCGTCTGCCATGATAAAATTCATTCTGTTTCTGTATTTGAGTTCGATGTGGGTTACGGCGTCTTTTTGGTGCTGACAGAGGTCGTGTCGTGTGTTGATGACGGCGAGCTTGTGGGATTTCTGCGGGAGGAGGTAGTGGCGGTTCTCAACAGCCGTACGGAAAGCCGCGAGAACAGACTGCTTGTTGTGGGATGTGTACTCGGTGTTCAGAAAATCTGCTTTCTCATTCGATAGAGATCCATTCACATCCTTGATGGTGTGGGGCCTGGTGTCTCGTTTCCTCAGAAGTAGTTCTGACTCGGAAAGCAGGACGTTTAAGTATTTATATTTCAGGGTTTGCCGAATCCATTCCCCTTCCGCGTGGCCGACCCCTTCTAGAGACATTCCTTTGCTGTCACCTGGTCCGATGGTACCGGCGTGCCCTAGAACCATGCGACGCGTTTCTAAAAAATTCCATTTTTTTTTCATTGTTGTGCTGTGTTGTTCCAAACTATGTGTGACTGATGTGGATTTGCCCAAAGATCGAAGGCTGACCGATTTTGAGACGCGGTTTTGAAGGATGTGTCTCGTTTCTTTTTCCAGCATTTTTCGGTGGTGTAAATCCAGGTACCAAGTGTCGTGGGGCTCGTGGAATGAGGTGTTGTAGTCCCATCTGAGGGTGTCGCCGCCGGGGCACAATGTGTCCATTGCTTTTCGTTTCAGGCTTCTCTGCAGGCGTGTTAGGTCTGGTTCGTGCCATTTTGGTTCGTTTCCGCGATTTTCTGTTGCGTAGCTTAGCCTTACGACCTTGCTGCGCTGTGTGTTTGCCCAACCTACTGTCTCGTCAACATGTGCTGCTATTTCATCAGAGATTTTTGTGCTTCCTGTTTCCAGCTGCCGCAAGGCTTCTTCCTGCACAACGACGACAGAGTCGAGATCCTTTGTTAACCTATCCCATTCCATTTTCTTTTTTTAATTTCTCCTTTTTTTTTTTTTTTTTTGGAAAATGGTGGGGAGGGGGGATGAAAGAAATCTCTTTTTTTTTTTTAAAATATAAATATAAAAATATTTGTAATTCATCACGTGTTACCCCCCCCAAAAAAAATAAAATAAAATAATTACCCCACCCATTTTTCAAATGTTTTTTTTTTTGCCCCCTAAATATAGATGCTTAAGTTTTTTTTTGGTTTCCCCCCCGCCCCTTTTTTTTTTTAAAAAAGAGGGGGGAAAGAGGGCTTCATTTTTGTTTTTTTTTTTGTTTTACATAGGGTAGGGTGGGCCCTGTTTTTTTGTTCTCCTTTTTGTTTGTTGCTTTTGTCATTACCTACAATTGCCTTTTTTCTCTCCCAAAAGAAAAAAGAACTGGGGGGGTGGGTTTAAAAAACCCGGAGTAGTAGTTTTTGAACCCTTGAACACGTAATCCCCATTTTTCCTAAAGGTTAAATATTTCGAAGGAACAAGAGAAAAAAAAAAACACTGCAATTGTGGCACATCTTAAGGACCAAAAGGACTTTCCATTTTAACAACAAAACACGCACTATGAAGAAAAAAAAATAAAGCGTAAGCGCTCAAACCCTTTGGTGCAGCAGGGAAGAAAAAAAAAAAAGAGGTATAAAAGCAAAAAAGACTTGCTGGTTATGCGCCCTCCCTACACCTAGATTAAAATATAAAAAGAGAAAAAGAGACAAATGGAGCAAGAAAAAAAAAATATCGAGATAAAAAAAAAAAAAAATGGAGGGGCAAAGGGAAGGGGTTTGATGCAGCCAAAGGGCATTTTCAGCAGTAAAGAAAGAAAGAAGAAAAACCGCAGGAATTTCGCAAAGATTTATTACACTCCTCTCAAATTTACTCGTACTCTCATATTATCCCCCCTCCCCCCCCTCCTAACTCTAAAAAGAGAGTGGAGGATTTCCTCCATTTCTTTTAATGATGAGTAGGAGAACAGAAAAACAAAAACGAAAAAAAAAAAAAAAAAAAAGCAAAGCAAACAATAGAAACTGTGTGATGCCCAGAAAAGTTATGAAACTTTGACAGGCGGCCTCAACAGTTCCATATGGGGGGGGGGGGGAAGAAAACAAAAAAAGAAAAAAAAAACAAAAAGGTAGGCCGATTGTTTTTCCAAGCCGTTTTTCACTATACTTTTTCCTTTTTTTTTCCCTGCAATTTCAAAAAAAAAAAAAAAAAAAAAAAAGAAAACAGAAAGAATTGCACACACCCCATGTATCAGCGCCCCACCCTCTAAAAATCAAATTCTTTTTTTTTTCTATCCAAAGAACTACAAAAAAGGTCGCTTTTTTTTTTTTTGCATCTTGTTCCCCCCCCTCCACATAGCAGAGGTGAGAGAGAGGGAGAGGAAGGAAAAAAAAAAAGAAAAAAAAAAGAACAAAATAGTAGTTTTGAACTTGTCGTTTGGCTTTTTTTTTTCCCGCTCAAAAAGCAAACTTACGTACTTCCCACTACTCGCCCCCCCCCCCCCCCCCCCCCCCCCCCCTCTCTTTGATCGCCGACTCTTCGGTGGGCAGCGTCGTTTTGACTGTAAATTAAAATACAAAAAAAAAAAAAAGAAAATAATCACACGAAAGCACACAAAATACAAGAAAAAAAAAACACGCACACACACCCTTTTTTTTCTTTGCCAATCACAGCAACGATACATGATGGTTATGATAAAAGAAAACCAAAAAAAAAAAAAAAAAAAAAAAAAAAAAAAAAAAAAAAAAGGTGTTTGAGAGCTCTCCGTCTCTGTGGGGGTGATTTTTGATTTTCAAAAAAATCAAAAATACCTCCCAATACTTCAATTCCTTGCCGCCTTTGGTGGGGAGAAATAAATTCAAGGAAAAAAAAAAATCACAATATGGGAGGGGGAAGGAAGGGAGGGGGGGTTGCAATAGTGTTTTTTTTTTTTTTTTTGTGAGCGTAAATTTTCTTACCTAAAAAAAAAAAAAAAAAAAAAAAAAAAAAAAAAACTGTAAAATGAAAAAGTGCAAAAATGTCCGAGATTTTTTCGGCGTCTGGGAATATTTATGGCTGGCAAACATTTTTCACTTTTACAGTAACCCCTTTTTTCTTCTTCTTTTCTTTTTTTTTTCTCATCCAACAATTGAAAGCACCCCCTCTCCATGATTAATCCGTTGTGTGCAAATAAAAAGAATACTCTGTGTTTGCATTTTGAAAGGGTAAAAAAAAGTTTTTGTTACAAAAAAAAAAAAAAAAAAAAAAAAAAAAAAAAAAAAAACTCAAAGTACAGACAAACCCCCGCTAGAGGGTCGCCCTATGGGAGGGGGTCTATCTGTGGTTAATACTCCCCTTCTGGAGCATTGCTTTCATCCCGATCGAGGCTGTGAGCGTCTTGCGGAGGAACAAAAAAAAAAAGTGACAGAATACCGAAAAAGCGGATGCCGATCGGGGAAGGGGGTCGGGAATTAAAACAACAAAAAAATAATAATAATAATAATAATTCTTTATGTCCATATGTCTTTGTTCGCACGAGCAAAAAAAAAAGAAAAAGAAAAAAAAAAAGGGTTTTTTAAAAAAGCTCCGAAAAAGATTTTTTTTTTTTTTTTTTTTTTTGCTCGGCACAAGTTTGCATATAGTTTAAAGAATCATTTTTTTTTTTTGAAAGAGAAATAATTTTGTAACAATAAAAAAAAAAAAAACCGATCTACACGGTGGTCTTCATTTTCTTTACATTTTTTACTTTTTTTTTTTTGCAATGTATAGTTTATTTTCCCCCCTCCCCCTCTCGAGAGCAACCAGAAATCAAAATAACTTGGACTGGGGCCTCTTTTTCCTTTCCCCCCCCCCCCCCCTATCACAACCCACTAAAAACAGGTGAATGGGTAACAGCTTCGGCAGTCGGCCGGTCAGAAGCCTGAAACGAAGTCATTGATTTACAAAGAGCGAAAATCGACGCTTTTGTAGGATCGCTGGGGTGCTCGTCATGGCTTTGCATCTTTTTTTTTTTTTTTTTTTTTTTTTTTTTTTTTTTTTTTTTTTGTTAAACATACCCCAAGCATTCTCGTCCCTGTCACACCCAATGAAAACACATCTGACTTATGACTGCAAAAACCCGAAGCACCATGGTGCTCAGACGGGGTGTACACAATAAGCGACATCTCTGAAGGCGGAGCAGGCCTGTACACATCATGCAGAGCACAAGGCAGCACAGACCGCAACGAGGACAGCTTCCAAGAATCCGTCACCTCATTATACAAAATACTTCTCGTGTTGATGTTAAGATGCAACCACCCCGCCGCCGCCATGTGCGCAAGCCCGCGAGAGATGTGAAGAATCGCCTTAACCGCCTTACTTGATTCCAAAGAACCCTTCGATGCAGCTAAAATATCGGCTAGGACGTACTGTTTTGTGTCGAGCTGGCTAGAATCGAATCCGGAATCTGTCACAACCCACAAATCCTTCATGGCGAACGTGCGGATAAGCCTGGGCAAGTGCTCCGACCCTCGTATCTCGTGCAAGCACTGCAGCTCGCGCAGCATGCCCTCCTCGGATGACGGTGTAATCTTGTGAAGCTCAATAATCTGCGCGGTGAGTAACGGACTCGAATTTTGATGGTGCAACCAGTTCGCCACTGAACTATCTGTCACCGACTGGATCAGCTTCGAAAAGTTCTTGACCCGAATCGGGTACAGCGGTGCGAACGAACCCTGCCCCACCTGATGCGCAAGCACCGTGAAAACCTGCTCAGGGTCTTCGCTTAAACAAGCAGAATCTATGAGATACGGCAGATATTCACCCTCTTCCAAATCAGGTGGCTCTGTCCGTCCTGATATCTCGGTGAATGCGGTCGCGCCGGAGTGGTTCGTCGATAGCTTCCACTTTAGAATCCTGCTTGAACGCATGCTGCTGTGGGTTGTCGCATCTGGTACACAGGGCACCACCTCTGGTTCCTTGAACTCGAGCCATAAGGGAATATCTTCTTTGATGTCAGCCATCCTCACCAGACCGCACCACCATTGCATCCCGAGGACCTGTCGTTTACTGTGTTCCAGCTCGATCAGCATTCCCACTATTAGTGTCTGGTTCATCGCTGGGCTGCTCACAAGGGTGGGCTTTATAACGGCTCTGTCGCTGCTCGTCATACTGCTGATTACCTGGCAGGCATCCGGCTGGCCTTGGTTCTGCGTGTACGGAATGGTTGGAGGCCGTTTTTCCTTTTTTTTTTTTTTTTTTTTTTTTTTGCAATCTTTTTTTTTCTTTTCTTTTTTATAAATACCAACTTAGCAGGCGTTCTGTCTTCCAAGGTCATTGGTATAAACAAAGTGGGCTCTTCATCTTCCTCTTCATGCTCCTCTATGTTGACGAGGACGCCCTCATGGTCGAGGATGCCAGGGTTTTCTTCGGCGAGACGGCTGTTTTGTGTAAGTGGGTGGTTTTTTTTTCTTTTTTTTTTTTTTTTTTAAATAGAACCGTACCGTAGTCTCGATCGGGAGTACACGTGCGGGTGTGGGCACCTGTCGTCCATGGGGCAGTTGCCTGCGAAGAACTCGGCGCATTTTCTGGTGGACTTCAGCTTCGTCTTCCAGAGCAGCGTGCACACCATGCACTTCATTATGTAGAATCGCTTCTTCTTCGTCATCAGAATCCACTTGTTGTGCTTGCACGTCGGCTTGTCCGACGTTGGAATCCCCGGGAGCAGAAGCTCATCCTCCTTTCCGGATTTGTCCTTTTTGTTCAGCTTCTCCTCTTCCTCTATCCGCGAGCCGAGAGGAGCGGTACTCACACGGGGTACCTTTTTTTTTTTTTTTTTTTTCCCTCATCATCATACCGCGGCCTTCTGTAATGTTTCAGCACCAGGAGGGGGGGAAATAGATCTTACGCCTGACCTGTGACGGGGAGGATATGCTGCGGGATTTATGGGAGGCTTCTGATGAGGGCCTTCAGGGATACGAATATCAGTGTGTTCGCTGTCGATGACTTCCATGTGGTGTAGTTGTTGTTGCTGTTGCTGTTGCTGTTGTGAAAGCTGCTGCTGCTGATGTTGTTGGGGCAACATCTGCGCCTGCTGTTGGAACGCAGGTTGTTGAAGAGCTTGTTGCTGTTGCTGCTGCACGGCATGCAGTTGCTGCGCCGGTTGCGCACCCCTCTGGAACTGCATCATCGGCTGTTGCTGCTGAGGTGTAGCTGCTTGCATCGTCTGCTGGACCTGATACCCCCCAGGGTGCATGTACTGCCCCTGCATAGGCATGTACATTGGATTCACCATTCGGACCTTTTTTTTTTTTATGTAAAGAGAATGGAGGGGGGGGGGGGGGGGGGGGAGCCATACCATTGGGACCTGTTGTTGCACAGGCATGGCATTCTTGATGCCATCCATGTTTTCTTTTTTTTTCTTTCTTTCTTTTTTTTCTCTTTATTGTTTCTTTCTTCTTCAACCACCCACCCCACTGCGGCCTTCCCCCTTTTATTTTTTTTTTAATTTTTTTTTTTTCGAAAAACTGGGAAAAAAAAAAAAAAAAAGAAATACAAGTACAATAAAAAAGGGGGGGGGGGGAAAAATGAAACAAAATCACATGTTGCGGTAAATAAAGCTGGCAAGCAGCTCAACAGCCTCATTTTCTGCAAGAGGGGCACCGGCTTTCTGTTGGAGCACAGCATCCGGGTGGGGTAGTTGTGTAGGGCTTTCCTTGGGCGGCTGGTGCTGGGCAAGATCAATCCCGCAAAAACGAGCAAGTCGGCACATTGGCCGGTCTGACGCCCGCAACCGGGACTTTAAATCTGCGACCGCACCGAGAGTATCGCTGACTTCAAGAGGAGTGGCGGCGGGGACAGGAGGGTGGATGGCTTCCAGGATTTCAGGAAGAACACCGTATCCCTTAGCTATAGACAGCACATTGCCAACATCTTCTTCAACATCGAGGAAGGAGTCCATCTGTTTGAGTTGACCGAGGAGGGGTGTAATGAGATTCACTGCCTCAACCCTGGTTTTCTCACAGCGTGTTGCTTCCTGTCGTAACGCTGCTGCGTGTTCATGAACTGCCAAAGCCTGCGAGTCGATTACAGTATTCTTCCTTTGAAGCTTCATAAGCGTGTCTTTGAAAGGCGTCTCCCGTGATATTGGTGTTTTCGAAACCCTTGAAAGCAGGTTTACAACTAAATCTGTTTCGGTTCCCTCAAATGCGCGAAGGAGCGTGTCGGCACCATTTGTATTTTGGGGTTCGTATTTTTTGTAATGAGACTTAACGAGCTCCTCCGGACCGTGGTAGTCTTCGGGTTTCTTTTGGATCAAACCCTTCTCGAAGAACATTGTTGTTTTGTAGGTGGTTTGCAGGTCTCGTAGGAGTGCGTCGAAACCTCCCTTGCCCTCGTACGATAGAATTAGACTACCGATGTTTCTGATGCGGGCCGAGTCGCGCAGTTCGAACAACTCCTTCACCGCGGTCCATTTCCTGTGGAAGCCTTTTCCCTTTTCGTACTTCCTCTCCAGCTGCATCATGAGCGCGTCCTCCCTGCCCGCGTACTCGTTTGTTATCCACTCCGCCATCGCCTCGTCGCGTCCCGACCCGTACAGCATGTAGAAAACTCTCACCTTCTCGGTCAAGTCCAAAGGAGCCTCTGTTACACACACGCCTGTTGTGTATAATTCATTCCGCATTTTCTTTTTCTTTTTTTTTTTTTTTTTTTCCTTCTTGAAAAGGGAAAAACCCGTTACAACAACAACAACAACAACAACAAAAAAAAAATTTAGAAAAAAAAAAAAAAAAAAAAAAAAAGCTGTCCTCATCCCTCTATAGGGCACAGCATGTTTAAAAGGGCGTTCCACAGCATGTGGGAGACACCGCCGTTCCACTTCCATTCTTTGACTCGGCGGTTGCGAACCTTGGCTTGTTTGTGGCCTTTTTCGGCGGCGTTGTGGAGGCCATCCCACGCGCCTTCCTCTTTCGGGGCGGTGATGGGGGTTGAGTTGAAACTTTCGAAACCGAGTGGTGCGAGGTGGGACAGCGCAATAGCATCCCACCTTGCAGCCCGGGTGGCGGTCATACCCCGCGTGGCGTAATGAACCTGCGGTGCTCCGAGCCATATCTTCCTCATTGGGGCAACCGGTGGTCGTTTAGTGAGTTCTTCTGCGAAGTACCGCATGAAATAGTCCCAAGCAGTGTCATTGCACATCCCGATCATGTGCATCATGCCGAAGTTTACGGCTAGTGCGACGGGTTTATCGTTGTGGATTTTATCCACGACGACTTTGACAACGCTCTTTGCGTATTCTTTTGAGTACGCCTCACCCTTGATGATCATGTGCCAGTGCTCACATCGAAAACCTGCTTCTGTATGCGTGTAAAAAATCCTGCAATTCTGAACGTACTCCCTTGCTATGGAGTCCCCCACGAAGCCGATGACACCCTGTCGATCGAAGCAGAATTTTTGCGGCCCGTTCGGGGGTGCGTATAAATGGTAATGACATTGAGTCGGAGCCCACAGGTGGTCAACATTGTACCCATAAGAATCCGACAACCACCAAGGATGTCCTGAACAGTACGGTTGCGGGGTTTGACACATCTGGTTGTTGAAGGTAACCCACCTTCCCCTTGTGTAATTCCCGTTTCTGCACAACGGTGTCCCGGTTTTGTTCAAAGGGTGTAGGGGTTCGCCGGAGATGGCTACCTTGAAGGGGGAACCGTCGATGTGACGGTGAGAAGCGCACGTTTTATGCCGCACGTACAGTTTTCTGCCATCAATCCGAACACGGCCTCTGTCCACGCCCAGCGAGATTGCCTTGCGTGCGTCTTCGCTGCTACCATTGAGATGTGCCATTTTTATATGGAGCTCATAGTCACCTGGTTCGTATGCCATGAAGGTGATATCAAAGGCGCACTCATTTTGCCGTTTTACCACCTCCGCTGGTACTATCGTCGGTCCTGTCAGCCTTGCTACAAAATGAACGTCTGAACAGTGATTCGGGGATTCCGCACAGTTATGCAGCGACACCGTGCATGGTGTCAGAGTGGTGGTGTTTTGTAAACCGCTTCCTGTTGCGTGCCAGAGCTGTGAGGGGGGTATTCTTTTTTTTTTTTTTTTTTTAAATATCATACGTCATTTCCCCCGGTGAGGTTCCACAACAGGTATTTTCCGCAGAATGCATCGCCCTCATGAAACCTTCCAGGGAGGTCGTACTTTGGCGGTGCAGAGAAGTTGACCCCTGAGAGGGCCTTGGTGTATTCTTTGGTGAAGGTCTCTCTGTGGAGAGTACAGGCTTTGGTTGTGGGCCGGACTTGTTCCGTGATGGGGTAGTTCGAATTTTCGTATGTGTTGGTACGGGGTTGGGGTCGGGGCGTGAGCAGCACTTTTTCTTCCTTTAGCTTACTGCCCGGCGTTTTCACCGGTTGCTGAGCCTCTCCTTGGTTTGTGTCGTCCCGCGTCTCCCAGCCCACTAGCGCTCCGCACGTCAGGATTACCCATGCTACTACTGTTATTAAATATTTAAGTTTCATCATTTTATTTATTTTCTTCTTCCTTTTTTTTTTTTGCCCGCCCCCCTCCCCCTCCCTCTTTATAGGTTGGTGTTTTTTTTTTTTAATTGGGGAAGGACAGAAAATAAAAAAAAATGAAATAAAAAAAAAAAGAAAACAAAAAAAAATGTGAGGAGAGAACATGAAAAAATTAAGGGGGATGTGGAGTAATAAAGAGGAAAAAAAGGGGGGGAAGGGAGATAGAGACAAAAAATGGTTGGGGGGGGGGGGGGTCATTATAGAAGTAAAAAAAAAAGAGGGAGAGAAATGAAGAAAGTCTAGAAGAAAACAAAAAAAAAAGGAAAAGAGAGAGAAAATGCAGAGAATGCGAAATACCCAAAGGGAAAAAAAAAAAAAAAAAAAAAAAAAAGGGAGCAATTTTCTTTTTTGTTTCACCCTTCTTCTTTCGCGCTGGGCTTCTGCTAGGGAGCCATAAATACTGCTTTTTGAACACATAATGGGTTGCCCCTTTGGTGCTTGAATGCAGCGATAGCTACCCATGTGCAACATCTTCGCTTTTTTTTTTTTCATAAAAAAAGAAAGAAAGAAGAACCAGTAAAGAAAAAAAAGGAGGGGGGAATCCAAAGGAAATTGAAAAATTGTGTAAGAAAAGAAAAGAGGGGAGGGGGGAAGAAAGGAATACCAACTATGATGGATAAGGGCGTGAAAGGAAGTCCCCCTCCACCAAAAAAAAAAAAAGAAATGCATACAGCACCAAGGTCGAAGCTTCGCTTGCAAAATATTTCTTTGCTGGCGGCCCCAAAAAATTCATTTGGGGCCCCACTTGGCGAAGTCCTGACAAGAAGGTGAGACAAGACAATGAAAAAATATGGTTTCACCCATTGGAAAAAAAAAAGAAGAGAAGAAAAAAAAAAGAAAAAAAAAAAGTACAGCTCCGAGTGTACCATAAAGTACAGGGGGGGGCATCTTTTTTTTTTTTTGTAATTTATTTATTTTCTGGATTCCCTCTAAAGTACCTGCCACTTGCAACATTACTTCAGGCACCATTGGGTCGGGGTTTTGCCATTTCAGCCATAGATGGCATCTGCGGTGAGATCATCGCAGTGAGTTCAACGAGTCCAGTGCATCCGCACTGGCATGATAATGTAGTTTGATTATAGCTGCCTGAACCATACCATGTAGCTGGCCCAGGTGGACATCCTGGCTTTGAGGGGGGGTTTGGGAGTACCATCGGGAACCAGAAAATAAATAAAAATTTACGTGTCCGTGAATTAAAGTGGACTTTACTCTTTCCCTTGGTTGATAAATCTGTTCCTCGGAAATCTGATCTTTCACGAGCGAAGCGAGGGAAAAAAAATCACCTCCTCGGGACAGATTATCAGCCGCGGGGAAATAAAGTCCACTTTATTTTTTTTTTTTTTTCATAAAGCAATAGTTTTTTTTTTTTTTTTTTTTTTTATTAATGCGATCCATGTTAGCCTTTTAAGTGGTCTTTTTGTGCTTTGGTGACAGCCGGCCAGGTTGGTCTTATTCTTGTTTCCCTGAGACCATGCTGCCCCTGAAGAAAAGAAAAAAGTGCTTCATAGCTCCCCCCCCCTCCCTAGCACTCTGCTTTGAAAGATTAGGTTATGAAATTATAGCCTGATTTTCACCATGTAGGGGAGAGGGAGGAGGGGTTTTTTTTTTTTTCCTTCTTTTTTTTTTTTTTTTTCCCTTTTTTTTTTAACTCGCTTGCGCGCGCTCGTAAAGTTTAAAAAAGAAAAAAAAGGGGGGGGGGAACCCGATTCAACTGTCTAATTTACATAAAAATTATTTTTCTTTTTGTTTTATGTTTTATGTTTTTTTTTTTTTTTTTTTTTTTTTTTTTTTGTTTTCTTCAAGAAGGGAGAGGGAATAAAAAAAACAAAAACAAGTTACTCGGAAGCCGCTGCGGGCACTGAAATATTTTCTTCGTCAAGGGCTGAGCACCACCAAGTCAAGCACCCAGTATTGTGAACCACGTACTGGACCCGTTGCTTATGGCATGTCAGGACACATTGACAAATATATTATTTGGGATAGGGGGGGGAGAGAGAGAGAGAAAAAAAAACATTTCCAAGAGATTTCTTTCTTCTCTTTTCCCCCTTTTTTTTTTTTACCCGTAAGTAACACGTCTTTCTTTTTTTTGAGAGGGGTTTTTTTTTTTGATCCGGTAAAAGAATTTGGGCGGGGTTTAGGGCTGCTTTTTTTTT
Source organism: Diplonema japonicum (assembly GCA_964019335.1). Lineage (NCBI taxonomy): Eukaryota > Euglenozoa > Diplonemea > Diplonemida > Diplonemidae > Diplonema > Diplonema japonicum. Next base: position 182,965 of record OZ025734.1, read on the forward strand.
TTTCTTTTTTTTTTTTTTTTCGTAACGCATAACTACTACAATAACAAGTTTTTTTCTCATTATATAAAAAAGAGAGTCGGTTTTTTTTTTTAGCTTTTCTTTTTTTTATTTCACTCTTCAGAAATTACTTCACGCACTGGGGGGCCCATTATTTCACGCTAAATCTATTACTTCACGTGAATGAAATAATGGCCTGTTTTCCGTGAAGTAATAGGGGGTTTCCGTTAAATAATATGCCTCGGTAGGCCAATTTTTGCCTCGGTTCGGTTCCCAGTGGGGCTACTTTTTCCTCTCAGTTTGCTATTTCCCCCCAGGTTCAGCTCAATTGGCCAACTTTTGCCTCGGCTCAGTTCCAAGTTGGACTACTTTTTCCTCCCAATTTGCCCACTTTTGGCTAGGCCTTGTTCCCAGTTTCTGTGGGTAAGGGTAACTTAGTCAGCTTACCCAAGCACCCCAAAAGACTTCAAAATACCGAAGCAGCAGAAAAAAAGGAGCCAGCGGCCGCGCTAGGTATGGGAAGGCCTGATTAGAGATGGTGACAGTGGCAATGCCAGCGACAGCGGCAGCTCTTAGTCAACAAAAGGAAGAAAAACAACTTGTATTGTAACCTTTGTAATCCCTCTCTTGTTGTACCCCTTGTCACCCTGTTGTGCCCCTCGTGGTGAAGTAATTTCAGAGTGTCGCGAAATAAAACCACTTACCTACCGCCAAGTAATGCTTTACCGACCTCTCGGTTCCGCATTTTACCATCTCGGGCCCTGCGGGCCCTCGACGGTAAAATGCGGAACCTCGAGGCAACAGTCATTACTTGTTGGCAGTAAATAGCTATTGTTTGAGCACACGGTATAAATCCTGCGATTTTTACCACCGCTTCTCTTGTTAAATTCAAAAAAAAAGGGAGGGGGGGAGCGCGTTATTCCTTGTTTGCGTGCAACGATTACCTAAGACTTTGTTCCTGATAAAAATATTATTTTTGTAATATACTACAACAGTGGTTCTCATTTGAAAAAAAAAAAAAAAAAAAAAAAAAAAAAAAAAAAAAGAGCAAAGCACCCTAACCCAACCTTTTAGCTAAATTTTGGATCGGTATAAGAAAAGAAGAAAAAAAAAAAGGGGAAAAAAAAAAAAAAAACGAAGAAATAGGGGAGGGATAATATGAACATGCCGCGAAGCAAAAAAAAAAGGGGGGGGAAAAAAAAAGAAAAGGAGATGGGAACAATAACGTTTGTAAGAAGGTAAAAAAGAAGAAAAAAAATGCATAATGCGGGACTGTAAAACGAGCTTTTTCGTCTTAAGAAAAGAAAAAGTTGACGAAAAAAAAGACAAAAGTAAAGGAGCCTTTGGAACGTCCTCTTGTCTTCTACCCCTTCGGGGCCTCGGTTTTTTCATTCTTTCTTTCTTTTTTTTTTTTTGGTCGGCTGTAAGGCCAAATCTTACGTCATCACCTCATGCTGTTCTCGCCCAGTTTCATAAGGGGAAAAAAAGAAGAAGAAGAAGAAGAAAAAATGAAGATCTCGATCCTTGAAGGGAAGATTTCATTTTTTTTTTCTTCCTTTCTGGCCGTGCCGGGCTTGGAGAAGAGTAAGCCTGTAAACACGTTGCCAACGTTCCCCGTTTTTGTTTAGACAAGTCAAAAACTCGTTGCAAAAAAAAAAAAAAATTAACACAACCCCACCCTTAATTCTTTTTCTGATAAAAAAAAATATGATCTGCAAAAAAAAAAAAAAAAAAAAAAAAATAGACTCGCGAGAGACCTAGGCCCGAAGACTAGGTCTTGCTGCCCTGCTACGCCCTCCCCCCTCCCCCCCAAAGAAAAACAGGAACAAAAACCCCTGGGAAGTATTTTGCAGGTAGTTTCTTGCACTCTTTTAAATTTTCAAGAGAGGAAGAAAAAAAAAAAGAAAAGAAAATCACATTTCTTTTTTTTTTTTTTTTTTGCTACCGTTGCTCCTCCCCACCGGGGGAAAAAAAAAAGAGAAAAAAAAAAAAAAAGGCTATTATACGACAGTGGAAGAGAGGAAGTCAAGTGTGTTTTTTTTTTTTTTTTTTTTTTTTTTTTTAAATTTGAAATCAAGAACTTATAAGAAGAAGAAAAAAGAAAAAGAAAACGTAGTTTTTCTTTTTCTTTTTTTTTCTTTTCTTTTCTTTTGGGTCCCATAGAATGGAAAAGAAGAAAAAGAAAAAAAAAGTACTAATGTAGCTAGGAAGAAAAAAAAAAGTATGGGAGAGTACAGAATAGAGAAGAGAGAGAGAGAGAGAGAGAGAGAGAGAGAGAGAGAGAGAGAGAGAGAAGAAGAAGAAAAAAAGAAATAAATTGTGATGGCTCTCCCCTTAAGAAAGGGGAGGAATTTTCTTTTTTTTTTTGTTGGTTTCTTGTAACGCTGCATGCCCCCCCCCCCCTCCCCCCCAGAAAAATATAACATTAGCTTAAAAAAAACCTTTTTTTTCAAATCTTTTGAAATGGTATCCTCCCCCGTTTTACCCTCCCCCCTCTGCACCCGTAAAGCTTCCCCGGTCCTCAAAGTGCACACAAATTTCTATAAAAAAAAAAAAAAAAAGAGGAAAAGAGATCACTTTGTTTTCTTTTCGGTATGGTAGCTTGAGGGCGTACCTCCTTCACTGGAAAAAAAAATATATAAAAAAAAAAAGAAAACTGCAGCCCTTAAAGGGGTGGGGGTGGGGGAGAAACGGAAAAGGACACTTTTGTACCCTTTTTTTTGTATTTCATCCTGCCCGCACCCATGTCCCTTTTTTTTTCTTTTTTTTCTTTTTTTTTTTCTTTTCCCCCTTTTTGTTCTCTTCCCCGTCTTTTTTTTTTACCCCCCTCTTCTTCCCTTCTTCTGGTTGACGGAGGGGGCTTTCTATCCAGCCCGCTTTCTCCCCCAGATTCTTTTTTTCAAATTTATTTGATTGCTTGTTGCTGGGGGGGAGGAGGGGGAAAAAAAAAAAGAAGAAATACAAAAATCAGAGTCTGTCTGTCCACATCTTTTGGCCTCAATTGGCTTAAAATGGGTGCGGGAGATGACACAATGAAATATTTTTATCACTCCAGTCCGTTTTTCTTTGTACACTGGGAGTGCAAGCAATATGTTGCCGAATCTGAATTTAATACCGTAAAAAGGAAAAAGAATTACCGGAAGGAAAAATCATCACACCAGTCGGAGGTGTTTTTTTCCTTCCGGTGATTATCGACCTTTAGTATCTTAATTTTCTTTTTCACTTCCTATCCTTGAAAACCTGGCTCGAGTTATATAAAATATTAAAAAGAAAAAAAAATTCCCTTATTTTATGCCAGCGTTTACTTTCGAGGCCTCCCCATTTCTTTTTTTTTATTATTTATTCGAGACACAGAACAGCGTTACTGCGACGGGTGGGGGGGAGTGGGGGGAAAAAATAGAACAAGGGAGAATAAAAAAAAAAAAAAAAAAAAAAAAAGAAAACTCGATAAAATTTCAGTGTGCATGGGGGTGCGGAAGTAGAAAAGAAAAAAAAAATTTTTTTTTGCACCAAATCAAACACACACAAAAAAATATTTCAAAAAAAAAAAACTTCTTTTTTTTTCTTGCTCCCCCCCCCTTGCTGTTCCCAAACCATGTCTCTTTCTCTTTCAATCTTTTTTTTTTTTTTGTATCCTCCCTTTTTTTTTTTTTTTTTTTCTTGTCCAGAAGAGACGTGGGCTTGGGTTTGCTTTTTTCGGGGGGTAAAAAGAAAAAAGTGGGGGTATAAACATCAAAAAGAAAAAAAAAGAAGAAGAAGTAGAAGAAGAAGAGCGCCTTGGTGGAGTGGGCCCAAAGAAACCCTGCCACAAAGGCAAAGAACAGGGAAATGTTGCCTATCGAGCGATCGAGAGAAAATCGTCAGCAGGGGAAGGAACATGAGGGGGAGTAAAGGGAAGAGAGGTAAAAAAAAAAATAATAAAAATAATAAAAATAAAACAATAAGAGAGAGAGAGAGAGAGACTCTTTAAGAAAAAGAAGCCTGCTTCCCTCAATGAAATAAAATAACAATTTTTTTTTTTTTCTTTTTTGCAGTGAGCATTAGTCTCCTCCTAGATGATGCAAATTGCTTTTATATAACCCCAGTCAGATTTTCAAACTGTGGAACAGTTAGATTTCAGAAGAAAAACAGGTGCAGGAATGAAAACTACTTTATGAGTGAGTATAAAGTACTTTATCACCGCACAGCAAAGGGTTCGTGAGTGTTTACCGCATCCCCACACTTTCGAATCTGGCTGACGTTAAATAAAAACAAACGGATTTAGTGAAAATAGATCCGATTGTCACTTGTGGTGGCATGCTTAATTCGTTGATGTTACTTCACTCGCTTCGCTCGTGAAGTCATATACCCACTCGTTAAACCATTGCCCCCACGCGTGAAAAGCATACAATCTTATTTTCACTAAATAAAATAGTTATTTTTTTTTTCTTTTTTTATTCTTTTTTTTTTTTTTTTTTTTTTTTTTTTCCCCCGGAGAATTTTTTCCCACGTAGGGTTCTTTTTCTTCTTCTTTCCACTTCAGTCTTTTTTTTTTTTTTTTTTTTTTTTCTTTTTTTTTTTTAAATTCGGTTCACTACAAGGGTCGGGAGGGATTAAAAGCCTTAGTAAAGTTTGAGCTGAAGAAAGCAAATTGAACAAAAGTTGCCTCGACCCCTTTTCATCCCTCCCTACTTTTTCTTTCCGTCACATAGATAATATAGAGGAACCTGACCCTTATTAGTCCGTGCCCAAGTTAGAAACCTGGAGGAGTTTATAAACTCGTAGGCACGTGTCACTGTTCCCCTTTATTGATAGACAAGTCAAAGACTCGTTCCTGCAAAAGTTTTTCGTTCTTTTTTTTTTTTTCCTTCCTTTTTTTTTTTCTCGTTCTGTATACTTCCCCCCCCCTAAAATCAGCAAAAAAAAAAAGAACTATTTATTTATTTTTAGAAAAAAAAGAAAAAAAAAAAAAAAAGGAAAGTAAGGATTAGTATTTCCTGCCTTTCAACCAAAACCAAAGAAAAATGAAATATAAAAAAATAAAAAATAAAACTGAGGGGGCGGGCAGGGGGGGGTGGTGAAGAGAGGTTTTTTTTGTGTGTCTTTTTTTATTTTTTGTTTTTTTTTTTTTTTTTTTAGTAGAATCAGTTTCGGATCCTTTTTTTTTTTTTTTTTTTTTTTTTTTTTTAGATTTTTAAAAAAAAAAGTTTTTTCGGTTTAAGTGGGATGGGGGGGGGGGGAAACAAAAGAATTTAAAAGAGAAAAAAAAAATAACTGATAGAGTAAAAAAAAAAAAAAAAAAAAAATTGCACCCCCTCCTCCCCCCTTCCCCCTCCTTTCACACAACCTGTCCTAATCCAATTCTCAAATGATGCCGCGCGTTATAATGCGCGAAGCCTGTTGGCTGGGCACGGCACGGCACAGAAGGGGTGAATGCTTTGAATGAAATCGGGGATGGTGCGCCACGATGAGGCGGTGGCACGGAAATCGGTTGGAAAAGATTGCTCTCTTCCTCCTCTTCGTCATCCTCACACCCGTCAAAAAACTCGCAAAAATCAGTGGGAGAAGCCACGACAAGTTCCTCGTCAGACGAACAACTACTGGTGTCGCTGTCCCGGTCGCTGGTGAAATGGTTTCTTCTGTCCGTCAAAATTTTTTCCAGATCTCTCTCGGCAGGGCTGTCACCGCCATTCTCCAACCATCCAAAAACAGTGGAGTGATCAGGAATATTCATCCTGCTGTAATCCAGCAATTTTTCCACCAACAAGTTCAAATCCTGTTTGATTTTCACATTTTGCTTCGAAGCCGCTAGACATGACACGGCACTAACCCCATACAAAAGCTGCCCCACTTCCACATTACCGTTTTCAAGGTGCTTCTCAACCGATGCCAAACCTTTGTGAAAACCTTTTTTGTTGCTCAAAAAGGTTGTTCTAAGGAGCGTTGTTTCAAAGTTCGACCCACCCCCAACGCCTATGCTTTTGTGCTTTTTCACCAATGCTTGAAGAGACACATGGGAGGGTGAGTAACAAGGTTTTGCGGCAAGCGCTCTTGTGAAGTGATAGCTTGCTTTTAAATCTTGGTTCAAGTTATCATAAACCATTCCAAGAAGGTGGTGGGTTGCACCGTGAGTTGGGTGGATGTGAAGTGCTGCCTCGTAGCACGCCAGCGAACTTTCGGTGTCGCCGAGTTCTCTTTGCACGTTGCCCAGGCCCAGCAGCAGGTCCCTTTTCAATCTCTCTTGCTTAACCCCTGCGAGCATTCGCTCGTAGAAGTCGACCGCCCTCTCCAAACCCTCGCCTTCCTTTCCCCCCCACACGAGCTTCCATACCAAGCCCGTCACGTTTCTTGCGTCCGCGAACTTCGGGCACTCCTGGATGAGCTTTTCACACGCCGACAGGATCTCATCCTCGCTACCGGTTGCCTTGCAGGTTTTTAAAAGCTTTGAAGGCTTCATAAAAAAAATCTTTTTTTTTTTGTGTACTGTTTTTTTTTTTTTTTTTTTTTTTTTTTAAATCCGGCAAAGCTGCCCTCGAAAAAAAAAAATAATGAATAAAAAATATGGTACAACTTTTTTTTTTTTTTTTCCTTTTTTTTTTTTCAAAAACTTTTTTTTCCCCCCTTCACGAGACCAGCCATGAACCGATGCACGTGGAGTCCACGAACATGGCAAGCGTGCCGCACCCAACCACCTTTATGTCCTTTACGAACGTGTTGGTTCCACTGCTGTTGTTGCTGTTGTGGTCGTCACGGCAGACCGTCTGTGCAAGGGTCCGCACAGAGTTGGAGGGCAGCGTCACATTGACTCTTTGCAACGCGGTTTCCTTAACCTGCTTCCTTCGCAGCTTGTCCTTCAGGACACGAGTGGTGATGACGTCCGCCGATTCCTCCGCTCGGGAGAGCTCCTCTTTCAATTCAAGCACCTCTGCCCCCAACCCGTTTTCGGGAAGGACCACCTCGAATCTATAAGTGAACCCTTCCGTGAGCGGGGACATCAGAGGGCTTTTTACAACAGCACGAAGACGACGATGCTCGTGGGTGGGGCGGAAAAACCGCTCTGGGATGCCCGGGGTTGTTTTTCGGACGACCACCCTTCCAACCCACCCGAAGGACGTCTCACATTTTTGCTTTGAAAACACATGCAGCGACACAAGCCCGTCCTTAACAGGCATGGTGTGCACAGACACCTTTGTCTCGGAAAGGTATTGAAGCAGAATTGACCCGGACCCCGATATCGGCCGGTATTCTTCATATGAACATAATATTTCGGTTTCCGGCTCGACCCTCAAGAAAAATTCAGAATCGGTGACAGGGTGCTCTAAGGGCTTCACCGCCGACACATCTTTAAGGAATGTCATCGGGTACAGAAGTGGGTCTGACGAAAACTTTGCTTGATGTTGTATATTCTGAAGAGACAGATGTTTGCGAACCCTAACGTGCCGTGAGTCTTGAAAGCCGCAACAGAACACGAATGTGAAGAGAGTTTTCTCCCGTTTCTGCAAGCACCCGGATCCAAGTGCAACAAGGGTCTCCTTCAGTAACGTTTCCCTGTTTTTCTGCGACAGCGATAAATCATACAACGCCTTGTAAGGGCTCACCGGTCCATCCTTCACCAGCGTTTCCCCTTGCAAGATCACGGTTTCCCCCATTGTCAACCCGTAGATATCCTTCTCCGTGTTCCGCTCCCTTGCGATTAACGATAAACCCCTGTAATATCTTACAGGCGGGACGGCAGGGCGCGACGAGTAGAATGCGGTAATCTCCGAGATCTTCTCTATTAGTTCGGAGCAAGACCGTGCTTCTGCGTCCGTCTTGTCCAATACCTTGGAAAGTGTGTCGCGTTCCTTCTTGTGCGCGGCCTTAACCTCAGACAGCTTCTGGAGAAATACCGCTTCGTGTTCCCGTATTTCAAGGCTTTTCTTCCGTTTGTTCTTAGCCATCGCTGTTGATTCTTCTTGGTGGGATAGTGTGAGCTCGGAGATGGCTGCTTCGTGAGTTGCCTTCAAAGCTTCTTCTTCTTCTCTGCCGTTTTTTAGAAGAGCGTGTTGTGTTTTGAGTCGGTTGGTGGCCTCCGCCGCTGTTAGAAGATCCTTTGTGTGCGCGTCTTGTGTTCTGTACTCTGAAAAGATTTCCTGCGCGAAGGCAGTGGGGTTGGATCGTATTTTATTTATTTTCGCGGCGAAGTCGAGTTCTGTCTTTGAGTGCTGGTCAGATGGTGCTTTGATGTGAGGTTTTGCAGAATTGCTTTTTACAGAGATCTGCGCAGGCCGTGCCATTACCTCTGGGGGACTGTTGGAAGAACTCTTGCAGACTTCTGGGCGGGTGCTCTGTTCGCACGTCATTGGTCGTTGCAAGGCGGGCAGCTTCTTCACCGCTACCACTTGCACATACATTGGCGGTGCTGAAACAGGTCTCACGACCTGCCCTATATCCATCTTGGGCATCGCGGCTCTGCTGCTCCCTGGTCTTTCCACGCCAGTGGACGCTTCCCGTATCATCGTCTCGTACCTGTTGCTCCGCCGCCTCACAGGGTTCATGATCTTTGTGATCCAACTGTTGTCCAAGCTTGCTTCGATCAGACCCGGTGAGCACACCCGTGGCCGCGTTGCCTCCTCCCGGTCTGGTGGCATGTTTTTTTTTTTTTTTTTTTTTTTTTTTTTAGCACTGGTGGTGTAGCCTTTTTCTTTGCCACGGCTTACCAAGGAACACGTTGCCTCGAGACACGTGCTCCCACGGGCACCGAGGAATGACGTAATTACAACCAGATAATGCAACAAATGCTAAAAACCGACTCCCGCAAGAAGAAGAAGAAGAAGAAGAAGAAGAAGCAGAAAGATACCAATCACCCCACAAGTTTGTTAATAGCGTGCTCAACACTCTCCCACCCTGCCTCGTCAAGGGCCTGACGTGCTTGGGCCTCGGAGAAGCCCAGTTCCATGACCTTGTTCGCCATAAAGGTTTTTTCTGCAGAGGAACGCTCGTTTTGAGCCTGCGGTGCAGGGGTGCCCTGCGCCTGCGCGATGAAATCAGCGATGGTACCCAGCTCGTCACTGGGGATGCTGTGCTGTGCAGCGAATCGGCGTGCGACATCTGCAGGGACCTCGCCGGGGTTCCAGGAGATGGTCAGACTCCGTCCGTCAGCAACTTCAACAGGGAAGTTGAAAGCATACGTCCCACCACCACCGCCACTGCTACTACCGGTGGTACCCTGCGCTTGATGCACAAAGCTCACAATATCAGGCACCTCATGTTGTGGGATGCGGTGCTCAGCGGCGAAGCGTGCTGCCACATCCTCTGGTTTTTCACCCGACACCCATGCTATCGTGAGCCGCCTTCCGTCGGCGACTTCTACCGGGAACTCAAACCCACTGGAAACGGGTGCTGAATGCGGTGGAACGACCTTCTCCATTCTTGCCGGCCCGCCTTCCCCTTGCTCGGAAGGGTCCAACGTCCACACGATGCCAGCACCGTTCTCAAGCCCGACAAAGAGCTTTCCAGACGAGGCTTCGACAGCGAGGCTGGTGATGCCAGACGGGTGCGCGAGGCTGTTGAGTGTGTTGCCCTCCAAATCCAATATGTAAAGAGACCCGTCTGAACCGCCAGTGAAGATCATACGCCCCCAGACTGCCAGACCGCGGAGATGAGACCCGCAGACTTTGACCGTTTTTATGATGCCCCCCGTGGCGGCGTGGCATGTAAGGTAGCCTTCAAACCCGCAGGAGACGAAGCCGGCGTTTAAAGGATTCGGTGAAGACAGCTTTGCAAGGCATCTCTGCGGGTGGTCCATCGCTGTCGTGTTGAGGCATGCCTGGGTTGTGGTGGACCAGATTTTGACGGTTTTGTCGTCTGAGGTTGTCGCCACCACACCATCGTCCAAGTACAGACCTGCATTCACAGCCTGCGTGTGGCCTTCGAAGACAGCAACGCAAGTCGTGCAACCGGCTTCCCATAACCTCGCTGTCGTGTCCCAGCTACAGGTCAGCACTGTACCACCCGGTAGGCCCACCACGCTGCTTACGACCTGGCTGTTGGTTCGTCCGGTTTTTCCGTGGGATTGGATTTTCACTCCTACCGTGCTTCCATTCCATTGTACCGCCCCGTCCCTACCTGACGAGAGAAGGGTTCCCGATGGTGTTGCTGTCACAGACATGACACCAGAGGTACCTTTCACGGTCTCGTGGCCCATAAGAATGGTGTCGTCTCCGTTGTTGGCATGGACCCTGATTGTGTTGTCCGAGTCTCCTGAGACGGGTGTGCCGTCCAGCCACGTCACGCAGTTGATCTTCCCTGTTGTCGGTTTGATCTCCTTCATGAAGAGGTAGCCGTTGTTCGGGGTTCGTTCCAGCATTTTCAACGCCTTCGCGGCTTGCGGGCTGGGGTCGAAAATCCTCACAACGAGGACGGTGTCCTCGCGGGTGAAGCCGCATGCTTTCAGGATGTCCTCGCCGCCCTTTACATCTACAACGGCCTGCTTGATCTTAGCGTTCGTGGTTTTCACAGACCGGTACACCTCACTGTAAGGGTCTTTGAGGAGGTTTCCCAAAAGCTTTTTGAGTATGCCCGTGCAGAGTGCGATGTCTTCCTCTGTGTTAGAGGTATGAAGGGTGGAAACAGCGGTTTGGAGGTCCATTTCCTTGGGGAAACGTTAATGTACATATATTTCTTTTAAAAAAAAAAAATAAAAAAAAAAAAATTCAAAAAACAAGCAAGTCCACCGCGAAGGAGTATCTCGAAAAGGCGATGAATAACCACCGGTACCACACCATTTGCGACCAGTGGCACAGCATGGACCTCCAACATGAGGCAGGTGTCGGGGCTGTGAGCGTAATGTCCCCCCCAAGAGAGACACTCCCCGTTAGGCAAGAGGTGAACTTCAGATACAAAGGGACCGTGAGCACCTGGAAAAGAGTCTTCACACTCTTCGTAGATTTCAGGGCGGAACACGCATGGGAGACTGCAATATGGTTAGGGTGGCTTGAAACACCATAGGGGTCGAACGTTAGAATATGCGAAGGGTGGGGGATGTTCCTTTTGATCGTCTCGGCTAGAGCTTCAACAGGCCATTCCTCTTGCAGCCCGTCCTTGAACCTTGGGTCGCTTATCACAGTGACGTCGTTGTGGTGGATCCCGAATATCTTTGCGCTCTCGCTGAGCTCCTTCACCCTCGTCTCGCCCAGCCCAGCTGCGTTCCCGTTGCACACACACACTATCCTGATCTTCTTGTACCATTCCCTCATGCTCTCCAGCGCTGGCGCCATGAACATTCCTTCGTCGTCCGGATGTGCGATCACCACTACTAGCTCGTCACCCCCCACACGGGGGTCCTTCACCTTTGTTCTATTCTTACCCAGCCATACGAGTATCGATACAAGCAACGCGATAAAGGTGAAGAGATACATAACAGGTGGGGGTGGACCCTTTTTTTTTTTTTTTTTTTTTTCAGACCAAAAAAAAAAAAAAAAAAAAAAAAAACTATGGAAAAAAAATTAAGGGGGAAATTAAAGGGGTAGGGGGGGATGTTTTCTTTTTTTTTTTCCTCTAGCAAAAATGTTCTACCCGCTCCTGTTCTCCCATGCGGCATATTTCTCCCAGATGGACGCTGTTTTGGGGTTTCTAATTCTTTTCACAGGGACTGTTTTGGCGGTGGGTGCAGGATTTTTTTTCTCAGCAGGCAGGGCGTTGGGGTCGGCGTGGCAAGGGGTGAGGTAGGTGTCGAAGCCGGAGATCGTGCTGTCGAGCGCTTTCTTCTCGAGCTGTTCCAAGAGCTCGACCTCCTGCGCCATGAAGGACAGCTCTTGGTCCCTCGTGAGCTTTTCCTGTTTCAACTCCTCAAGGTACGCGAGCCGCCTGGCCTCCCTCTCCTTCTCCTCGGCTTCTATGTCACGCAACGCTGCTTCTTCAGCAGCTACCTTCTCCTCTCTGGATCTTTGTTTCCTTTCTGCTTCGTCTCTATTCTGTTTCATCGCTTCTTGAAGCTCGTTCACTGATGCCTTGAACTCCTTAGCAAGCTCTGTCATTTCATCCTCTTGTGTGTTTACAAGGTCTCTGCGTTCCCTTTGGTGAGCTGTTTTGTTCTCGGTCAGCCAGGCCTGGCGTTTTTCTTCTTCCACACGAAGTTCCGCTTCGCGTTTCTCTTTAGTGGCCCTGGCAGCTTCTTGCATCGCTTTGTATTTCTTCATGGAAGCCTTCTCCGCTTGTTTCTTTTCTTCTCTTATGGCGTCTCTTTCCGCTTGTTCAGCTTCGAAGCCACCTGTTACCCATGCGTCGGTGGCGCGCCTGTCGTCAGGGAAGACGGGACGTTCGTCCATAAAAGTTAAGGTTTTTATAGTTCCCACCATCTTTCTTCTGAAGTATCTAGTTTGGTTGGGGAGCTCGTTGCCTTGGATGTACAGACAGGCTAGTGAAGGGAGCTTTGAAAGGAGGTCGATCACCTGTTCTGGTGTCTCACCTTGATCTTTGTCGCAGGTCAGCCCGTTGTTCGCGATGTCCAGGCAGGATAAGTTGTTGCAGCCCAACAGTCCCTGCAGCCCCGATACGTCGGAGATCCTGTTCTGTGAGATCAAAAGTGTTTCGAGGTTGGGGAGGTCCGAGAGCCCCTCGATCTTCGTGATGTAGTTCTGGGAAAGGTTAAGGGTGTGCAGGGATTGTAGTGCACTGAGGCCATGCATGGATGTGATGCAATTCTGGTGGAGGTACAGGCAGCCGATGGACGTCAGCTTGTCCAAATTCTCGATTTTAGAAAGCGCGTTTTGCTGCAGCCACAGGGCTTTGATTTTGTCGTAGATTCCAATCACCTCCTCGATTCTGATGAACCCCTTGCAGTGCAGATACAGTTGGTCGTTCAGGTACGGCTGCAGGTACCCGTCGTGCTCCTTGATGCACTTCTCAATCGCAGCTCTCGTCATCTCTGCCATTTTTTCTGTTTTCTTTCTTTTTCTTTTTTTTCCCTCCCCTGCCTGCTTCTTTTGTAAAATGTTTTCTTTGGGTAGAAAAAACAAAATAAAAAGTCTTTTTTTTTTTTTTTTTTTTTTTTTTTTTCTCTCTCTCTTCTTTTTTACCCCGGTCATTTTGTGATTCCTTTTAGTTATTCTAAAAGTTTTAAAGCAGCTTTGCACTCTTTCTCCTGCGCTTCGGTGAACCCGCCGTCTTGCAAGATCACCGTGAACCGACCGGCCATTTCTTTGATCCTGGTTGTGTCCCTCGCCTGCTTGCAACACCAGAGCAGTTTCGTGATCTGAAGAGGCTCGAGCCCGTGGGGGTCGGGGAACAACGCAGACAGCAACGCACTATTCAACAAGGACAAGACGGTGAAGGACGTCAAGCTGTCCACCGCTGAGCTAGCCTGAAATATAGAAGCATTCGCAATGGTATACCGCATAAGCCTAAAAAGGGTCGGCACATCCGCAAACCGAACTCTTGAAAGAGCAGTTGCGACACTAGAAACATGCCTGTGCTCCGTCTCATGACTCTGCAGAGACAACAGTTTTTCGACAAGGCTTCCAAAAAACTCGTTCTCGTCGGCGCGCATCCGTGCCATGGAGTAACAAGTATAAGCTATCTGCCTCGAGGACGCGGGTGTGCCGCAGGCGGTTTGTTTCAAATCCAGCAGGATTGCCCCGCCTATCCCACCCCTGTCGCCGAGCCTCGCCACAGAGTACAATACCATAGTCTTCTCATCAACCGACCAATCCCATTCCACCCCGTGAATCAACAATTGTTTAACCGATTGTAAGATTAAATCGGTGCCGACACGAACGGATGAAAACGACATTAAAATCTTCGGGAGGAGCTGCATTGGGAAGTTGTTCACAGAGGTAAACTTGGAAAATCTCACCGCAATCCGTTCGAATGCAGCGTGGGAAGTGAGCTTCAACGAGACAAGCGATTGGGACACCCGTGTCAAGCCCTGCGGAGAGACTGTGTTTAACACATCAGGTTTCGCCGCAATTCGCTGTGTTATAAGCCGTGTGAGCGTTTTAGCTTGCTGTGGTAGAGGTCGGGTCATGGGCTTCGCGGAAAACCCGCCTATAAGGCTCACCATTTCTTCGGGTTTCAATGCGTCAAAATTCTGTTTCTCGACAAGCCTGCGGACCAACGCTGTAACCTCGCCACCAACTCCTAGCTTTATTACGCAAAAACCCCACACAATGTTCACCATCGCCGTGACGGACAATTTCTCTACTACCGGCGGTAATTTATCACGAGACAGGACGAGAAAATCGTTTTGATGAATGTGACGTAAGGTGGCCAAAGCCCATACCACCATTGATATACCCTGCGGTGTGAAAACTGCGCGTTTTGCAGCGTTGATCAAGGAACGGAGGGTAGCGTCTATTTGATCAATTTTGTACACGGCGAGCGCGTAGGAGCAGTGCGCGATGTCGAGGGGTTTCAACCCTCCCGAATCGGACAACGCCTTGGTTCGCAGGGAGATTGTGCTCAATGAATCGTTAGAAAGATTGTGTTTTGCCTTTGCATAGGAGTACAGCAGCATAGCGAGAGTTTTCCCAGTGTATGTATTTGCGATGAACGCTTCGGAAGCGGTCAGGATTTTTTGTGTCACGGTGCGGAGCTTCACTGTTGCCCAGACCCCGTTGGCGGCGTCGTCTGGTGTGCTGAACCCTTCTTCGATTTTACTTGTTAAACTCGGGACGATCTGTTTGTGGAGATGTTGTGTTATGGTATAGTGCATTTTCGCAAAGTTAGTCAGGGAGGCCACGCTGTGCTTTATGGAGTCGTACCGTTTCAGTCTTTCAAGCGTGAAGATAGTAGCGATGGATTTTATTTCTTGCGTTGATTGTAGCTTCCCGTCGCCTGCTAGTTTGATGAGTTCTGTCATCGCGCCTGGGCCGCACCACCCGTTTCTTGTGGTCCATGTGAGGCGGTTGAAGATGGCGGCCTGTTCCTTGCCCGTTATTCGGAGGTTTGTGAAGCTCCTGAGGATCTTCTGGCAGTCCTCGCGGGAGAGCTGAGCGGCGTTTTTCACCACCGTGTCCACCGCCTTTTTGACGGTGTCATGTGCGGCACCACGCTGCGGCAGGGAGGTTACTAGTTTTGCAAGATTCTTCGACATTTTATTTCCATTTTTTTTTTTTTTTTTTCCTTGGGGGAGTTTTTTTCTTTTTCTTTTTTGTGTCTTGTAAATAATAATCGATTGTACTTTTTTTTTTTTATATTTTCTTTTTTTACTTTCTCCCTTTTTGTATGGGGGGAAATCTTTTTTTAAAAAAGAAAAGGAAAGGGGGGGGGAGAGGATGGAAAAAAAAAGAGAAAGAGAACTAGAGCAACACCTCCGCATTTCTTTTTTTTTTTTACTGCTTTCTTCTTTTTTTTAAAGTATTGGGGGGGGGGGGGGGGGATAATGGGGAAAAAAAAAAAACACCCGCAACGTTGGACAAAAAAAATCAAAGCTTGCCGGAAGACCGCATTTCACAGAAGTTCAAAAACGGCAAAAGATGCTGGTTGGTCATCTTCGGGTTTTCCTGCTGCACCCAGTGGCCCGAACCTTTAATAAGATGGCAGGAGTGGAGGTTCGGCAAACTAGGGATTCTAGCGTATAAGTCCTTGTACATTGGGACACAAAAATCCCGCTCCCCCGCTAAAAATTGGTAAGGCATCGACAACGAAAGCCCGGCGAAGAACTGAAGATCGTCCACATTTTTGTTAAGGTTCCTGTACCAGTTTATAGGGCCCTTCATGCCCGTTTTCGCAAATGCGGCAGCGTGCTTCTCAATGTCCAAGAAGCTTAACAACGGGGTGTCCTTGCCCTTATCAGGCAGCTGCTCATAGTAAGAAACACCTTTCTTCACCGCCATCGGGAAAAACCGCCCTTTTTGCGGATTGAACCCATCAGCAGACGTTGACAGCCCTGACGCATGAAAATACATAACGCGTAGCCACCTCTCCAAGTCCCCATCAATACACTCTTTGATACCATCGGAACAGATATACGACTGGTAGTGCGTGTGGCCCAAGGACTCCAATTTTTCAAACCCGCGCACAACTGCTTGAGACGCATTTGGAATCATCTTTGGGGGTGCTGAGCAAAGAGGTATCGCCATGCAGCATAGCCCGTCTATAAGGTCCGGCCTGAGGAGCGATGTGTAGAAAGCTGGTGTAGTGCCGAAGTCATGCCCTACTAGGATTGCTCGCTTCCCTCCTATCGCCAGGATAAGGCCCACAACGTCCCTCGCAAGGTTCATCGCGCTGAAGGATTCGACATCGTTCTCGTCCCATCCTGTAGTTTCGCCGTAGCCTCGTTGGTCCGGGGCGACGACCCAGAACCCCCTATCGCCTAAATAGGATATCTGATTTGCCCAGCTGTCCGCCAGTTCCGGGAACCCGTGTAGTAGAACCACAAGAACCCCGTCCCCCTTCCGCTCCAGGTAGCTCATTTCCAGGCCGTTGCCATTGCTCACTTTCTTGCGTTCTATTTTCTCCATTTTTTTTTTTTTTTTTTCCCCTTCTTTTTAAAAGAAAATGGTACGGCTTGTCCAGCATGCGGGTTTTGAATACCCTCTTAGGGTACCATTCTTCTCCCATCGTGAGAAGGTGTGTTCGAGGGTGTGATGCGTTGCACGGAGCTCAGCTGTGCGCTGTGCGAGATGTGGTGCGAAGGAGGGGTCAAGGACATGACTGTAGCAGATCGCTGAGCTTACGGTATTGAAAAAAAAAAAAGAAAAAAAATATATATATGGCTTGAAGCCGGAGGAGAGATGGAAAATAGATAGAAGTTGGAGGGAGAAAAAAAAAAATAGGAGGGGGGGAGAAGGGGAAAAGGGGGGGGAGGGAAAGGGGGGGAAAATATTTATTACCAAATCATATAATGAATATGGCGCTTTTTTTCCCCCCTCCCTTTTTGTCCTCCCCAGCTGCCGCCGCTCTCTCTTTTTTTTTCTTCTATTCTCCCTCGCTCCGCAAAAGAAAAAGGGAAAAAAAAATGTAAATTTTTGGGAACTATGTCCAAAAAAAAAAAAAAAAAAAAAAAAAAGGTAAGAGAGGGAAATTTTCTTCTTTTTTTTTTAAATTTTCTTTTATTTTTTTCTAATCTCTTGCAGGCCGGGGTTTAGATTCTTCATTTTCCTGACGCCGTGCTCTTTCAGAGGGGCCGCTTTTGAAGATCTCGCCAGGGCTTGTGTATGTACCCATGAGGCGGTCCCAAAAGGTAAAAAGATGCCCGAAATTTCTATTGAAAATTGCATGATGCACATGGTGGTCACCTGGAGTCCCAAGACCCAGGTCGGAGAAGAGAGGATCCCAGGGATGGTGCCACTCAGAGTGGATAAGCACAAGCCAGGACGAAAAAACAGTTCCAAAAGTTATATAAGACCAGAGATTGGCCGCGACAATCCGTTGCGTGGCGAAGAGAGGCACGATGATCATGAGGAATGTGTCGGCTAAGGATCCGTTGAAAGCGTCAAAAATTTTTGGCGACAAGAATTTATGGTGGGGTTTGTGAGAAGATTTGTAGATACGGGTGAACTGGTGTTCTAGGTAGTGGATCCCTGTTTGCAGGACATCTTGTACAACGAGTTGTTTCGCCACCGATTTCCACTGGATTCCGCCTTCAAATGAGTAATACGAGCTTCTCATGAAACCGCCTATCCATGAGACAGTTAGGTATCCTACCAAAGCCAGTACGCCTTCTGGTTGACAAAAGTGCTCTCGTACTCCGTCCCAAAACCGGTATGGCGTGTGTTTTCCTTGTACCGCGTGCTGCCCTGCCTCTTCGTTCCATCGAAGCCTGTGGTACGCTATCAGAACCCCTTGACCTATCCCCACGGAGGCCAACCCGAGACACAGTCCCAACGGTTTCCACTCAAGCATTTCTTTTGAGAATACCCGCCTCCAAGATTCCATATAAGTTAGCGACAACGGCAGCACCCCACTTCCTGCGAAGAGCCCGAACGTTAATATTGAGTCATGCATTTTTTTTTTTTTTTTTTTTTTTTTTTTTTTTTTTTTTTTTTTTTTTTTTTTTTTTTTTTTTTTTTTTTTTTTGTGTATCTTATTATTATTTTTTTTTTTTGTAAAAAAAGTGAATGAGAGGTTAAAGGTAAAGAAAAGGGGAGATGCTCGTCTATTCGTCTTCTTTGAGCATTTCGCGGTGTTGTCTCTGTTTTTTTTTTTTTTTTTTTTTTTTTTTTGTTGTTGAAATTAAAATACCAGCAAACTATCGCCATCACGAACAGGACCGTCCAGCTCAAGAGCCTCCTTAATGGGGTACGTGACGACTGGGTCCTTTTGATTGCTACGGCTGAAGTGGCGCAGATGGATGTCGGGGTTGATACTGTAAAGAAATGTATAATCTTTTTTTCCACCCCTCCCAACTATTAACAAACCTTCCTCCAGGCATCTGCCTCTCCGGGTCGGGCATGGTAGATGGTGTGGAGAGGTCTGCCTCCGGTTTCACAACATAAGTATACGTGTTTTTCAACTCAATTTCGGTCAGCTCCTTCTCGTTGTAGAAAATGGAGGGCGAGGTTCCTGCAAGCCAATCTTTCTCCTGCCCCTTTGGTCTGATTCTCCCGGTGGTTTTATCCACAATGTTCCGCTCCATGTCTAGCTTTGTCAATGTGTTGGGCTCGCCTTCCTGAAGCGTGCTCAGTGCCTTCTGATCGTCGATTAAAAGAGATTTGATGAACGAGACTTCCTTAGCAGCTGCGGTGCCCGTTGGAGCTTGATGTTGAACCTGGTGTTCCTTTGATTCTGTGACGTAGCCTGCGATGGGCGCGCGGATGTAAACCTTCTTCTCGTTGGAGAAGTCTGTTCCGTTGATCTTTCTGATATCAGCGTTCAGGCGTAACTCAGCACTTCGAAGGCCTTTGAACTCATCGGGAGATGCTATACTTACACATATACCTGATCGTCCTGCTCGGCCCACCCTACCTGCAAGCCTCACATACTCACCTGAAGACGACACACCTGAACAGATAAAAACATGTGTTAAGTACGGAAGATTCATCCCCCTGACAAATCTTGGGGTTGAGATCAGAATTGGAAGCGTTCCATTCGCATATGATTCGAGAGCGACTGGGTTCTCCAGCCGGCCGACTTTTCCCTTGTAGCCGATTTTGTAAAGGGCGTCCGCGGCGGATTTTGCCGACGCGCCGTTTTTGACGATGATGAGCCCTCTGAAGTGAACACCGTTGTTGTGTTTGGAGTTGTTCTGTTCAGAGGAGAGCTTTGCGACGGCGGCGGTGAGGACCTCCCACCGGGTTTGCTGTGTGCATGATATGGCAAGGTGTTCAATGTCCTTTTGCAGACCCATCCCCCCGTATAATTTTCTAGCCCGCGAGGTGCCGTCTTCCTCCAGTTTTCGAAAATCCACGAACCAATCCGACTCGCGTTTCGTTGTGGGTCCCGATCGATCGCCTTGCATCGGGGTTTTTGTCTGGCCGTAGTGGTTTTCGATGACCTTCCCCGCACGGGATCGGAACCAGGTTTGAAGATGCGATTTGTCCTCGTTTCCGAGGGTCGACGATAGAAACATTTTCTGCTGCGCGTAGTCGTTGAACTTGATGTCCTTTCTCTTATTCCGCCTGTGCAACGCGAGAGCGTACATCAACGATTCACCTAGCGACTCCGCTCCGCTCGCTGGAAGCACTTCGTCGACCTCATCCACAACAATTCTTTGCAACGTATTGAACTCGATGTCCGTCAAAATTGTATCAGGAATGTGAATCAAATCGCCTATTCTGTTCGGAGTCCCTATGAGAACGGACGGCATGTTCTGTACGAGTTCGTCGTAGTTGTCCTCTATCCGCTTTGAATCGACGCAGAGGCAGAATGTATTGTCGTCTGGAATGCCCGTCAGCTTACCAAGCGTCGACAGTAGCCGAAGTGTTTGCCTTGCAAGGTTCTCATGCGGTACAATCCACAATGTTGAAAACGGAGCGTTCGGGTAGTCCTTTAAAAGTTTATTCAGGATGTGCCATGCAATGGCGCTTGTCTTACCTGATCCAGGGTGGGAACCCAGCATCACGTCATGGCCGATATTGAGGTAGTACATCGTTTCCGCTTGTGATCTTGTTAGGTGATCAATGCCCATTCCGTGTAACGCTGCGCAGATATGTGGGTGGAGCAAGGCTGCTTCGGGTTCTGATGATAGAATTTTGCTGTATCTGTCGAGGGTGGCCTTGTCGGGGTCTTCCCATTCTAGACCGGAGGCGACGAGTTCTTGTTCTGGTAGCCTGTCGGCCCAGGATGAGAATGGGACGCTGCTGGTGCTAGAGTAAGGAACGACTTTCTCATTTATCGCGCGCTGTTTGTCGCCCCATGATGGTTCACCATACAGGAAGGCGTCTGGTTTGTTCCAGTTCATTTGGCCTCTGCCAGGTCGTTCGTGCATTGACCACGTGTCGACGGGGCTCTGCATAGCCCACAATGCGCTTGGTTCGATCCAGCCCGGTTCCTTCTTCCCCGTGGTCGGGTCTATCAATGCCGGAGCGTTCGCCCTCCCCACCCCGCCCATTGTCAACATCGCCCCGGTTCTTCGTTGAACACGCGTCGCCGCTCTACCGTTACAATGATACATTCTCTTTTTTTTAAAACAATCTTTTTATCTCATTTGCTTTTTTTTTTTTTTTTTTTTTTTTTTTCTTCTTTTTTTTTCTCTTTTTTTTTTCGTCTTCTTCCCAAAAAAAAAAAAGAAAAAAATAAACCCGGAAAAAAAAGAGAGAAAAAAAAAAAAACATATAAAAAAAAAAAAAAGATTATTGTTGGTTCACCTCAAAGCAAGCAGCGCAGAGATCGTTCCGAGAATCAGCTCCACAAGGATCAACCATATGATGATCCACTCGAGATAGTTTGAGTGCGTGATGTTCAGCTCCTCATGGAAGACCTCGAAGAGCTCATGGACAATCTCAAGACGCTTATTGAGCACCTCCGTTCGGTGAGTGATCTCCATGTACCGACGGGCCTGAAGGTAAAGCGGCTCCAAATCAGTCCTCGTCCAGAAAACATCGGGCGTCTCTAGAATATCAGTATGCAGGTTGATCTCCATTTTGCGGATAAATAACGCACCTCGTATCTTAGAAACCTCGGTTCGAGTTAGCTCAGAACTACCTGTTTTCGCCATTGAAACAGGGTATTCTCGGGTTTCCTCTACAATCTCTTCTATTCTGTCCTCGAACTCGGATATTTTCGCGCTCTGAGCCAGCCCGCAGCCGTACGCAAGCATCAGTTCGGGGTCCGCTTCGGTTAGGTAGAAGCAATCGTTATCGATGTATGATTTGTTTTCCTTCATGGTGGGGTTGCGTTTTCGAGAAGGAGCCTCATGCGGAATCTCCTCAGAGGGTATCACCGTCCACCTACACGTATCGAGTTCTACTTTGTCGAAAGAACCCGTTTCGAAGGTACCCCGCATCCTTGCTACCTCACGGAGCAGCGGAAGCCCCGCAGTTTCCAAATCCACCGATGGGGGGAACAACGACCACCAGACTATAACACCGTAGGAATAGAAGAATATTGTGTAGGTGTACTCACATCCTGACTGGATGATCCGAGTCGGGTTGCAGTCCTCGTCGTCTTCTTGATCAGTGTCCAAGACAATGTATTCTCTTTCCATGTCTTCTGTTGATCGTTGAGCTTCTAGAATGTCTGGTTCGTCAGTTGTGCCGGGTTGTGAGTCGAATCTGTATGTGGGGACTTTTATTGTCATCCATATCAGGTCTTCTTTTTCTCTGACTTGGATGCCTTTGGATCGGTAGTGGTCTACGATGTTCTTGAGCTGGAACTCGTGGCATGTTGAGACGGCTCTGACCGTGCCTGTTGTCGCGCTGTTTTCGTCCTCGATGCCCACCAGTTGCTTCTTTCTTCTGAACGGTCTTGGTTTTTCGACCCTCGATGATATCCTCCCGCCGCTACCGCTGTCCTTCCGCACGTCTCGCCTCACATCCACGCTCCCGTACCCTGTTGTTGCGTCCGTTGATTTCTTCTGCCTTCTATGCCGGTTGACCGCTTGTGTAATGTTTCCAAGTAGCGGTTGCTGTTCGGACATCTTTTTTCGTTGTTGTTTTTCTTTTTTTCTTTTTTGTTTTTTTTCTTTCTTTTTAACCCTTATTTTGTGGTGAGAGAAAAAAAGAAGGAAAGAGGGGGGGAAAAAAAAAACTCAGTCCACTTCATCCAATTCACCGGTGTATGGAGTGACGGGATAGACCTCAGGGTTAGGGTGTTTTTCTCTCTCGAGGCGATCTGCCTCCGCGTATTCTTCGGCTTCCTTCAGTAACATACTGTGCGTATCATGGTTAAAAGAGGGCGGCAGGTATGACTCTGCTCTGAGCTCTGCGGTTCCCCTTCCGCTCCGTTCGCTTTTGTCTACCACAACGACGTGCAAAGTACAGTTTAAGCAGATGTAGCACGTGACCTCCACAAGGGTCGGCGAGGGCGCAGGTGGCACACCTACCAGATGCAGCGTGCCCTTCAGTATGCAATCCTTCGCCAACGCCCTCTGTCCCACAAACACGTTAATGCTCAAACAGCCTTTGGAATCGCCGTGCATTGCTAGTAGCTTCCTGTTAATGCAGGGGAAAACCGTGTCCATTGGCAGGATAGGGGTGACAATACCACCGTCTGTTTCCACTCCCAGAGACAGCTTCGTCGACTCCAATAATACGCACTGTCTGGCTGGCTCCTGAACAGGGGTCCATAGGAGAGCAGCTTGCCTGGCAGCCCCACGTGCCACCACCTCAACAGGGTCGATCGTCATGTTTACATCCATCTGAAAATACTGCTCAATAATGTCCCGTACTTTGGGGATTCGAGTTGAACCGCCTGAAAACAGAATTTCTTCGACAGACCTTCTGTCGATGCCCGCGGTGCTGAGAGCCTCCCTCACGCATGGAAGGAGGCCGTCTAGGAGCCCTTCGTTGTCGAGGCAATCCTCAAATGCTTCCCTCGTGACGGAGGTGTGGAAATCGACCCCGTCGCAGAAAGAAGAAAGGACGATACCGACACTGCTTTCGAAGGACAGCCTGCACTTTGCATCCTCGCACGCCGAGGTTACAGTTTTCATTCGGACAGGGTCTGCGGTGATATCGATCCCATGCTGTTTTGTAAGCCCGGCTGTAACATGCCGTACAAGGGAATTGGTGAAATCGGCGCCTCCGAAAGGACGGTAAGCCGTAGCGATCACCTCTAAGATCCCTTCTTCAGAGGTGACGAGTGTCACGGCAACGGTACGCCTGTTCATGTCGAGAACCAGCATGGTTTTTTCGTCATTTGAATTGTTGACATCGTACGCCAGACATGCTGATGACGGTTCGTTGATTACTCGGATCACATCAAGCCCAGCAGACTCACCCGCGGCCTTTGTTGCCTGTCGTTGTGTAGCGTCAAAGTAAGCAGGGACTGTCATGACAGCGTGGGTCACCTTCTCACCTAAGTATTCTTCGGACATCCGTTTAATGTTTTTTAGAATAATGTGGTTGGGGTCGTTGCGGTCTCCGTCGTACGCGCCCCTAGTGTGGTTCATCACAGCATCTAGTTGGCCCTCAGCGTCCTTCCCCACAAGGTGTCCGGCCACACAGGATGGCATCGTGGCAGTCACCTCTAAGCCACGGTCCTGCACCATGACAGCAGCACATGTCGTGGTCTCCCCCAGGTCGACTGCCATACAGTATGCAAGGGAGCGGGGCATTTTTTTTTTTTTTTTTTTAATTATTCCCCACACCCCACCCCCCTTCTTTTTTTATTTTTTAAATATTCAAAAGGAATAGGTGATTCCTCCCGCTTTTAAGGGGGAGAACCAATCTGACACAAGCGCGAAGACCTAACGCTGCACAGGTGTCTGTCGCAGCAACGAAAGGCGCTTAAGCTGTGTGGGCCGTCTCTTTTAGGATTCATCTCAGAGAGGACAAGTCACGGTGCACTCCGCAAAGGGGTCATCAGAGGCCGTGTGCAAAACTCTTATGGTTTATTTCTTATTTTTTAGGGTTTTTTTTTTTAATCTTTTGTTCAGAAGGAATCCAACTTTTTTCAAAAATATCGATCTCAGCTGGAAAAGGAGAACCCTTTCCATCGAGTGGTTAATTAAACATGTATTTTGAACGATCATCATTTTTTTTCTTTTTTTTTTTTTTTCCTTGCAAAACCCATATCATTCTTCGTTCTATCAAAGTTGTGTTGCACTCAAAAAAGTAAAAATAAAAAAAGAAAGCAAAATGAAGATTTAAAAAAGAAAGAAAATAAATAAAGTTCACAAAAATAGAAAACTGAAAAACAAAAAGCTGAACGTTCCGAGTTTGCAGGTAAGGTAACACAAAGCGGAGTGATGTGTGCCAAAAGCCAACACCAGCAAAAGTGCCACGAAGTGGGAGCGAGAAGGGTTGGTGGACACACCACTGCAAAGCTTCAAGAAAAAAAAGGGGGAGGGGGAATGGAAAATGATTCAAAAACTCTTTTTGATTTTCTCTCAACTCAACCCAATAACTAAAAGTCCCCCCCACCACCACGACCACCACCACCTATCTACTTCTTCTTAGCGATGACCTTCTCAGTGGTCTTGGTGACCTTGCCAAGCATGACGACCCCGTTGCCCTCCATGATAGCGACACGGGAGAGACCCTCGCAGTTCTTGAAGGTGTCGACGACGAGGGGCTGCTGGGGGGCGAAGACGACCTCAGCCATCTCGTTGGCCTTCAGGCAGTGGGGCTCCTCCGCCTTCTTCCCCCCAGTCTCCTTCCCCATCTTCCACACCAGCTGGGTCATCCTCACGGCGGACCTCCCCGTCCTCACGAAGCACACGGGGGTGTACCCGACCTTCAGCTCACCGGGATGGTCCAGGATCTGCACCTGCGCGTTGAAGGTCCCGGCCTCCTTCAGGGAGGCGTCCTTCTTGTAGATCATCACGTCACCGGTCCTCGGCATGTTGTCCTTGTTGAGACCCTTCACGTTCAGCCCCACGTTGTCACCAGCCTTGGCGTCCTCGCACCTCTTGTGGTGCATCTCGCAGGTGAAGACCTTCCCCACGCAAGCGTTGGCGGCCGTGTGGGTGGGGAGGAAGAGCACTTCCTCACCTGGCTTCACGATACCTTGCTCCACACGGCCGGTAATAACATCACCGACACCCTTGATCTGTGTTTTTGTGTTGTGTTGGTGTTGTGTTGTGTTGTGTTGGTGTTGTGTTGTGTTGTGTTGTGTTGTGTTGTGTTGAGTGTGTGTTTTCTTTCGTGTCTTCTCTCACATACCTTGTACACACCCGAAACAGGCATCCTCATAGGAGCATCGTTCTTCCTCTCAGGCATCCTCACCATCTTGTCAAGGGCATCAACAAGGGTGTCGATGTGGAGCTTCTCGTCAGCCCCGACGAGGACATCCTGACCCTTCCACCAGTCCATCTTGGTCGACTTCTTCAGAAGGTTGTCACCGATCCAACCCGAGATGGGGAGGACGGGGACGTTCTTCTCAACGAAGTCCTTCTTCCAACCGGTCTTCACCAACATGCTCTTCATCTCCTCCTTGATCTCGTTGTACCTCTCCTCCTTGTACTGCGCGACGTCGCAGTCCATCTTGTTGATCCCGACGATGAGCTGCTTCACACCGAGCAGGTTGATGAGACGGGCGTGCTGCCTGGTCTGCCCCTGGATCTCACCAGCCTTGTGGTTCCCCCTCGCGATCGCCGACACGAAGTTCCCGTCAGCGGGGATCATCAGGAGCGCCACGTCCGCCTGCGAGGCCCCGGTGATCATGTTCTTGATGAAGTCCCTGTGCCCAGGGGCGTCGATCACCGTGTAGTGCCACTTCTCCGTGAAGAACTCCTTCGTCGTGCAGGCGATCGTCACACCACGCTCGCGCTCCTCCTTCTGCCTGTCCATGTAGAAGGCGAAGGCGAAGGACTGCTTCCCGAGACGCTCCGCCTCAGCCTTCAACTTCTCCATCTCACGCTCGGGTATCCCACCCAGCTCGAAGAGGAGACGCCCCGTCGTCGTCGACTTCCCAGAGTCCACGTGACCGCAGATCACGATCGACAAGTGCTGCTTACCGTCCGTTGCCATCTTTAGTTTTTTGCCCCTGTAGGTGTGTGGTGTGTGTGTGTGTGTGTGTGTGTGTGTGGGGGTGGGGAGAATAGTAGAAGGAGAAGAAACATATATAAAAAAGGTCGTCTCGATTGTAGCGGTGCCATGCATGCGTGACACAGCGGCCACCCTTTTGAAGCTTCGCCCCTAAGCCTCCCAAGTCACCTGTCGTCCCGTAGAAAGTAAAAGTGGAGAGGTAAAGAAAGCTTTTGAAATAGGGAGAGGGGCCACAGAAGCCACTTAACACCAACTGGAAAGATGTTGTGGGAGGTATGCTTCACCTATAGGAGATCTGTTAATACTCCCCTTCTGGAGCATTGCTTTCATCCCGATCGAGGCCGTGAGTGTCTTGCGGAGTCGAGTGATGCGGTCGCTTGTAGGCGGTTTTCAATTCCATTAGCTTGTCGTGCGTGGAGTGGGTGGCGAAAATGCGCCTCCTGGAGAAGCCAATAGCTGCCTTACCTCCAATGGCGATGAGACTTCACTCTTTTCTGCTCGTCTGCTAGGAAGGGTTGTCGCTTCTTCCGTGCCCTGCATGCTGAACAAGGAAGAATGAAAGAAACAGGTGGGAGAAAGAAGAGATAACAATAACAACACTAGCTCTTCACTGCCTTTCATCGTGGTCTTCGTACTTCCTCTTCACACCCCTCTTTTCGGGAGAAGCTTCCTTGCGCCTTGCCAGAAGAAGTGCCCGAATGGACTCAACGTTACCCCACTCAGCCGCGTAGAACAGTGGGGTGTGCCCCTCCCCGTCCCTCACACAAGGGTCCTGCTCGTAGGAATCCAGTAGCAGCTGCATCGTCTCAGTACAGCATGCAGCAGCCATGTGCAACGGGGTGTGCCCCTCCCCGTCCCTCACACAAGGGTCCTGCTTGTACTCATCGATGAGGAGCTTCACCACCTCCAAGCTGCCCCTTGCTGCATAGTGCAAGGGTGTCTCGCCATCGTTGTCCCTCATGCTAGGGTCCACTTTGCACTCATCGAGGAGGTACCTCAGCACCTCCATGCACCCTTCACTTGCTGCTTCGTGAATTGCGGTGTTTCCAATGTCTGACTCGGTGCAAGGGTCAAGCTTGCACTCTTCGACAAAGTACTTCACCACATCAACTTGGTTGTTCCTTGCCGCCCTTTGCAAGGGTGTGGTGCCTGTGCAAGGGTCCTTCATCCCAGGATCAAGCTTGCAGACTTCAGTGAGATACCTGACTACATGCAGCTGTCCCTTCTCCGCTGCGATGTCCATGGGTGCACAATCGTCTGTGTTCCTTGAGCCAGGGTTTTGCTTGTGAACATCAACAAGGTGCCTCACTGCCTCCAGCTGACCACCTTGTGCTGCATACATAATCGGCGTGAATTCCCTGTCCTGGACCGTCAGCTCCTGCTTGTAAACATTGACGAGACAGTCCATTGCTCCTAGCTTGCCATTCTCCGCAGCGAAGTGGAGAGGTGTGGTGCCGGCTGTGTCCCTTGCCCCAGGGTCCAGCTTGTACTCGTCGATGAGGAGCCTCATGACCTCAACATGACCATTAATTGCTGCCACATGAAGGTAGGAGGTTCCTTCATCATCCACAAGGCTGGGGTCAAGCCTGCACTCTTCGATGAAATACCTCATCACATCAGCATGGTTCGCCATTACCGCCCAGTACAAACCTCTCCTGTTCTTTATCCCACCAGGGTCAACCTTGCAGACTTCAGTGAGATACCTGACAACATGCAAATGGTTGCTACACACAGCAAGGTCTATGGGTGCCATGCCTCTATTGTCTCTCAAATGGGGGTCCAGCTTTAAGTCACTCACGAGCCACTCCAGTGATTGAAGCCCTCCTCCTTGTGCTGCGTGGTGGACGAGAGTTGTACCACAGGGTTCTGCAAACGCAGGGTCTTGCTTGCACTCTTCGACAAAATGTCTCATGACATCAACTTGGTTGTTCATTGCCGCCCTGTGCAAGGGTGTGATGCCTGTCCCATCCTTCATCCCAGGGTCAAGCTTGCAGACTTCAGTGAGATACCTGACCACATGCAGCTGTCCCTTCTCTGCTGCGATGTCTATGAGTCCGTTGCCACCTGTGGTCCTTGAGCCAGGGTTTTGCTTGTGAACTTCGACAAGGTGCCTCACTGCCTCCAGCTGACCACACTCTACTGCCCACATAAGCGGTGTAACGAAGAAACTATTCTCGACCGTCAGCTCCTGCTTGTATACATTGACGAGACAGTCAATTGCCGCAAGCTTGCCATTCAGAGCAGCGAAGTGGAGAGGTGTGGTGCCGTTGGTGTCCCTTGCCCCAGGGTCCTGCTTGTACTCGTCGATGAGGAGCCTCATGGCCTCCACGTGACCTCCTATTGCCGCCCTGTGAATGTGAGCACAGCCCTCATCGTCCTCACCGCTCGGGTCTTGCTTGCACTCTTCGATGAAATACCTCATCACATCAACTTGGTTGTGCATTGCCGCCCTTTGCAAGGGTGTGGTGCCTCCTCCATCCTTCATCCCAGGGTCAAGCTTGCAGACTTCAGTGAGATATTTGACCACATGCAGTCCACATTCAGCTGCGATGTCCATGGGCGCGAAGCCGTTTGTGGTCCTTGAGCCAGGGTTTTGCTTGTGAACTTCGACAAGGTGCCTCACTGCCTCCAGCTCACTATACTCCACAGCATACATAAGCGGTGTAACAAAGAATCTATTCTCTACCGTCAGCTCTTGCTTGTAAACATTGACGAGACAGTCAATTGCCTCAAGCTTGCCATACAGAGCAGCGAAGTGGAGAGGTGTGGTGCCTACCGCGTTCCTTGCCCCAGGGTCCAGCTTGTACTCGTCGATGAGGAGCCTCATGGCCTCCACATGACCATTAATTGCTGCCACATGAAGGTAGGAGGTTCCTTCATCATCCACAAGGCTGGGGTCAAGCTTGCACTCTTCGATGAAATACCTCATCACATCAGCATGGTTCTTTCTTACCGCCCAGTACAAGCTGCTCTTATTCTTCATCCCACCAGGGTCAACCTTGCAGACTTCAGTGAGATACCTGACAACATGCAAGTGGTTGCTACACACAGCAAGGTCTATGGGTGCCATGCCTCTATTGTCTCTCAAATGGGGGTCCAGCTTAAAGTCACTCACGAGCCACTCCAGTGATTGAAGCCTTCCCGCTTCCGCTGCGTGGTGGACGAGAGTTGCACCACTGAGTTCCACAACCGCAGGGTCTTGCTTGCACTCCTCAATGAGATACTTCATAGCCTCGAACTGGCCTTTTGTGAGAAGGACTGCAACAAGGCCATCGACAGTCGGGGTCGCAGGGTCTATCTTGCACACCTCAATGAGGTACCTCAAGGCCTCTACATGACCCCCCAGTGCCGCCCTGTGAATGTGAGCATAGCCCTCATCGTCCTTACTGCTTGGGTCTTGCTTGCACTCTTCGACAAAATACTTCATCACATCAACTTGGTTGTTCGCTGCCGCCCTGTGTAAGGGTGTGGTGCCTTCCCCATCCTCCATCCCAGGGTCAAGCTTGCAGACTTCAGTGAGATACCTGACCACATGCAGCTGCCCACATTCAGCTGCGATGTCCATGGGTGCGAAGCCGCCTGTGGTCCTTGAGCCAGGGTTTTGCTTGTAAACATCAACAAGGTGCCTCACTGCCTCCAGCTGACCAAATTGTGCTGCATACATAATCGGGGTGAATATTTTGTCCTGGACCGTCAGCTCCTGCTTGTAAACATTGACGAGACAGTCAATTGCCGCAAGCTTGCCATACAGAGCAGCGAAGTGGAGAGGTGTGGTGCCGTTGGTGTTCCTTGCCCCAGGGTCCAGCTTGTACTCGTCGATGAGGAGCCTCATGGCAGCGACCTGATCGTGCTTTGCTGCAGTGTGCAAAACTGTCCAACCGCACGGACCAGTCACACTTCTGTGAACCCCGTACATCCGAATGATTGCCTTCATGTGTTGGAGGTTGCCTGTTGCAGCAGCGGACTTCACCGTGCCAAACACTTCATTGTCCTCATCCATGTTGCCTGTGCTGCTTGGGTGAAGGAGATTAGTGGTTGCTGAAACATTAGTTTCGAGATTCGGAAAGAATTGTCAAGCTCCTTTTTTTTTTTTTCTTGCTCCTTCTCTTTTAGAAACTTTCAATTTTGGGAGGAAAACAATCTGACACAAAAGCGCGACGATGCGCGTGCCTTTGACACCACCCTCATTGTTAATTTCATTTATATATTAAGCGATCTCAAGATCCGTCTTCGGCTACTGTTGGTGGTGGTGGCCCCGGACCGACCGACAGTTCCAATGCAGCTTCCCACCAAACAACGGCAAGCAGAATTGAGCTCCACTATTTTTGTTTTTTTGCCAACCGGCAGGAGGGGCAACGCGGTCTATATTCCACGTTAGCTCAGGCCCGATATTGTGCCTATCTATGGTGGATCGGACTTCCTTCGCGAATTTCCCTGTCTATCTCCTTATGCTGTGCGCTATAACGCTGTAACCTTTGGCTGC
The DNA here is from genome assembly GCA_964019335.1 of Diplonema japonicum. Taxonomy (NCBI): domain Eukaryota; phylum Euglenozoa; class Diplonemea; order Diplonemida; family Diplonemidae; genus Diplonema; species Diplonema japonicum. The sequence continues at coordinate 213,436 of OZ025734.1, forward strand.
ACACAGCCTATTCGCCAACAATAGTTTCGAGATTAGGAAAAATTGTCACGCTCCTTTTTTTTAAAAAGAAAATTAGGCTAGAAGAATAAAATCAGATTCCACTTTATTTCACGCCCAGGCCCGCCCGTTTTGTTAAATAATAACTACTGTAAAACGAAAGAACCCGGAAGAGAAAAGAGAAAAACTTCCGGCCTGATTTTGTGGGTGTCTTTTGGTTGGTATTTTAAGAGGGTTTTGCTGAAATTAGGCCCAGGAGTGAAATAATACTTCTTAGAGAAAAACCACAAACATGGCAACCAAATGAAAATTTTACACCGTTCAAAGCAACCTGAACTTCATTTTCCACCAAACACGTAAACCCTGTAAACCATCAAAACTTTCCTTTAGGAAACCTAATTTCGAATTTCAACCAAACACGGAGCCTTTCGCATTTTCGTTTTTTTTTTTTTTTTTTTTTTTTTCTTTGACTATTTGGCGAAGCATGTTGCAACAACAGGAATAAATGATACAAAAGGAAGAACGCCAGTTTTGCAGCTTGAAAACAGAGGAGATTGAGGGGTTACGTAAGACATGGAAACTGGACAAAGCGAGTTTAAATTTGTTTCTGCAGCATATTAAGAACACAACACTCTTAAGAAAGGCTGGAAAGAGGTTCGGGTGCTTCAAGTGCAGCCACACAACAGAAGGTTGCGCATTGTCTCGAGAAGGTTCTGTGTCGTCAACAGAGTCAAGCCCGCAAGTCCTGCTAATGAAAGTCCGTCTGAAAACAATCGCAAACAAGGTGAAACACTCCGTAAGACTTTCACCTGAGTATAGTAACCCCATTTAGCGAACGGACCAGAAACAGTGGTTCCACTCGTCGGATAGTGGACCGACAAAGCAGCTGCTGAGCCAGCTCGCTGGAGGAGAAGATGAGGTGCCGAAGCTGGTGATCGACGCAGTTGGGAGGGTAGCGCTATGGAGCACCTTGTTGGAGACTTCGGAGCCTTTCTATCAGATTTGAACGTGCAGCAAAGGCGAGATGTTTCCTCGATCCTTTCCGAAGCCTCTTGGTCGAAGCCAGAGCTGTCCCGAGTGGTGACGGTCGGGCGAAAGCTGTTTGAGAACAAGAGTGAGATAGTTGGTGCGGCTGGTCGCCCCAGCGTGTTAACACCTGTCATCAGGACAGAAATTGCTGCCGACCTCTACGACCAATCATCGTCGACATCGACAATTTGTCGCAAAGCGACCAAGCGACCAGGAGGGGGACCCAGTCGTCTTTCGCAACCTGAGCCACGGGTGGAGATCGTTGTACAATTCTTGTCCGTCTGGGAAAATGGTGGAATACAAAACGACGCACAGATGTCTGTGACTATTGTCTGGAAGCAAAAAAAAAAAACAGACATCTTTCCATTCGCGTGCTTTCTACTTGCAATTCTAGTATCACACTGGATAGTACAGCCAGCGTATCGCAGATGCGAGATAAGCTCGCCGAGCTTCAAGACCTATCAAAATCGACAAGAAGTCGACTCGCAGCCGCAATAAACATAGTTCCAGAAGCAGCAACAGCAGTATCGGCGTGCCTTGAAGAACCCGGGTGAGCAGATCGTCCACAGTGTGCTTTGCGCCGAAAGCGTGAGAGGTTCAAACGGGCTCTTGAAAAGTCTGAAAAGGGGGAATCCAGTGTCCAAAAGAGAAAGGCCGAAAAGGAGAAAAAGGGGTCAAAAAAAGAGGTTTTGCACCTACCACTCGCGTGATGAAGTCGCGAAATAATATACGGCCACTGCTGGGCAAACTCCTCAAGAAGTACGAAAACGGTGCTTCTCCAAAACTGTCTGCAGCCGTTTTCACGCTGAAGAACAAATGAAAGCCTACACCGACACAACTTTTCACAGAATGGATGCTGGATACAAAAAAAAAAAATAAATAAATAAATAAAACGTAAGAAGAAAAAGGAAAGAGATGCGGGAGGAGGAGTAGGGGGGGAAAGGGTGTTTTTGGTTTGCACTCACGGGGGTACCCATCCTTAGTGAAACCATAACATTTAAAAGAGTTCCGCGTCTTTTTACGCACGCCAGTCATACTAGCGGCCTCGCCCCGTTCAGGAAGAGGCAAGAGGTGGGGAGGGGAGGGGAGGGGATAAATAGGTATAAAGTGTTGCAAGCGCAGCTATCTAGAGTAAAAGCTTCTCACGAAAAAAAAAAAAAAAAGAAAGTAAGAAACGATTTTTTTTTTTTGTTAAGATTTCAACCTGCAACGAGACTAGTAAAGGAAATGAGCAAAAAGATATTCTCTGTGCACAGGCCCAACGAAAGTAAACTCGATAAAATTTCAGTGTGCATGGGGGTGCTCACAGTAAAAAAGAAGGGGGGGGGGAGGGGTGAAAACACAACAATGAAAAAAAAAAAAAGAAATTCCCTATGATTGGAAACGAAGTGGGTAGCAACGGCCCACAAAATCAAAAAAAAAAAAAAAAAGGAAAGACAGCACAATGACACGGGGGGAATGAGACGAATGGGGGAGATGGAAAAAAAAAAGAAAAGAGAAAAAAAAGAAGAAAAACTAGTGTTGGCGTTTCTTCTTGTGTGCGCACGAGTGGACGTTCCCCCTTTTTTTTTTGTTTAGACAAGTTGGACTTGTCCCTGCAATATTCTTGAAAACAAATACTGTGCGAGAATGAAAAGAATACAAAAGAAAAAAGTTAGCTATACCAATCTCTAAAATCCGATATTGGCCTCCCTTCCGTTAGGAGGACTTCCAATATTTGTAAGCACAACGTTGTCCCAACCTTCTTTTTGACAACAATAACAAGTATTTGCTGTAAAAAAAAAAAAAGAACATGAAGGGGGGAATCTTGACACGAATAAAGGGGAAGAAAATGGAGAGTGGGCATACGGGGAATCTTCAAATGCTAGTAAAAAAAAAAAAAAGAAAAAAGAGGTTTTTCCCCCCCTCCCCTCCCCTGCCTATACTCAAACAACAGTTAGGACAGCAAGGTGAAGTATGAAGTATGACCATAGGAAAGGATCGTTTAAGCGCTTTTTTTTCTTTTTTTTTTTTTTTGAAGGCGTTGGTTCGGTTTTCTTTTTTCTTTTTATTTCCCTTCTTTTTTTTTTTTTTTTTTCTCATTTTAATTCGTTCGAAACTGTAGGAAAAAAAAAAAAGAGGACCTTGGCATTACTATGAACAACTTGCCCAAACAGTCCCACCTTTTTTCTTTCTCCTTTTTTTTCCTTTTTTTTTTTTATCACGACAAAAAAAAAAAAAAAAAAAAATCAAAGACAAGGTTAAAAATCACATGAACATTTCACACGACGAAAGAAGGGGGGAGAGAGTACCAATAAGGAAATAATACCGGATTTGTATTTTATTATTGTTATGTAAAAGAAAAAAAAAAAAAAAAAGCTACGATCCTCAAGCAGTTTGACTGTACACAGCAAACGCGGCAATTACACCGAAATAAGCACAAACAAGCGCAATGCCCTTTTGCTTCCCGAGGGACGCTTTGTTTAGTTTGTGATAATATGCCAGCCCAAGCGTCATCCCAACATTCAAACAAACCCCGCCAGCCTGAAAATAAGCAGCACCCTGCAACGCGGTGACGTTCTCGACGTGAATATGCTCACCCTTCGCAAGATTCGAGATCAACCAGGGCAACCCAAGCCCGATAAAAACATTCACATTCTGACTTCCAATTGCATTAGAACAAGCCATCGACCCATACCCACGTTTGGCAACGGTAACGGACTGAATACAATCTGGGATTTCTGCTCCTATACTGATCATTAAAAGCCCCATGAACCCTGTTCCGAGACCGCTCTTGTCGGCCCACCTCGAGGCGATATTGGAAATGACAAATGAGAAAACGGCGACCCAAATAAACGAAACCGTGAAGGTTAACGGGTAGATCTTTTCTCTATACCACACCTCTGGTTCCTTCTCGTCGTTGTCCAGACCCTGTTCCTCGGTGTCGGGGGTTTCATAGGCTGGAATTGTGTATTTGAACACAAATCTCCAAACATCAACGAAAACCATAAACGGTTTCAGATACACCGCAAACCGGCTTTTCTTCCTGTTATTGTCGTCCCTCCACCATTGGTGCCGCCACATGCTAATCGCGCTGTACCCAGTCGAACCGGAATCTGATGAGGAGTCGTATTCGTAATCAGTACGGGCGACTCTCTGGTTGAGATCGTTGATGGCAAGCTCGTACTGTTTTCTGTCCAACGCGCCGATGCCAAAGGCGTACTTTAGAGCCTCGCTTCGTTTTTGGTGGGATTCTGCCAGTGTGTCGATTTTGTCTGTAAAGGAAGAATCTGTACTCTGAACAGGGCGTAAGTCGGAGAAAGGCAGCCCACTCGATTCTGTTCCATCGTTCCATCTCACAGTATAACTGCCGTCTTCGTCATCACGAGCTGCTACAGTAGCGTTGAGGAATTTGTCTTGGTTCGTGTGGTAGCCAGCTACGTTTGACCCCGTCTTCCATTCTTGAATGATGGGAATGTCGCGGGTTTCCAGTATCCGGACTATTTTAGCGATAGCTCGTTCGCAACCTTTATTGTCCAGTTCTATGTTGGGCTGTGATTCGGACAGGCTTATTTCATGCGCGTTGTCGCCTAGGATGAATTTCACCCCTTTCTCAAACGTACCCATTGGGGTCCCTTTGAACGTCATTACGTGTTCTCCGGTCGTGTGGAAAACGCATTCGTCCCCAGTTTTACTGTAGAAAGTAACGTTCTGGATCGATTTGATCTGTCTGCCGTTTAAAGAAGGCGATGCTGGAAGGAGCTGGCGTGATTCCGGTAAGTTCTTTCGAAACCTGGCACGGATCCGCGGAGAGACCACCACAACGCAAATATAAATCGCGTACGTCAATAGCATAATCAACGCCTCGAAGGTTTTTATCGCACCGTCGTGGAAAAAAATGCAAAGCTCGATAATCCCCACCGAATACGCAATTATATCTCTCGCCAACGGCCGTCTTTTAAGTTGCAAGGGTTTGGGATGGCCTCCAAAGACACCACAGAAACCGGGGATGAGCATGAACGCTATCATACCAGAGCCTATAATCGCTGATATTCCCAAATCGGTGGAACCGTCGCTTGCTTTCATTGTCGCTACCGCATTTACGATGATTTCGGGTGCTGCGGAACCAAAGGCCATGAAGGTGCAGCCGGCGATGTCGTCTCTGATGCCCCATCTTAGGCACAGGGTTTCTAAGGAGAGGACTAGGTAGTCGTCGCATACAATGGCCAGTGCCAGGAAGCACCAGAAGAACAGGAAGACTTCAAGGAGGACACCTGGGAAGGTCCCGTCAAGCTTTTCCAAGCACATGTTCTCCGCGAACTCGCTCATCGTGCAGTTGAACGGTCCCTCGTCCGACCCGCTGCTGCTGTCGCTGTTGCTGTTGCTCGTGTTCCCGACCTCGTCGTTTAAATGAAACGGAATTAGAACCTCCGCCATGCACCCTGATGCGAATGACAGAAGCGCGAGACCCAGCAATATTGACCGTTGGCTGATCATTTTTTTTTTTTTTTTTTTTTTTTTTTTTTTTTGCTGGGGAATTTTTTTTTTTTTTTTTTTTTTTCCCTAAGACAAAAAATAGGGGTACACTCAAAAAAAAAAAAAAAAAATCACCATTCAACGGGCATAATTTTATTTCTTTTGGTCTTCCTCGCGGTGTTTTTTTTTGAGAAGAACCTAGTCTGCATGAAGTCGATCGCACTTTCATCATCATCGTCGTCGTCGTCATCGTCATACACGAGCGGAGGCGATCGGGGGAGCTTTTTGCTTCTCCGTGTATTTCCCCTACGGGTGCGGTGCTTACGGCTGCTGTGGTGTTGGGAAGAGACAGGTGCCTGGTAACCTGGATGGGCTGGGTTCTGGTCGTCAAGTGAAAATCTGGCGAGGAGGGAGATCGAGATGGTGTGGCAGGCCAGGTGCAAAGGGAGGTCCGCCACATGCTGCTCCTTCAGGTCATAGAACTCTTGCAATTCTGTACTTTCTGTTTCCATCGTCACGTGTATATCTTCGTTAGCCCTCCGAGCACGCTCCACAACCGTTAGGAGCCTGTTTATCGCTTCCCCCTTTGCTCTTACCACGACCTCGCCGCATTCCTCTATCTTCGTCTGCACGAGCCCCACATATTCTTTTGTCCCCAAATCGCTCTTCACGATTAAGCGGTTTTTCTCTTGGCGCACGGGCTCCTTGCCCTTCACCGTTTTCACCTTCTTGTATTTTTTCGTGATTTCTGAAGCGTGAACCCACACGACCTCTTCCTCTTCTTGGTTCGGTTGTTCCCCCATTTTTTTTTTTTTTTTTTTTTAAATTTGTTATTGTTGTTGTTATGTGTGTCTATTGTGATGGTACAAAAAAAAAAAAGAATTGTATGAGTTGTTGAAAAAAAAAAAAAAAAAAGGAAGTCGTTGTGAGACGCGCCCTCGTGACTATCATCTGAGGAAGAGAGAAAAAACTCAAAGTACAGGAGAAGCCCCCCGCTAGAGGGCCGCCCTTTGGTATGGGGGGGGGGGGGGGTTTCTTTCTGTTAATACTCCCCTTCTGGAGCATTGCTTAAAAAAAAGAGGGGGGGGGAAATAAAAGGGAAGAAACAAAACTCAAAGTACAGGACAAGCCCCCCGCTAGAGGGCCGCCCTATGGGAGGGGGGGGGGGTCTATCTGTTAATACTCCCCTTCTGGAGCATTGCTTTCATCCCGATTGAGGCCGTGAGCGTCTTGCGGAGTCGTGTGATGCGGTCCCGCTTGTAGGCGGCTTTCAATTCCATCAGCTTGTCGTGCGTGGAGCGGGTGGCGAAAATAGGCCTCCTGGAGAAACCAATAGCTGCCTTTCCTCCAAACAAAATAATATGAACTCGTCCAGGGAAAAAAAAAAAAAGAAAAGTTGACACTTCTTTTTCTTCTTTTTTAAAATATCCGGACGACGCTAATCAAATTTACGGTACCTTCTGGTTGTCTTGGCAAATACCGCATGTATGACCATATATATGAGTCTTTGTGAGATGCCCAAATGCCCTATTCATTAACTACCGTAAATAATATAAAGAAAACAAGTAAAACAAAACAAAACAAAAAAATATATTTATGCTCCCCCCCCCTCGCTTTTTTCCATTTCCTTTTCTTTTTTGTGTAAACAAAAATCCAAAAAAGGAGGGGGGGGTAAATGGAAATTTTTTTTCCTATTTTATTTCGTAGCCTGTGCCATCCTCTTCAACGTCCGTTCATCGCCAAGATCTTTCATATCGAGTGGCCGCTCGTTCGGGAAGAGGAATGTGTCATACAGCAGCAGCTCCTTCATAAAGGCTTTGTTGGGGTGAATATTTGGACGGATTTTAAGGAGTTGTTCCATAGCTGTATCAAGCCGGGTGCCCCGTGCCCTCATGAGGTAAGCGAGCACCATTGTAACAGACCGGCTCAGCCCTGCGAAGCAGTGTACTAAAATGGCACCGAACGCCTTCTTACTCTCAACAAATTCAAATACTTCATCGAAATAAGGCCGGAGAGACTGCTCCTCCACGTCTTCCACACACACCTCCAGCCTCGTTACGTTCTCCTGGTTTATCTGCATGTTTTTACCGCAGGTGACAACGTGCCTTATCCCCAAAACCTGGTACACCTTCGGTGTTTGGGCACTCCGAAGGCTCCCCAGGTACAGGTAATCCAAAACCATATCAGGGTAGATCTTGTTCCACTGCATCAAGCCTTGGGGAAGCCTTCCCTCGTACCCATGCTTGAACACGGTCATGAGCTCAGGGACGTTGTCAATTGCTAACTGTGTGTGTGTTTTTTTTTTTTTTTTTTTTTTTTTTTTTTTATTGGCATTTTTATATACCTGATCGAGTTTAACACACGACTCCAAGAGCTCTATTGGAGGGAGGCTGCTGAGGTCGTGGTTTTCGGCGATGAAGAGTTGCTCGATTTTCTTTTTTTTTTTTCTTTTTTTTTTCTTTTTAAAAACAACATACCGGAATCTCCAGCACTTCACAGGGGAAGTGCACAAATGCGTTGTAGTCGAGGTTGCACACGGTGACGTTGCTCAAATTCGAGAAAGACGGAGGCAGAGAGCTGAGCCGGTTATGAGACACATCGATTCTTTCAAGCGTCTCGATCCTACCTATGTGGTCAGGGAGCTCTGTGATACAGTTGTGCGCGACGGTTAAACTCACCAGCGCACTGAACGAACAAAAAAACGAAGGCAGCACCTCGATCTCGTTGTGAGACAGTATGAGTGACTCCAGCCAATCGGACGCGTTTTCCAACAACGCCGGGGCTTCTATGAGGCTGCAGTGGTCAAGATCCAGATGAACCGCCTTGACGCTGATGGCCTCTTCAATAAGAAGCTTGTCATCATCCACCATCTCTGCCCGATTTGGAAGCTTTCTGATTTTACCCTTCGGCGAGTCTACAGAAATCTCCGTCTCCGCCTCAGAATCCTCATATGTGGCCAGGGACTCATTTGCATTGGAGAAGTTCCGCTTGACAGGTTGCAGGACACAACCATTGTCGAGTTGTGGGGTACGAGATACTGAACGGTTTTTGGCCCTGCGTTTCTTGCTTCTTATGCTGGTTACACTGCCGTCGGAGGTACGGGTGGATCTTGAGTTAGACAACGGGTCCAAGCACAGCGAGCCCTGGTTTTTTCGGTTGTATTGCATCCGGATAAAGTCGGCATCATCTGACTCATCGCTTAGCAAGGACGAGAGTAGGTATTTTTGCCCCGTGTTTGACAACTCGCAGTTTTCGGTTGTGTCAGGGCACACGACGGCATCCTCAGGCAGCAGCAATCCTTGTGTCGAGGTGGACGCGGGTTTTGGAGGCACTACTCTTTCGCGTTCCTTCTCTTCCACCTCGATGTGTTTCGTCTGGTCATGTTTTTTCACAGACTGGCTGTTGCCGCATCCCATCCCCCCCTCCTCCCCTGTGTTGTGGTGTGCTGACTGGAAGCTAAAAAACAACAGTACACAGGACGACACTACAACCCTTCCAGAAAGCCGCGAAATTATAGAAAAATCAATAACAGAGGGGACGGGGAGGGGGGAATCTAATCAACAAGAGAAATGTCTTGATCTAGAGTCATGATTACGAACGTTTCATGGGGTCGGCACGACTTGCTCCCTGCATCCCTCTGCGCACGGAGGTAGTGGAGAAGGGACACCTTATCCACGTTAAGGTGCACCTTGGAGTCGGTAATCTTCTGCGCGATACGTGTCGCCCCGCGGCGGATCAAACCCTTCGAAAGAAGCACAGCGAGCCCATTCTCGAAATGGTAGGGGATGTCATACATAACAGAGGCCCCCTTCGACCCTGTCATGTTCAACAGAGAGGTACGGTAAGAATCGATGACCTGGCAAGGAAGCAATTCGATTGCTGCGCCAACATCTCCTGATTCGTGAGTTAGTGCAGTGGCTGCGTTGCGTTTCAACTCCGCTTCTTGAAGCCTGCCGTGCAGCTTGAAAAGGTGGCAGAGCAGCATCAGATCCAAATTGGTTAAATTCGACAGCTCCCTTGCTGAGTAACATCCTTCAAACGCAAGAAGCTCGTCGCCTTCGGCGAGCACCTCATCAGCATAGAGATCGTCAGGAGGGGTGTCCGCACATTTAATAGAGAATTCCCTCGGTACCTTTTCAAACCGCGATGTGGCGTAGAAGTGAAAAGCAAGCTTCGGCGCGATCTCCTGCGCGATCTCCCTGGCGTTGGTTAAACCATCGATATGAGAAGCAAGCGGGGTAAGAAGGTCGTTTCTGTTCGATAAAAGCCGGCCGATCCAGATCTTCAACATAACCCCTATCTCATTAAAACTACCCGTTACGTACATTGGCTTAAGAAGAAGCGGTGAACCGGCTATCATTGAAACTACTGCGTTCCACGATTTGACAGCTAGTTGCGAGGCTTTGAGTTGTTTCACACCCGTGGCGAGAAGACCCATCCCACACACGTCGCCTCCGGAAGTAGTTGTGAGCCAAACCCCGGTAATGTTCATGTCTCTCGGAGGCCATAGCTCGTGATGTGATGTGATTTTTGAAGCGCCTCGTGTTGTTTTGTCACACCCGATCTCCAACGGTCGTTCAGATACGTTCCCATTCTCGTCGACCTCAACAGCGGAGGAGCTCGCTATGCTCTGCGGTTCCCCTTTCGTCACGATTTTAACGTACAAAACCTTCCGGTCGTTGCTCAGTGAAACTGTTAAAACCCGTCCTTCCCCGGGGACCCCGAAAATCGGCAATTTTTGCGGTAAATCCGGGGAATGGAGGGTGAGACGGTTGGACACCATTTCCGCGATTGCGTTTTGGGTGAACCCCCTGAAATCGATCACTTTCTTCGAAATCCTGGAAACGACACGGGCGTCGAGAGTAAGCCCCGACAGTTTTGTACAGGTCTCGATGACCATCGACACCCTGCTGATCGCGGATTTGTTGTGAATCAAATTGGTTATGTAGTACAAAAAATCCCTTGACTCGTAAGGCTTCAACTCGCCTGTGATCCAGATTACAACTCTACTGGAATAAGTCTCAAGGTACGACGTCAGGGTATCTTTGTCACGTTTCATCTCTGTGTAGCTTTCCACGATATTGTCCGACCCGCAGGTTCGAAGTCCAGACACAACAGCTTTAAACGCTTCAGCCGAGTTTTCTATAGAGTCTACTGTTATAACAATAAATGAGCTGTTGCACATGTAGGATTCGAGGCCGCATGTGGAGCATGATCCTTTTATGTCTTTCCAAGGGTGGATCTTTCTGAAGACGCGTTGAAGCGCGGCGGTGACGACCGATGACTTTCCTGATTGTCTGGGGGCCTTTACTACTAGGAAAGGCGGCGATCCGTCCGTTTTGAGGATGTGCTTCTCCACCGTTTGGATCTCTCGGGCCAGGCCTGTGGGCTCGAGCTCTGTGTCGTACAACCGTCGATCTGCTTCTCTGAGGCACACTGTTCTCCATTCTTGTAACAGCGTGCTATTAGTACCGGAGTCATACGGCCGTTTAAGGGACATTTCTCCCCTCCCCTCTCTGAAGAGAAATTTTAGAGGGAAAAAAAAAAATATATATATGAGTTAAAGGAGGCCGGTGTTGGCGGCGCCCTGCACAAAAAAGAAAAGAGGAACTGGCCGTTGTTTGTACGTGCCGGATCTGAGCGAAGACCAAGCGGAGACTCTCCGCATTGGTTTGGACCTCACTGAGGTCTGGTGATGGAGGGGACTCCACCTCCGGGTCCGTCTGGGCCAAAGCTTCACCAAGCTTTTTAACCGCCCAAATGCATGGGGGGCACACCCACTGGGTGGAATCTTCCACTGGAAGAAACGCCTTACTTAGGCGTGGTGGGCAGCGAGAGGACAAACATGTCCTCTGCCCTTTAGCGCCACACCTCGCACAGTGCACCGCAGTGTCACCGTGCGAGGTGTCGCACTCCTCGAAGATGCAATCCGCGAGGTGAGGGGCACGAGTGCTTCCCGACGGGTATTCGAGGTCCGCGTATTGGACCAGATCATCCCAGTCTAGTGCCGTCATATTTTTGTATGTACGTGCCGGGTAAAACCTGGAGAAGTTTGTCAACCCGAAACACGTTGCCAACGTTCCCCTTTTGCTTAGACAAGACAAAGACTCGTTCTTGCAAAAAAAAAAAAAAAAACACTAATTTCTTTTTTTTTTTTTTTTTCAATTGGCCACATCGACGTCTACGGCGATTACAGGGATCTGGTTGCCGAGGCCATCTGATACCATTTCGGTCTTTTCGGCTTTCCGTCGTACGTTCCTCTCCCAGGTTGTGGTGTTCCCCCGATCCAAGGGGCTTGGTGACTCGTTGCCAAAACGTCGTTTCTTCGTCTCGGTGGGCTCGCACTGTTCCATTGGTTCCTCCACTTCAGGCGGAGGGCGCATGCTTTCATCCCCATTGAAGGCAGCCCTCCACCATGTCCTATAGTAAGTCCGCTGCTCATCGGTGCATCCCCCCCACTGCTGAAGGTACGCCCTCATGATGTGAAGGCTAGGAGCATCCCAGCCCCCTTCCATCTTGTCTACCCCCGCCCTGCTGCGCTGATGAATTCTTTATTTTTTTTCTTCTTCACAAAGGAAAATGGAACAAAAAAAAAAAACTATGGGGGGGAAAAAAGTGAAACAAAACAAAAAAAAAAAGAAAAAAGTTACAAAAAGATGATTTCTCACGAGAAATAACAAATAAAAAAAAAGGGACTGAAACGAAAAAAAAACTTTTTGGGAGGGGGGGGGAAAGAAGAAAATACAAAAAAAAAAAAAAAATGGGTGGGTCAGATAACTTTCTTTCTGTTCTCTTCACCACCTTCCTGGAAGTGTGGACGAGGTAACTTGCGACCGTCTAGAAGGCGACACTGAGCGGGCCATGGGTGAACGAGACAGGTAAGTACCCGGAATAGAAGGAGAAGCCGCTTGAGAAGGAACCCCACCACCAGTACCACCAGACTGCGCTACAACATATCTCTTCTTGTGCACAGAAGAAGATATGGAATCTGGTACCACCGGATGCCTCATCCAAGACTTAATCCTGCCATTTTCCTTCCCCGTCCAGTATGCAGGGTGGTGCGCACCAACCTTCGTCAACCCTGCTCCGCAAGCCGACACGATCTCCTCTTCTCCTTTCGTCCCTTTCACCCCCATGTATTTATGGTAAAAGTTGGACAAGACCCGATACTCGTCTTCCGTTGGGTCGGTGGCAATTTCAACACGTTTCTTTGCAGAGAATGTACCGCGGGAGGCGGTTCCGTACTCGTTGCATATGCTTCCGGGGGTGGTGCGTGTCAACCGGGGGTTTGTTTGCCAAGTGCTACGCGTTGGTAGAAGATCGTTGTTGTTGCTGTTGGTGTTGTTGTCCGAAGCCTTCTGGCCTGTCAGGTAGGTTAACTTGTCAGAGTACCAGCTTTCCTGCTGCATTGCTTCGATGGTCTTGTTTGCGTCTTCGAGCTTTGCGGTGAGGATTTTCTGCTTGGAAATGTATTCCCGAACGTGTTCTCTGTCCCCCCCCCGTTTGAGAACTTCGTTGTCTTTTTCGATCTGCGCGACGTGCTTGTGCAGCAGTGCCAGCGCTGAGCCTTGTCGAGCGGATTCTTGTTTTTGCCGCGATAGATTTTTTTTAACAGATTCCAGTTCGGATAGGGAATCGTGGAGGTCTTTGGTTTTCTGTTCTAGTGCGGACTTGAGCTGCTCCTGCTGGGTGACCTGTTCGGAGTGCATTGAGACTTTTTCTCGTTCGGCTCCGCTTTCCATCTGCCGTATTTTCTTCTTCAGTTTTTCGTTTTCGAAAACCAGGTCCTTGTTCATCCGCTCCGCCTCGTTTAACTTGCCAGCTTGTTCTTCTAGTGTATTTCTGAGCTCTTTGATGATGGCCCGTTCTGCGTCGATTTGAAGCTTGTGGTGCTTCACCCGTCCTTTGAGTTTCACACAGTTTTCACAATCCGGGCTTCCTTTGATTTCTGGTTCGTGTTCGTCCGCTTGTGTGGGTCCCGTGCTTTTCGACCGTTCTAGAGTGTTGTAGAATTTCTTCGCTTCGCGGTTTTCAAGGACCTCGCGGAGGCCTTTTCTGCAGTATTCCAGTGTTTCTTGTATTTTCAGCCCTTTTGTCAGACCGGTTGTAATCTGTTTGAAGCTGTCCAAGTGGATTTCGCTCGATGGCGTTTCGTGTTGAACAACAAGAGAGGTTAGCTCCTCTGTGGGCAACCCGCTTGGAAGTTTTTCAAGCATTGCAACCACTTCAGAGGTAGGGAGGAGATCCGTGCCTGAAGGGTCGGCTAGTCTGAATAGTTCTGTATATTTCACACATTTAAACCCTTCCAGGATTTGTGCGGTAGACTGGTTTTGCAGTAATTTCACGGTTTCGACGACGTTGATGAACTCATCCGCGTCTATCGAGCCGCTTGCGTCCTCGTCGCACTGTTTGAATATTTCTTCGATTTGGGTCAGAGGTGGGGAGTTCCCGAAGGACGCCATGAACCTGCTCAGCTCGGTGAGCCCTATGACACCGTTGCCGTCGGTGTCCATGAGCGCAAAAATCTCATGGTACTCTCCTTCCTCTTTGTCAGAGGGCATTTTCTTGGATTTTTTTTGGAGGGGGGAGGGAAAGTACTTTTTTAAAAAAAGTTTTTTTTTTTGCGAAATGAAGGGAAAAAAAAAAAAAAAAAATCACAGCTAAAGAAGGAAGGGAGAGACGGGGTGAGAGGGGGTGAGAGCATAAAAAAAAAAAAAAAAAAAAAAAAAAAAAAAAAAAAAAAAAACGGTCTTTTAACAATTGGCAAAATAAGAAAATGGCAAAAAAAAAAAAAAATTGGTGAAATTGGGATGGGGAGGGGAGCTACACAAAAGAAAAAAAAAAGTGAGGGTAAAAAAAGAAGGGGGGGGGGACGTAACCGGAACTAAAACTTTTTTGATTTCTTTTTTTTTTTTTATTTCCTTTCTTTTTTTTTTTGACGCTTCTTTTTGTTTTTCTTCCCTCTTTTGTATTGCCTGTTTGCACACTCCCCCTTATAAAAGGGAAGCAAATGGAGAAAAAAAAAAAACACACACACAAAAAAAAAGCACAAATGGGAGATAAAAAAATATTGCCAAGCAAGAAATAACACGTGAGAGGAGGGAAAAAAGAGGAGGGGAAAAAAAAAAGCCACCCCATCAAAGAGTAGGATAATAGTATTTCTTTTTTGACACCTTGGATCTCTATTTGAGTTCTTAAATTTCCCTTGGAGGAGCCCCCTCTGAGAAAATTCCCATTTCTTGCTTTATTGAAGGGGTGCGAATTGCTTCAGAAAGACGCAATTTGCGTTTCAGTAGATTTTGGGAAGTTATCACTAAGAAAAAAAAAAAAAAAAAAAAAAAAAAAAAAAACTTAAAGTAACCATTAAGGGCTGCCTCTTGTGGTGTGAAGAAAAATGCTGACTCTAGAAACCCGAAGGGTTAAAAAAAAAAAAAAAAAAAAGTGAACAAAAATTTTTATCCAATTTTATTTCTTCCGAATTTCTAGAAAAAAACTAAAAGGGGGGAGCGGGGGGGGGGGGGGGGGGGGGAAGGGGCAGTTCACATTTCTCTCATTTTCATTTTTTTTTTTTTTTTTGGAATTCAAGGCAGTCTTCTTTCGTTGATATAGAAGGGGAATGAGTGTCCGAAAAAAAAAATGTTTGAGTAAAAAGAGGGAGTGGAGTGGAGGGGGAGGGGGTCAAGCTATAATTTCGTGTAAAAAAAAAAAAAAAGAGATTGCAGAAATAAACATAGAATAACGTATGCTACTACTTGGAGAAGTAAAACAATTCAAAAAAAAAAAAGGAACAAAGAGGGGATACAAATAAAAAATGACTAAAGAAAGATTAACCAAAAAGAAAATTCAAAAAAAAAATCTTTCTTATAACCCTCTCCCCTCAATGCCCATACTTATGTATAGATGAAAAGAAAAGACAACGCCTCAAATCTCTAAAAGCGTCCGGAAGAAAATTGCAAAAGCTGAACAACTGATTTTTTTTTTAAACTTCCCAAGGGGGGGAAAATGTACTTACAACTCCAAAACTCCCCCCCCCCCCCCCCCCCCCGCCAAAACCTTCAGAAAAAAAAAGGGGAGGAAAAAAAAAATACTTTTTTTCTCGATTTTCTCTCACGATTGACCAGACAGAGTTTCAGAGTTTGTGGGACGCGAAAAACAAAAAAAAAAAAGAAGAGGTTACAATCCAATACGATTCGAGTGTTAAAAAAAAAAAAAAAAAAAGAGCTTGCCCCGTGTCTTTGTTCTCTTTTAATATTGCGTTTCCGGTCTTGGGTCCTCATATCCAGCATCCCCCCAATCAACAGTGTAAGGCTGCCATTCCTCATTTGGTTTTTCTGGAGGAGGCCTCGGCGGCGAATGGGACGGGTACAGCGTGTCAATTGGGTTCGTAGGAGGGGCGTCGTTGTACCCAGTTTCGTCAGATTCATGATACGAGGAGGAAGGGGGGTATTGAGAGTAACGGTCCTTGGGGTAGTCCCCTCCAGGGGCAACCGAGGTCATTTCTTTGCTGTCTGATTCTTGATATGTTTCTTTCGGGGCGGTCTGGTTCTCCTCATCGCTCTTGTCACCCCGGCAGCACAGGCAGCACAAAGCCAGAAGCAAACACAGCAAGCAGAGCCCGCCGAGTAAAACAGCAAATCCGTGCCACCACCATTTAAATCCACTGTCATCATCACTGCTTACCGGACGGGTGGTGACGTCGCATTCACCACATAATTTCAAATTTGTTTCTGCAGCATTGACATCACCCAAAGGAGAGCCTGCAGTGCCCAGGGAAGCATCAAGAGCTTGCCGCGCCTCTTGGAGGAGCTGGTTTTTTTTTTTTTTTTTTTTTTTTTTTTGCCCAAAGCTCATACCGCTTCCTGCGACTTCCCATTGTCCGCAGGTATTGGGGACATCTTCACATCGAAGTCTACCACTGTTGTGCCTGCCTGTAGAACGTGTCCCTCTCTTGACGTGCCCAGATATTCGTTCCCAAGGCCGCACCTTTTTTTTTTTTTTTTAATTTCACAGTTTATTTCCCTCGGCCTAAATTCTCAAAGAGCGGGGAACGTAAAGTAGCGTTTTTTTTCCCACGGGCAAATAAACTTTTAAGCCAAATTTAACAGGGCGGGGAAATAAACTAACATAATTCTTCCAGCTCTTTTTTTTTATCAAAGATGCCAAAAAGCAAGAAGGTAAAGCGCATGGAAGAGATCTATGAGTCAAACACATATAAGAACCCTTCCTATGAAAAAGCGTGGACTGCGATGCTCGAGTCAGAGAACATAGCAGGGAAGCCGCGTGAGCAAGGTATCGTGAGCTACTCCCAAAGCAGGAGGGAAGCCGGGCTCAAGGCATCGAGCCTCTGGTGTCTTTACTCCAAATTGAACGCAACCTTCAAAGCCAAGTACAACTGCAAACTACAAGCTTGGCCTCGCTTGACGTCTTTGTTAAAGTCCTGGGACCGTAACGAAGAGCGTCACGTGGCTGCCACTTTATCAAGTGACGAGGTTCAAGATTATATTGAACAAAAAAAAGGGACCGCTACCGCCGCTATCGTTGCTTGCATGTTTAGCGGGGGCATGAGAGCTTGCGAAGTGGTGTCGATGGAAATCAGCGACATTGTTAAGAATCAAGTTGATGGGAGGTTTATCTGCACCATAGCACGTTCAAAGACGGGTGGGCACACAAAATTCCACATGTGTACTTGTTGCTACGACCTAAGAAAGAGACCAAGCGTCTGTTCCTTTCGGAGAGAGGAACGCCCATTGGCAAAAACAAGGTATACAAACTGGGGTACGATGTGGCATCCGTCATCACACACTTTTCGACGTTCTGCGGCCACAGCTGCTGCTGAAAACGGCGCATCTATCTCCATGATGCAATCAGATTTTGGATGGAGAAACACAAGCATGCCAGCAATGTACGGGGAACAGAGCACAAGCAGTGTGCAACACATGGCAGGACTTTTTAGTCAAATACAGACCAGCCCAGGACCAGGAAGCCCAAGCCAGTCACAGGACGTCAACATCAATATCAACATCCGCACACGGCCAGGAGTAGATAGTACCCACTCCACCCCTTTTTTCTTTTCTTTTGCCATTTTTTATTTTTTTCATTCTACAAACAAGCGTGATAGTCCAGCGTATTCCGGAGTCCACGTCCCGCTCTTTGAGAATTTAGGCCTCGGGAAAATAAACTGTAAATAAAACGCCGTATTCCGGGATAAAGTAGGGTTTACCTTTTCCCTCGACAGATTGTCCTGGCCCCTCGGAACCAATTTTTACCGAGCGAAGCGAGGTAAAAATTATGTCCTCGGGAGCCACAATCTGTCTCGGGGAAATAAACCCTACTTTATTGCCCCCGAATAAATAGTTTTTTTTTTTTTTTTTTTTGTTTGTTGACATACTGCAATTCAAATCTCCTGCTTGCCGTCACCGGGCACTCCATCACCGGGCATGCCTCCCCTGGGCACACCCAGAACACCGTGACACTCGTGACCACTCTGTTCGAGATGGCCCTCTGCACCGCGCTCCTGAACGTGCTCAGCTTGAAGTTCGCCTTCAACTGGTTCAGCCTCATCCTCAACACCGTGGTTTGACCTTAATTTTTTTTTTTTTTTTTTTTTTTTAAACTTTCCCTTTACATACCAACTGACCCCGGGAATGCGTCCTTGTAGCTCGGCGACTGCCTCCCAACATCCGTCCCCCACCACTGCGACAAAGGTGTGTCACCCTTCCCCGCAGGGCTGTCTTGATACTCAGGTGTCCTCTCGTACTGAGCCTGCGGCGCGAGGTCCTATAAATAAAAAAAAAAAGTTTTTCCCCCCAACTTCTTTTCAACGTTCCAAACAACACACCTTATACAATGGAGAGTGCTCATACTCAGGCGAAGCACGGTAGGTGTCGAGAAGTCCCGGTGCCTTAGGCTGCGCAAAGTGTGATATTTCGAGGGCTTTCTCTTAAAAGGGCATACCAGGTTGAAATCGATGACGAAGTTCTGCGTCGACGACATGGCAGGGACACCGTTGTCTGTGAAAGTGCAGACGACATTTGACGTGAGGGCGGTGGCCTGACTAAGACCCGACTTGGCGACGAAGGACAGGTTCGCCACATTATTGACGATCTGGACAGACGGGAGCGTCGCGAAGAGGTGCGGGTTGGTCGCAGTACAAGACGACTCGACAGACTGCGTGCCCTCTGACGACGGGCCCGGGTTAACCGTCATGAACTGGGGGAAGCTGTACTGCCTATCAGTGACATCTTGGTACACAGGGACGTTCCTGTTCTGGTCGGGGATCGAGATCACCGGCGGGTCGTTCACCTCAGCAACGTCCACAGAGAATGTCATAACACGCGTTGCAGGCGGCACCACATCATCCCTCGCAGTGCACACTACATCTGTCGCGCCCACAGCGTTCGCTGCGATCTTGAACGTCAGCCTTCCAACCAGCACGCTGCTTGTATCAATGGCCGGTGGTGTCTCGAACATGGCGGGTTTTTCAGGAACGCATTCCACGATAACCTTCTGCCCGGCATCGACTTCGCTCTGTGGCCCTGCAGCCAAGCCTGTTATGAAGTCCTGTATGGTGACGGTGTCGGCGTCCTCTTGTATCATGATGACCGTCTGCTTCAGAGTCCCCACAGGCGGGTCATTACTGTCGATGACATTGACTGTAAAGGCAATGTTCGTCGCAGCGGGCGGCGACCCGTTGTCGATCATGCTGCAGGACACTTTTGTCGACCCGGACCTGTCGCCAGACGGTGTGAAGGCGAGGTTCCCACTGCTCGACACAGTGGGCTGTATTGTGAACAGGCTGACATCCTCGGCAGTGCATGTGATGGCCACGGATTGCCCCGACTCGCTGCTGGGTCCAGCTTCGATCTGGTACACAAATGCTGTGGACACAAAGGGGCCCCCGTCCTCTGTCACCGTTGCCACATTCGACTTCAGCAGCGCACTCGGCGCGTCGTTCACTTCGTTGATCGTCACAGAGAACTTGAATGTCGTCACCAGAGGTGGAACACCGTTGTCCTGTACCCTGCACGTCACTTCCGTTGCTCCCACTGCGTCGGCTGCTGGTGTGAAGGTCAGCTCCCCTATCTGACTCCCGAAGGAGGCAATGCTGACAGGCGTCACGAACAGTGCAGGCTGCCCCGTTGTGCACGTCGTCACGATCACCTGCGATGCCTCCGACGGAGGCCCAGGGCTGAGAGGGTTCACAAACCTCGGGAACGCCGCAGCGCCCGAGTCCTCGTCGATGGTCACGCTGTTCATGCTGAGCGTGGCGATAGGCGGGTTGTTGACCTCAGTGATCTGCACGGTAAACTGCACGGTGATGGACTGCGGGGGGTTCCCTGTGTCGGTGACAGTGCACGTCACCTCGGACGACCCAACAGCATTGGGTGCGGGCACCAACGACAGATCGCCCCGCGAGTTGATCGACGGCCTGCCTGCAGACGTGAACAGCGAGGCGTCCATCGGGACACACGAGATGCTCACAGTCTCCCCGCGTGCAACCTCTGCTGGCGGCCCCGGCGTGATCCCCGTCAGGAAGGAGGGAAGCTCGTACAGGGAGGTGCCCTCAGACACAGTGACAAACGTCTGCGACACCGTGGCGGTCGGGGGGTCATTCTGTTCCGTGACGGAGATGTCGAAGGTGATCGTGTTGGACTGCGAGGGTGACCCGTTATCAGAGATAACACACGTGGCCTTCGTGACACCACTCTTGTCAGTGGAAGGTGTGAACTCCAGCACTCCGAACTGGTTAGTCGTGGACCATCCTGCAAGGTTCAGCAGCGGACCTGCGCTGAGCAGCGTGGGGTCGTCCACCATGCACGACGACGACAGAACCTGGCCAAGCTCCGAGGTGGGGCCCGGCGTGACGGAGATGAACTCGTTGATCACCACAGCATCGCTGTTCTCTCTGGCAGTGACGGTCATCTGATTCAGCACCACATTGGGAGGGTCGTTCACATCGGTGATGCTGATGGTGAAGTTTACATCTGTAGACCTCTGAGGGATGCCGTTATCGGACACCGTGCAGTCCACACGTGTCTGACCCGCTGCGTCAACGCCCGGGGTGAACTCCAGGGTGCCGATCGTGCTGATCACTGGCGAGACACTGAACAGCGTGGTGTCCGCCGGTGTGCACGTGATAGTAGCGATGGACTGCCCGCTGCTCACTTCCACAGCAGGTCCTGGAGCCAAGTTAACCAGGTACGATGCCCTCGTGTACGGGCCGCTCTCCTCGTCAATTGTGACAACAGCCTGAGAGACATCTGCAGTGGGTGGTTGGTTCTCCATGGCAACGGTGAAAGTCACGATAAGCGTCTCGGGTGGAGACCCGTTGTCCAGAAGTTCGCACGAGACAAGAGACGCACCCTCGCTGTTCACCGTAGAGGGCGTGAAGGACAGGTCGCCCGTGGCACGGTCCACCTGCGGCTGGCCAGCCGTCGCAAACAAGGACGGGGTGTCTGCCGTGCATGTGATGCTGACTGTTTGGGTGGACTCCTGCGGCGGCCCCGGTGTGATCCCCGTGATCCAGTCTTGGATAACTGTCGAGGTAGTTCCCACGGCAACAGACGCCCTGCCGCTCGGATGCACCACCCCAGTGGGCTTGTCGTTGACCTCAGTCACTGTGACGGTAAAAGGTTTGATGTTAGTGGTCGAGATAGGTGTGCCGTTGTCGGACATGGCACATGACACAAGCGACACGCCGCTTTCGTCGGCAGCAGGGGTGAATGTCAATTGCCCCGATATGGGATCAATCTTTGGAGAGCCGTCCAAAGGAGGTGTTGTGGTGGTGTCCTTGAGCCACAGGTTGGGGTTCCCCGATGCGGTGCACACAATCGTAATCGTCTGCATCGCCTCGGAAGCGGGCCCCGGGGAGATCATTGTGAGGAAGTTGTCCCCTGCGTAGGGGCCGTTGTCCTCCGGGACTGTGACCCCCATGTCGCACATGTCGCACGTGGCTGTCGGCAGGTCGTTTAAGTCAATGACTTCGATTGTGAACTCCACATGCGTTGTGGCAGAGGGCAGCCCGTTGTCAATGAGATCGCACGACACCAGCGACTCGCCTGCTTGGTCGGGACCGGCTTCGAATGTCAGCCTCGCAGCACTGCCCATGACAGTGACGGTGGGCTGCCCCCCCGTGACGAACATCGCGCTGTTCGTGTGCGAGCATGAATAAGTAAAGGTTTGCCCAGCGAGAACCTCAAGGGGCGGCCCTGCCGCAAGCCCTTGCCAGTGCGAGTTAAATATGTGCGCCCCGGTGTCTTCGTCGACCCTCACGCGGTCAGAGGCCTGCAGCACAAGAGGCGGGTCGTTCACCTCTGTGACTTCAATGATGAATGCGATAGTGGTCTGCTTGGGGGGGATCCCGTTGTCGGTCAACGTACAGTCGACGCCTGTCGAACCTGACGTGTCGGCCTGCGGCGTGAAGAGCAAAGCACCCGATGTGTCGATCCTTGGCTGGACGGCGAAGAATGTCGGATCGGAAGTACACACAATCACAAGTGACTGGCTTGACTCAGAAGGAGGCCCGGGTGAAAGAGGCTGCAGGAAGTTCTGTCTGACGACAGGCGGGGTGTCCTCCGTCACCACGACGGGGTTCTCAGTGACAGTTGCCACGGGCGGGTCGTTCACCTCATCGATGACGATGTCGAAGGTAAAGGACTGGGTCTTCACAGGCACGCCTGTATCTGTCATAAGGCAGGACGCGGTTGTTCGTCCGGCAGCGTCGGGTGCTGTAACGAAAATCACGGTCCCTGTGGTGCCCACAGTTTGGATGGACGGGCGCTGCGTAAACAGCTCAGGCCTGTCGACCACGCAGGAGAAACTGAAACTCTGTGACGCCTGTTCACTAGGGGGACCTGGCGCCAGACCCGTCAAAAAGTTCGATGCCTCCACACGCCCCACATCTTCCTGCACCGTGATGGTCGGGCTCATCATCACCCCGTTCACCGTGACCTGCGGCGGGTCATTCACCTCAGTGATTTCAATCTCAAAGGTAGTGCTCCAGCTCAGCGGCGGCATACCATCGTCCACAAACACACATTGCACAATGGTAGACCCTACAGCATCAACTGCAGGGGTGAAGGTCAGGATACCATTAACACTTATAGTAGGCCCCGTTGCGAATAAATTCGCTTGGCCCGGCGTGCACGTAATGGTAAGAGTTTGTGGGATGAGCTGTTCCGAGAGGGGTCCGGGGATGAGATTGTCGACGATCTTTGTGTTGTAAGTGCCGCTGTCCTCTGCAACGGTGACACGAGGCATCAGGAGGGTACCCGTCGGGGGGTCGTTCACCTCACGGATAATGATTTCAAAGGACGCCACCGACGTAGTTTTGAGGGGGGTTCCATCGTCGGAAGCTTGGCAGTTGACAGCGGCGGTGCCCGCGGCGTCGGGGGCAGGGGTGAAAGTAATCTGCCCCTGCTGCAGTCCAGTCGTGCTACCTGATAAAGATGTCACCACAGGCCCACTGAAGAGTGTGGAGGACCCGAGCTTGACGGTGCATGTCACATCGACGTTCTGAGTGAGGCGCTCTGATTCGGGCCCTGGGGAGATATTCACGAGCACTGTAGCAGTGTGCACTGGGGAGTCCTCGTCCACGATAACCTGCAGCCCGGGCGTGATGAGCTCGATGGTCGGCGGGTCGTTTATCTCGTTGACCACGATCGAGAATGTTACAACCGTCGTTAGCGCGTCCTCGCCGTCTGTCGTCTTGGTGCACGGCACACCACCCACGTCGACACAGTCCTTCGCGGCACATGTTACAAGCGCCTCACCAGCTGCGTCTGGCTTCAGCCTAAACGTCAGTGTTCCTTTGTTTGCACCCGTAGCTGCCACAGCAGGTAGGGTGTCAAACATCGTAGGCATGTTCACATTGCAGTCCACCTGCAGCTGCTGCCCACAACCACAACCCGCCCCAGTCCCACAGGTGTTCGCACACAGCGGGTTCGCCATGTTCCAGTTCACAGCTGTGGCATCTGCAACGTTGATCGGGATCAGACCGCAGCCAGGGAAAGTGTTCGTCAAAGGGCAGCCTCCGGTACCAGGCATTGGGTCCACTTCCCTCTGCGGCCCTGGGGCAAGGTCCGGGATGAGTAGCATGCTGTGCCCTGTCACAAGATTGGTGTCCTCGTCAACGACCACTTTCCCTGACGGCGCCACAGCGGGGTTCAGGGTTGCGATGGGGGGATCGTTCACCTCGGTGATCCACAAGACGAACTCCTCATATGAAGGCCCGTTCACATTGGCAGGGACCCCAGCACCGTCATCTGACAGCCCGACCACCACCCACGTGTGACCAGACATGTGTGTTGCAGATGTGAAGTGCAGGTCGCCACCATCGGGGGGCAGCAGGTTTGCCACAACAGGATTCGAGTGGAACAGTGCTGTATCGTACGACTCTGTGGTGATGGTGCCCTTCATGTTCTCGACAGCAGCGCCTGTGGCCCACACCTGAGGGTCTTTCAAGTAGTTTGTGATGATCTGTGGGTCGGAGTCCTCAGGAACCTGCACCTCCCACCAGGGGTTCTTCACGCCGTCGAACTCGCTCGTGGGATAGTCAGACAGAGTGTAGTTGGGTGCTGTAAACTCAATGATGAACTCGATGGGGTCCGGCAGACGAATCAGGTCGTCCTGCACCTCCTGTGAGGGACACGCGAACCCAGTCGGGGAGACACCAGGTGCGCCGGTGCCAATACAAGCAGGAGCAGTGCCGGGGAACGTTGCGGCATCCCTGCAGCCAGATATGTAAGTTCCGAAGTTAGTTGTTGGCGCAGGCGCAGGGCACGCTGTGCCACCGTCGGGCTGGCCTTCATCAACCTGTGTGCACTGAATTCTGACAGTGCCTCGCTTGTACTTGTGGCTGTTAGATGTTTTGGAGCTAGCCCTGAACACCAGCTGGTGGTTGAGTGATCTCCTCAACGGCCATATCGCGTTGGGGCACGCTGTGTGGGTCCCGACGTCGTAGCAGGCGCTCGAGAAGGTGGACGGGACCACCGCACCATCGAACATAGTTTCGTCACACACACCAGGGCCGTAGAAACTGGCCGGCTTGTTTCCTGGCTCGCACTTCGTCTTGCATTTCACGTTCCACTGCTGATCCCACATGTACAAAGCGTCGTTGAAGGGCCCTTGCTCGGAGGTGGGCCCTGGCAAAGCACCCACATGGCCCTGCCAGTTAGGTGTGAACGTGCCGCTGGTAGCCGGGTCGCCGTACCCTCTTGTAATGCACAGTGTGCCTGTCCATGAACACCCTGCCGGTACCTGTTGGCAAGCTGCGGCTGTTATCCGCGCCCCGCAGTTAATCAGCGCGTTGCCCGTGACCCACACGTTGTCGATGACGCAGCACTTCGCTCGCCTGGCTGCAGGGCAGTTCTGCATGGCAATGCTCGCAGTCGACCCTGGCATGTTCGCAGGCGTCGCTTCCAAACCTGTCACAGTAACGACGGAGGCCAGGTCATCATCAATGCAGCAGTCCACCACAGTACATACACCTGGATCGGGGTCCGCAGGGTTCGGCCCGGTCCAGATGTCAAGCGTCGGCCCTGTCCAACTTGGGTCCTTCCTGAAGAGCACTCTTGGTAGTCTGTCAACCAGATCCGGTGCAGCAGCAAGAGCAGCGGGCGTGCTGACGATCTCTGGGTTCAGATCGATGGAAGGCGGGTCGTTCACTTCGGTGATCTCGATGGTGAACTGGATGAGCATCCTGCGCCTCACACCGCCCTCGTTGACGGTGGTGCCTCCCATATTGTTCGTCTGGCCCCCGCCACGGTTGTTCACCAGGAGACCTGCTGCAACGGGGTTGATATCTTCCAGGTAGCACATGATATTTGCCCTCCCCACAGCATGCATGGCAGGCTCCCACTGTAGACCTCCGTTGAAGGGGTGCGCTCCGAGATCAGGGCACCCACATGGCACAGCACCGCCGCACCCAGGACATCCTGCGTTGCCGTTCAGGAAGAGGTGATCCTCATTGGTGACGCAGCGCATGGCCCACCTTTGCTGCCCGCCTGTCACACCAGGGCCACCTGTCCACTCCGAAACGGCTGTTGACGGTGCCTGGACCTCCGTATTAGAGAGGGCGTTTATGGCGCCACCAGCCGTGCAGGGGTTGTAGACAGTGATACCGCCATCGATAGGGATGACAGTAGAGGTGGCTGGGCAGTTCATGTTGGTGGTTTGAATGGCCAGCCAGGGGTGGTTGGGGCGCACAGCCGTGGGGTTTCTGCAAGACTCAGTGTAACCACTGAGACCGCAGTCCTCCTGCCAGATGTGAGGCCCCACAAGCGAGGGTGCCACGGATGTGAGATCGAAGTAACCCACGGGCACGTCGTTGACCTCCTCGATGACAATGGTGAAGGTGGCCGATCGCACGATGGGCACTTGACCGGTGCAGAAGGTGGCCAGCGCGGCGGGGCACTTCCGTGCGTTGGCGTCCCTGCAGCACAGCTGGCTGGTGTCGGTGAAGTCGCACTGCACGGAGATGATGCCCACGGCGTCTTGCTCGATGCAGTAGTTGAGGTTTGCCGTGAAGGCGGTCGCAGGGCCGACGTTGGTGAGGGCAAGGTTTGAAACGCAGTTCCCCCCGATGGCGGAGCATTGCGAGGCAGCCGCGACAACGTTGCAACCGACTAGGGAGACCTCGTCACCCCGTCCACCATCAGGGACGTTTGGCTGCCGCTCCCAAACAGGCCCTGCCGTGACGGTGACGGCATTGTTGATGGAGAGGCCGCAGGTTTGCCCCACAGAGCGGGGGACCGCAGAATTGTCCTCAGGGATCACAACACGTGGTGTGTTGACTGTGATGCCGGGGCCCTGGTTCACCTGCGGGTACACCACGAGCGTCATGTCGAAGGGCACAGCAGAGTTCACGTTCAGGTCGTTGGTGAGAAAGCACTGCAGCGTCATTGTGTGGGGGGTCGTGATGGCACGGGCTGCCGCGACTGTCTCGAACCTCATGTCAAGGTCGAAGTTAGGTGGGCCCACTCCGTAGTTGAACTGGATGGCTGCGAGATCTACCATGCCTGTGCCTCCGCAGCTGCACACGTTTCCCCCATTGGCTACAGCGGCGGCTGCGCCGTTGATGTTGCATGCTGTGCACGTGCATGCTCCGTTCCCAGCAGCGAAGGTTCCGCCCAGTGTGTCAGTGATCCCGCCTGTGAACACCCTCGTCCCGCCTGTCTCACCCTGCGCCCCCGCAGCCCCCGCTGGCACGTTTGCCGTAATCTCCAACCCCGGGTTCAAAAAGGTCGGCGTGAACATAGCACCATTGAATTGCGGCACGCCCACCACCGCCTCCACAAGCAGGCAGAGAGCGAGCCACAGACGCATGGCCTGTCTTTTTTTTTCTTTTTTTTTCTTCTACTTTTTTTCTCTTCTTCCTTTTCGAAAAAAGCCTCCCTTTCCCCCCTCCTCCTCCTGTATTTCTGAAGTTTCCCCCCTTTTTCCCCCTTCTTTCGAAATATGTCAAAAAAGATTTCTTTTGTTCACTCCCCCCCCCCCCATTCACGGAGGTGGAAACCCCCGCATGAAAAATTTGAACAAAATTGACCTCTCCCGTGCTTCCTGTCGGACGAGGTAGCCGCGTTCGTCGTGCTGAGTCATGACGAGCCCGCTGGCGGCTCTGTCAAGAAGGATGCCTATAGATTGCGAGTGGGCTCTGAGGAGGTTTTGGAACTCCTTCTGCTTCGCAACGATGAGGTGCGCACGGGTAACGGCTTCGGACGTGAAGAGCTGGCGCGGGGAAGGGACCTTTGAAAGTCGTTCCCGCACCGTGACTTCACCCGCGTGCCGTTGTATGCAAAGCAAGCTTCTCGCAACAGATTCTTCTTCGAAAATGACGTTTAATTCGAGCGACTGCGAAAGGCGAAGGCATTCCGTTGCCCTCGGTGATAATCTTTCCTCGTTCATCATTCTCTTCATCGATGCCATGCAGCTCACAATAGATTCCTGAAAGCTAAGCAGTTCGGACACAACGACCTGCCGTGTAGCCTCCTCATGCGTTTGTAGTGTAATGAGTAGTTGTCTGCTCCGATCCTGAGTTGCTTCAATGTAATGTTGGTACTGAACTCTCTCTGTCTTCTCCTTGAACATTTTCTCGAACTCTTTTTCGCGAAGCAGATCGATGGCACGACGCGGGTGAGACTCCGTTTTGAAAAAAAGTTCGATTTCGTCCTTTCTTATCTTTTTCAGTTTCGAGGAGTACAAGTATTCGTACTGAAGGTAAGGTGTCAGAAAGGTAACAGGACTGCTATCCAATGTTTTAACCGGTTTAATCCTAGTGGGGACGGCGAGATTATCGAGTAGATTCAACATATTTCTACTGTAGGGAACCGTGGGCGCTGGGGGTGGTTTTTTTCGATGAATTCGCTGCTTTGTGCATTCTATGAGGACCTCCGTCGCTTCAACAGATTTTTTAATCTTTCGTTGTGCGTCAGACAAGCGGTTTAATACGTGTGGAGGCCATGTGATGGTTCTGTTTTTTATCGTTTTTAGGTGGTTTGCGGCCTTGTACCTCTCGTAGATGGTGGTTTGCTTTTCCATCCAGCGAGCCGTGATTTTTTTCCGTTTCCCCCGTTCTTCTTCCCTTACGGCCTCGAGTTTGTAAGGGTCCGCTCGGGGTTTTTTGTCGGCGTTGAGGTCGGCAGCCTTCCACACCCCGAACTCCTCCTCTAGTAAGGCATCTAAATTTGTAAACAGGTCAGATTTGCTGGCTAGATATCTGGCTCCGCTGCTGGGACCCCCAGCCGCCCAATTGTTTGGCTTCATGGATTTTCGTGTGTTTTTCCATATTGGGATACAATCCATAGTTTGTTGTGTTTACTACCTTTTTTTGTGGGGGGGGGAATTTTAGGATTTTATTTTGTGTGTGGGGGGTATGGGGTAAAAAAAAAAAAAACGGGAAAACGTGAGGGGGAAGAGGGGATAAAAAAAAATTTTTTTTTTCTGCCTCTACTCTTAAAAAAAAAGAAATTCTTTTCAAAGTTTTGTTTCTTCACTCACTAGGGGCTTCATAATTTAACGCGAAAACGCCCATAATATTAACCAGTTAAATTATGAGA
Source organism: Diplonema japonicum (assembly GCA_964019335.1). Classification (NCBI taxonomy): domain Eukaryota; phylum Euglenozoa; class Diplonemea; order Diplonemida; family Diplonemidae; genus Diplonema; species Diplonema japonicum. The sequence goes on from OZ025734.1 coordinate 241,971, forward strand.
TTTTTGGAGTTAAAATTATGTTTTTTTGTCGTGAAAAAGAAAATGTTCCCAACCCCTTGAAGTGTCTTTGGTGGGATATTTTGACTATTTTTGGCCATCTGAGGTTATTCCGGCCCTTAAAAGCGGGAATAAATGCTTTACTGCCCCCTTAAAATTCCACGGCGAAATTGTTACCCCCGTATTACCTTAGGGAAAACGCGAAGTTAAATAATGACACATTATTTGTTGGCAATAAAATAGCTATTATTTTCACTAGCGGGTTCCCGGTAAATAATAAGGTAATAATAATAAGCCACTTTTTTTTTTTTTTTTTTTTTTTTTTGTTCTCTCACTCACGGGCGGGAGAAGTTCGTTTTTTTGGGGGGTGAAACGTCGGAGAAAAAAAAGGAAAAAAAAAACAACTCACTATGACAGAAACGAAGTGGGTAGCAACGGCCCACCAAAAAAAAAAAAAAAAGAAAAAAAAAAAGAAAGATTTTCTTTAAAAAAAATTCTTTCCATATAGGGCTTTTGCTTTTAATTCGGGTTTTTTAGAGATATGGAGCGTTAACATTTCTTTTTTGATTTCTTTTTTTTTTCCCCCCTTCTCGGGCTTCATCGTTCTTTTCTCTCACCAGCGCTGAAAGAAGAAGAAGAAAAAGAAGAAAGAAAATATAGTGGGAGGGGGGGGATATGCGAAATAAAATCATCCTCGTTAAAAATTTGATGGGGTAAACTTATTATTTTTCTATTTTTTTTTTTTCTCTTTTCGCCCCCCTTTAATAAAAGAAGAGGACGGGGACGTCAGTAGGAGAGACAATAAAAATTCCATTTTTTTTTTCTTCCCCGGCATGAATTTTTTTGTTTTTTCCCTCCTCCTTTTCGTCCAGATTTCTTTTGATAGGTGATGGCGATCACTTTTTCTTTTTCTTTTTCTTTTTTTTTTTTTTTTGCAAAAAAAATAATAAAACGTAGAGGTAAGCTAAGTACCATACCCCCGCCAGTTCACGGCTTGAGAGATGCACCATTATTGAAAGGCTTGCAAAGTCAGTTAAGATAATTCATCCGAGCGCAGGCCTAGAAGTAGAATCAGTGCCACTTTCTGAAGGAAAAAAAAAGGGGGGGGGAAGTGGAGGGGAGGTACCAAACAATGTAGCTTGCTAGCTTTTAATTTTTTTCTGTTTTTTTTTTATTTTTATTTCCACTATTCTGAAATTACTTCTCGCTAAATCTCATTACTTCACGGTGAAATTATTAGCCTATTTTCCGTGAAGTAATAGGGGTTCCGGTAAATAATATGCCTCAATTAGTTGGACTACTTTTTCCTCCCAAGTTACCCACTTTTAGCTAGGCCTTGTTCCCAGTTTCAACTTTTCTATTTAAGTCAGCCTTACCAAGCTCCCCAAAAGACTTCAAAATACCGAAGCAGCAGAAAGTGAGGAGCGAGTGGCAGTCAACAAAAGCAGGAAAAACAACTTTGTATTGTAACCTTTGTAACCCTTTCGTGTTCCCTCATGGTGAAGTAATTTCAGAGTGTCATGAAATAAAACCACTTACCTACCGCCAAGTAATGCTTTTACCGCCCTCTCGGTTCCGCATTTTACCATCGGGGTTATTTTTTTTTTTCCCTTCACCCTTCCAAGGGTGCCTTTGTTTGGTGGAGGGGGGGGAGAAACTAGTTACCCCCCACATGAGACCCAAACGCGTACATTGGGATAAATAGTACCTTTTTTTTTTTCTTTTTTTTCTTTTTTTCTTTGAAAGGAAGCAAGTATAAAACAACAAAAAATATATGAGTTAAAAAGGAAGTCTTTGTGAGACGCCCCCTTGTTCTCATCTCTTATCAGCACCTATCCCCTCAAGAAACAATGGAAAAAAAAAAAAAAAAAAAAAAAGGTGTCTTTGAAGGGAACCTGCAGTATGTGACAGGATCGCCTAACGACAATCAACTCATCTAGTGTTTGATCCCTTCTGTCGTGGTAGTGCCTTAGGCCCGTCGTAGTATCTCATCAGCAGCTTGGGCGTGAAACCAACTAGCGAGTTGTTGAGGATGCAATGCGTTCGCATTTGTTCCTCTAGGATCGAGTGGGTGACCTTCGGGGACGCGAAGATCGGACGAGTGGAGTATCCAGTGACGGCATGGCTGTGGAGCCCTAGGGTGCGTAGTGAGTGTACTGACTTCATAGTTTTTGCCGGAATCAGATGATTCCCCGTCCCTTTTAGATGGATCCTTTCTAAGACGCTGAGAATCCTGCCGAGCTTTCTCGCCCAGCATGCTATGTCTTCACCACCCATGTGGAGCCTTTCCGTTGCAATGAGGTCGACCGCCAGTTCCGCCTTAGAAACTTGCCCGCCGTCCTCGCCCCATTTTAGGGCCTTTAACCAGTTGAGGACAAATGGGATTAGGCCTGGGAAGTATTTCTTCTGCAGCCCATGCTCGTGGTACCAAGGGAGAGGTTTCGGGGTTAAGAGGTTCCCCGGTCGGAATGGTCTATTCCAGAAATGCTGTTTGGAGTACCTGACCTGCTTGTCGGCGTGCAAGTTCTCGAGCTTGCCTGCCACTTCTGCTAGCATCAGGTGGAGCTCCTTGACCCTCGATAGGCTGATGTCCAAGTCCGAGGTAATGATGCCGTGTACGCGGGTGCAGATTGGCCAGTTGATGTGCTCTTGCACCAGCCATTCGCGGTCGGCGTTGGCCGTTCTAAAACCGGTGTGTGCCGGGCAGTGCCAAATTGTATGCTGCAGGAGGTCGCTGGTCCCGCCCCTAATGTCGAAGGGTGCGTCACACCCAAGGCATTTCGTTCGCGTGCCATCCATGTCGCCGTAGGCTCTAGGGTGCAGTGGAAGGATGGCGCCAGTAACGGCACAGAGGATTCTCCTCGCTTTCTGCGGGTTGGTGATCGCCACCTCGTTGTGTAGGACGTTCGTCTTCCTCTCGTCCACTCCTGTTTCGATTCCTTTGAAAGTGTCCCGCTCTTCGGCGAGCTCGCCCCGCAGTTTTTCTTTCAACCGCGCCCTGACCTCGTGTTTCAGGTGTGGCATGCCCCGTGGCAACTCCTTTACGAAGTCCTTCCATCTCGTCCCGATTTCACGCAGCCATATTTCTGCATTGCCAAATGGTCCTTTCGAAAGTGACGGCGTTCCATCTCGCTCCTTTGCGTACTTGTAAGTTTCCCAGCCCGACACGAATAGGGACTTGTTCGACTGTCGTGTGCACAGGCGACCTAGGGTCGAAATGGCTTTATAGACCACCGAAGAGTAAGGGTCTAGGGTGTGTCCTTTGTAGGCAATCCCTAGCAGTGCACTGGCGGAACGCATCGGGTTGCGTGCACCCCAGATGCATGACGTGATTTGCTTCTTCATCTTCACCAGCCAAGAGTCTGGGATTGGGTCGAAGAGGACGCCGTAGAAGGCGGACGGTAGGATGTTCTCTGCGATGATCTGTACCTTGCGGTTGTGGTAAAGTCTCGTTGCTGCGAGGCGCTCGATTTCTGCAATTGCCTTGCGGGCTCTCGTGTTCTCTCTTCTACAAGGCTGGAAATAGACCAGTACCCCTAGGATCTGTAGTTTGCAGGACGTGTCGAAGGTCTCCCCGTGCAGCTGTACGTTGCCGCAGTACTTGGGCTTCGTTCCAAACGACTTAGTTTTCTTCGGGTGGATAGTCATCCCTGTGAGCTTGCAGAGGGTGCCAAGCAGGTTAACGGAGCGTTGCACCGCGGCCTCCGAGGTAGCTGACGTGAAGTTTAGGTCGTCTGCATACGACACAGGATGGGCGTTTCTAGGGTTCGCCGTGCATTTCTTGGTGAATATAGCGAGGATCGCGTTGATGAAGACCGGTGATATTGGACAACCCTGGAGAATTCCATTCGTGGTTCTGAACGGTGCGCCCACCCCCATAGGGAAACGCAAACGACGAATTAGGTCTGAGTAGATGGATTTTATCGGTCTCAGGATAAGTTGGCTGAGGCCTAAACGCTCCACTAAATCGAACGTAAGCGCATGGGGGATCGAGTCGAAGCATTTCTTGAAGTCAACCGAGAGGCCATAGAGGTGCTTACCTGATATTTTCGCCGTCTCTACACTAGTGCAGACTCGGGCGAGGAGATCGTCAGTGCTGTGTTTCGGCCTGAAACCGAATTGGAGAGGGGTGATCCACGCCTCTTGCCACTCGAGGATCGCGGGTAGTCTAGCGCCTGCCCAGAGTCGGTAGAACGCACTCGATACCGTGATCGGGCGGTGTTCCAGCGGTTCTTCGGACTCCCCTTTCGGGATCATCGTTACAAGCGCCGTGAGGACTGCCTTGGGCCATCGTCCCCCTTCCTCTATCCATTCGTACAGATAGACGAAACCCTCCAGTAGTGCGTCTGGTAAATGTGCGAGTTCACAAAGCCTCCAACCGTCGATCCCTGCACACTCCTGCTTCTCCTTTTTTTTCAGGACTACCCGTAGATCGTCCAGAGTGAGCGAGAGGTCCACCATCGGGTGGTGGGAGATCTGCGTCCCAAACGCTTCTTCAAAAGAGTCGTAGCGCGGTTCGGGATGTTCTTCGTATTTGCGAAAGATGTGGCGCCACGCCGACCTGAAAGCTAGGTCGATCTCTTCAACTGAGGTCGAGATGGCTCCGTTGGTGTTTGCTGCTACCAGCTCTCTCTCGGGCCTATCTGCTACGAACTGCATGATTGCGCTCCGATTCACCGAGAAGCCTGAATTTAGCTCCCTCCGTGCTTTTATACTGCGCTGGATCTTCGAGGCAATGTCCATGTCCCGTTGTAATGCTGTCACCTTCCTCTTCACCAGGTCCGCCTCCCTGGAGATGTTGCCATGGGAAAAAGTCTCAGGGTGAACCTTTAAGACATTGATGGCTCTCGCCTTCATCTTGTCCCACCCTTTACGTAGGTCATAGGGCAGGGCAGGGTCTTTCAACATCTGAACTCTCCGTAAAATGGCGGATGCACTTTTTCGGATTTTCTCGAGGGTTAAGTATTTCTTGGATACGGCACCAAAGCTGTTCTCCGTGGATGGGGCTGCGGTCCTCCGCAAGCTGGGTGAGTTTACTTCGCCTCTGCCTGAGAAAATCGAGTTTCCCAATTGTGTAGTCCCCCTCAAGAGGTGTTTTTCACAAGTTGTAGAGAGCGCTAAGAAAGCGGCGTCTAGATCTCCGGTGTCCTTCAGGGCCCTCAAAGTTGGGAGAATATCACTGTGCGGTGTACGGTCTCGGGAGTCCCGGAGAGGGATGATCATCCTGGGCAGATGGTATTGGAGCGAGGGCTCGTGGAATTTTGGGATATCAATCGAGATTTTAAGTGCGTGGTGGGAGGGGACGCCGATGTCGAAGGTCTGGCAGTCTCTTAGAGCCATCGACGCCGTTGCGTTCATCAGGATGTAGTCTGGCCTGGTTTTCGCCGTTGCCGTGACGAAGGAGGGAGGGGTCTGTGTACCACGTAGGCGTGAGACCTTGTCCGAGGCGTCTGTCCAATGCTGTGCAAGGGCGTGCGAAAGCACCGGGGAGTCCTGAATGGTAGTATTAAAATCTCCCGTTACGATGACCGGAACGTCCCCCAGTTGCGTAGTTTTCCGTAGTGTGTCGTCAATCAGTGCTTCCCTGTTTCTTTTGGCGTGATTACTGCCGTCGTTAACCTGGCAGTAGAGGGTGATGACGTGTAACCAATCCCGTTTCCCCACTGCGACTCTTACGTGAACTCTGCGTGTGTTGGTGCCGTGGTCTTCGAAAAGAGAAGTCTCCTTCCTCGCAGTCAGCCGCTTGTTCACAATAATTCCCACTCCTCCTCTTTGGGCGATCGAGGGGGACTCAGCATCCTTGGATATCTTCCCCTGTTGCGGGGGTCCCCAGAAGAGACGGTGTTCTTTCAGGAAAGCGTCACGTTTTGTTTCTTCGTTCACCATCCACTGACCAGCTTGCGTTAGAGCCGTCTCCTGGAGGCAGATCAAGTCAAATGATTGTAGTTTGATCCTATTCAGATGGTTCGGGAGGTTCGTGACGTTCACCGAAATAAGAGAGAGCTCCCTCTTGTTCTCCACTTCGGGTCCAGGATTCGGATGGATGTCACCGTGGGTCATGAGTCGTTTTCTCGCTTCGCGCGCGATAGATCGTTTCGACCTCTTCAAAATGAGGAAATGTGCCCGTGGAAGGTGGATCATTGTTAAGGAGTAGATCAGGAGGTTGTTCCTGGATGGTGAGCCGAGCCAGTCGCAAACGAAAGGGGCGAAGGGGGTTGGCGTGGCCGAAGAAGTTAGGAGGTCAATGAGTGAAAGAATGATGATAATGGTAATGGGGAGGGATATGACTGCCCCGCAGAACTTCAGTGCCTCCTGTCAGATCTTCTGGTTTTTGGGGCTTGGTGTCGCCTGCGAGTGGGTTTCCGACTCCCCTCTTTTCCTCGAACTCTCGGCGTTGGCCGCCTCCACACGTGCTTTTTCTTGTGCCGCCCATGAACTGGGGAACTCCGCCTCCGACAGCTTCACCCTCTGTTGCTTCCCTTTGAAGGTCCTCTCCCTTCTGTCGGGTGTGTCCTCTCGGGTCCAATCCCTGATTACGAGGGAGTGTCGCTTCTCCCCTCTCGCAATGAGCCTGGCCGTAGGGGGGTTGGTTGCACGTATGAGCCACTTCGACGCACCCAACTTGTCCATGTGGTTAATAACCCACCCACAACCGGCCAGGTCGACTCTCAAGTCGCACTCGTGTTCGCAGTTCAGACACCCTTCCAGAATGTATTTTTCGCCTGTCTTCTGCGCCGGAAGTAGGATGGGGTTGACCCTGGCCAGGACTTCCTTGCGGTCCGCACCTCTCGGTAGCATGAGGGCTAATCCGATTGGCGTCACGGTAAGGGAGGTGCCCAGCGACGCGGTGGGGACGTCGGCCGCCCTGATCCCTTTCTTCAGCTGGATGACTTCCAGTCGGTCTCTCGCGAACGCGTGCGTCCAGAAAACGCCCTGGTCTCCCGAAGCTGCTAACAGTCTCATCGCGAGTTCAGGGTCTACACGTACGAGGGCGGTGGCTGTCTTGTTCTCTGTGGATCGGTCTATCCTGAAGACGGCATTCGGTAAGACCTTGAAGAGTCTCTCCTTGTCGCGTGCCGCTAGTAGTGCCATCCTTTTAATGGCGTTGCCGTCCGCTGTGCGTTTCCACTGTGCTGCTGAGCAGTGGTCCTTCGCAATCACCGCTTTGAGTATCGTTGTCCTGTTGTTGTCCTCCTTGGGAGGGGCGTCCATTGCTTGTGGGAGCACCTCGATCCCAGTGACCCAGGTCCGAATGATCCCTCTCGTCGTGGGGGAGTCTGACTCAGTGCCACCCACGAATGGCTTGGTGCAGATGATTTTGAAATCAAGGCCGAGCGCCTTGAGACGAGAGGAGAGTTGGACCGGGTCCGAGGGGTTGAAGTAGATACCAGCCGTGAGCTGGTCGGGAACCACGTTGTGGATCTGCTGGGCTCCCCAGTGTTGCTGTACCAGTGCCAAGGGGGGTTTAACAGGGGCAGGTCTGCTCGTCCAATTGGTGGCCGCCCCGAGGTATGTCTTGGCGCTTCCTCTTGTCTCCTTCCTCGGGGGTGTCCTCTTCGATTGTTGCTGCTGCTGCTGGGCCGGTTGTCCCTTCGATTGTTGCTGCTGGCGCGGTTGCCCCTTTGCCTGTTGGTTTTGGAGCTGCTGCTGGAATTGCTGGGGTTGACCCTTCGGTTGGTAAGTCTGTGGAGGTTGTTGCTGAGCAAATGACTGTTGGGGTTGCGGCGGGGGCTGGTATTGTTGCAGAGCTGGCTGTTGCTGCGGGGTGGGCTGTTGAGGGGAGGCCTGTGCCTTTTCGACCAACTGTAAGATGCAGCTTAGTGTGGTCAGCACCAGGCTCCTGTTTTCCTCGGAGAGGTCGCCCGCTAGCAGGCTCTGTGCCCTCTGGACCAGATGATGGGGGTCCATGGTCTTCGTCTGTGGGGGGGGAATAAAACTGACTTTATAAGAAACTCGCTCTCTTGTCTACCGATCACTATAAACTCTCGTGCTCCTTCTGACAAACTTTTCACGTATTCCGACTTTTCACTGATTTGCTGATACTGATATTGAAACTGATACTGATACTTTACTATCACCACTCTGTGCTCCGTAATACTCGCTGCGTGATCTTTGATCTATTTTTTTTTCTTTTCAAACCGCTCTACCTGGTTCCTTTATTGGCACGGTCGATACCAATAAAGTACAGAAACTGTAGCTTTAGAATCGTTGGAAAAAAAAGAAAACCTGAACAAAAAGAAGAATAATACTTTTTTTTTTTCCAGAAAGAATACAAAAAAAAAAAAATCAAAGATCACACTCCCTTAAAAATGACCTTCGGAGAAAGAAGCAGAAGAATAAGAAGGGGGAGAAAAAATATATGACTAAAATATATGTATAAAACAAAACAAAACAAAAAAAAAAATATACTTCTCCACCCAAGATCTAAGTGTGGTGTACACCTCAACTTTTATGTCAGTATAAAATTGAGGGTCACAAACCTTTTGTTACCTCACCCCCAAAGTAAATCGGAGGTGTAAAAAAAAAAAAAAAAAAAAAAAAAAGCGTCCTTGGTATGAAGCATGGAATTCTCTTTCTTTCTTTTTGAAAAGTTTCGCCAATATGAGACCTGCGTCTTGCAAAAAACTTTCAAAGCGAGCGAGAGATGAAGAAGAAGTTTGTATGTACGTGCCGGGTAAAACCTGAAGAAGTTTGTCAACCCGAAACACGTTGCCAACGTTCCCCTTTTGTTTAGACAAGTCAAAGACTCGTTCTTGCAAAAAAAAAAAAAAAAAAAAAAAAAAAAGAAGAGATGAGATAAAAGAGGTTCCTGTTTGGAACGCCCCCCTTGTCTCTACTTATCTACCCCTTTCTCCCTTCTGGGGCCTCGGCCTTTCTTTCTTTTTTTTTTTGGCTGTGTTGCCTTTCTCGAAAAAAAAAAAAAAAATAATAATAATAATAAAGGAGAGAGTTGAAGAAGACCGAAAAAATTCACGATAGGAGAAGTGTTAAAGGAACGACCGACTAGGGGATCCGAACAGCAACAAAAAAAAAAAAATAAATAAAAAAAAAAAATAAATAAATAATATATGAGTTAAAGGAGGCCGGTGTTGGCGGCGCCCTGCACAAGAACTGTCTACTTGATTACAGGGGGCGCTCCTCGGCTGAGTTGTAGCTTCTTCTGCGTTCCGCGTCGTGTCCTTAATGCGTGCGGTGTACAGCTCAACCCCAGCCGGTGCGTCCCGGGTAACCCAGATTCTGCGCTCGTGCAGTTTGCTGCCTGTTCGTCACCCTTAGCATCTGCATTATGTTCTCCCACTCGGGCGCTACCGGTGATGACCGACGAGGAGGTCAACAGCGAACAACACATCTGATGTTTTTCTTATATTTTCATGTTATCCCCACCACCTAAATAAGAAGAAGATAGTGTAACTTTAACTATGTTCGACCGCTGGTGTAGAGCACAAAAGGCTGATATCTGTCAAACTCTAACACATGGGAAGAGTCCAAGGGAAAAAAAAAATAAAAATAAAAAAAAGAACTATATATCTTAAGGAGCGTGAGTAAGGTACCTCCACCCCTAGTGTTGCCGGGAAAACATTCAGAAAGACAATAAAAAAAGAAGAAGAAGAAAAAAAGAAAAGAAAAAAACTACAATTGTGGTTACGCCGCCAAATTGACGCGAACAGAGGTACAATTTCAAAAACCAGGTGTGATATGACAGATTTTTCAAAAAAAGGGCAAAAGTTAGTTAACGAAAGAAAGGATCGAAAGAACGAGGAAAAAAAAAAAGAAAAAAAAAAGAGAAAAAAAAAAAAATAGGATATTTCGCGTACTCCTTGTTGGTGTAGTTTTTCTCGGTGGGGGAAAAAAAAAAGAAAAAAAAAGTTAAAAACTGTGAGGTTTGGTCACTCGATTTTTTTTTTTTTTTTTTTTTTTAGACCTGATCACTTGGTTCACTCCCCCTTTTTTTTTTTTTTTTTTTTTACCCACCCTTTTTTTTTTTTTTTTTTTTTTTTTTTTTTGCCTTCTGTTTGTTTACCCGTTGTGCTGCTACTAATGTAGAGAGAGGGCAAAAAAGAAAAAAAAATTCACTATGATAGGAACGAAGTGGTTAGCAACGGCCCGCCGCGGTGGCGTGCCTACCTTATGATGCTCCCCTTTTGGGGTCGTTCCCTGCCAAAAAAATGATTTTATTCGGTTCTTGTAGGAAAGTAGGGCATAGGTGAAAGTAGTCCATTTTTTTTTTTTTTTTTTTTTTTTTTTTTTTGGGTTTGGTCGAAGGTCAATAAAAAAAGAAGAAAAAAAAAATTTTTTTTTTAATGGTATGCATTTTTTGTGCTCATAGGGTTTATTTTGACAGGAAGTCTATTATACCTCTCGAGCTGACTCAAGTCGATGTACACAGCCTGTACTTTCTGCATGCTGCCTCATTTATTGAATTTTTCTTTATTTATTTTATTTTTTTCCCCCTCCTTCTTCTTCCCTCGAAACACAAAATACGGAACGGTAGCCCGTTATCAGACCTGGGTAGAGGGGAAGAGTCACGAGCTATAAAAAAATAACTATTTATTGCCAACAAATAATGAGTCATTATTTAACTCGAGTTCCCGAATTTTTTGCACGAGGGCCCGCAGGGCCCGAGTGCAAAAAAACGGGTAACGAGTGTTAAATAATGGCTCATTTGGCGGCAAGTAAGTCGTTTTATTTCACTCTTCGTCATTTGAGTCACTCACTCTTCACTGCTTTCACTGCTGTTTTTTTTCACGCAGGTCAGCTTTTTGGGGATTTTCCTAAGGTAATACAGGGTAGCTATTTCGCCGTGGCATTTAAAGGGGAAGTAAGGCACTTATTCCCACTTTTAAGGGCTGGAATGGCCTCAGATGGCCAAAAATAGTCAAAATACCCCCACCCCAAAAAAATTTTTCAAGGGGTTGGGTGCATTTTTTTCCACGACAAGACCCATTTTGTCACTCTGAAGGGCCATTATTTAACTGCAAAATCTCATTATTTAACTAGTTAAATAATGGCGATTTCGCGTTAAATAATGGCCGTTTCGCGTTAAATAATGGCCATTTCGCGTTAAATAATGAGGCCCCTAGTGAGTGAAGAAAATGACGAAGAGTGAAATAAAAAAAAAAAAAAAAAAAAAAGACAACACATGCACCCTTTACATGAAAATCGTAGATAGGATGGAGGGGGGGGGAAAATGACTGGGGGGGGAGCACAGCATCAACAACATTTTATTTCTCTTTTCTCTTTTTGTTCATGTTGCGGTTAAGGGTACACAACCCGCTTGCTGGCCATAGGGAACGTTCTTGGGGAGAACAAAAAGTGAAGAAATGTTTTTTTTTTTTGTTTTTGTTTTTGTTTTTTGAATTTTTCTCCACCGGATTTTGTATTTTATTCTTATTATCAGCGACATGCTTCTCAAAAAAAAAAAAAAAAATGAAAAGAGAGTTTTAATCCACTTCTTAATTTCGTTAAAACAGGCTGGGCTGGGGCAGCTGCAAATATTTTGTAAAGTGATTACGATAATAATGGTGAATAAGTCCAAATCCGGTGTCATTTTTTTTCTTTCTTTTTCTTTTTTTCATTCTTTCTATAGTACATATTGGGGGGGGGGGGGGGGGGGGGGAGTATCAAAAAATCGAATCATTATGGGGGGCTTTTTTTTAAACTCCTTAACTACCACTAACGCCACACACACTAGTATCGGTGCTTTGTTTCTTTTGTGCAAACCGGGGTTTTTTTTTTTTTTTTTTTAGCTTATAGCAAAAAAAAAAAAAAAAAAAATAAATAAAATAAACTATTTATTATAAAAATCTGGCTGATTTTTATTCAATATGATATTTTATTTAATTTTTGTAAAGTTAAATGAGGAAATTTCGGTCACTGTGAACCCTTTATATTCACTTCTGCGAAATGTTCACACTGATGTCAAAAACTAAGCCTGATTGCCTGAGAAGGACGATGTCAAATTGACAGAATTCTTGTAGGTTTTGTGTAATTTGTGTCGGCACTTGATCATCGCTCTTCAGAAACTGCTGGTTTTGTGCGGGGGCTTGATCAGGTCTGACTTCCAGCCAAAACAGCAGGTTCCTTCATCAACAAGGTATTGTGCAAAAGAACGCCTGTATGCATGGCCAGTGTAATTTTCGGCATTTGCCAGCCTCAGGTGATGCTTGGTGGCCCGGAAACGTGGTAAAGTGTGTTTATGCCTCTTTTGCATGCCTGACGTGTTTGGGTTGGTTGGGTTTTGTCGAGCGACGTTTGTAAAAGCGCAACATGCTGTAGCCCAGTGGTAGCCCAGTGGTTATGTCGCCGCACTCGTCTCCTGGAGACGTTAGATCAAATCCTGGACCCCGAACTTTTTCGATAAAATCGGGGTCAAAAAAAACGGTCCCTCGGGGTTTGAACCCTCGACCCCTGAAATCCTGGCCGAGGGTCCTGACCACTGACCTATGGCGGTGTCAGCGGCCACCAGAAAAAGCCCGAAAATTGCTCAGAGTAAAAATCAGATTTTTACCTGATTTTTACAGCACTTTTTTAAAGCCCAAATTCGGCCTATTACCTGATTTTTATTCTTCACTTTATTTTTACTCGTGAACGGTAAAGTGATTTCTGATTTTTATGGCTCTTTAGGAATTTCCTCATGTAACTTTACAAAATTAAATTAAAAAAAAAAAAAAATTCCCGCCCAAGAAATAGGTTTAACCCAAAGAAATCGCGATGCAACGAAAAAAAAAAGATTTTTTTTTTTTGATAAATTTTTCGGTTACCGAAAGCTTTTACTTTCTCTTTTTTGTTTTTTCTTTTTTTTTTTTCCAGCATGATGGGCGAGACTCACCATATTCTCACAATTCTTGGGTTTACAACATTTCTTTTTTTTTCTTCTTCTTTCTTTCTTTTTTTTTTTTCTGATGGCTAGATATTCTGATTTTTTCGTCTATAATCCAGAAAGACCCCCCATTTTATATTCTGCAGAAGAAGAACAAAAAAAAAAAAAAAAAAAAAAAAAACTACGCTGGAAAAGACACAGTTACTTTACATTTTTCTTTTCTTTTTTCGCTTCTTTCTTTTTTGTGTATCCGGTTTTGTTTTTTTTCTTTTTTTCTTTCCTGGTTCTTTTCTTTTTCTTCCAACGATATTCTTTCTTTTCTTTTTTTTTGCTTTTTTTTTTTCTTCATAATTTAGGTTTTTTTTTTTCTTTTCTTTTTAATTTGCATGATGCCCGCGGGCCCTCGTGCAAAGGAGAGAAAAAAAAGAAAAAAAAAAGGACTAATAAAGGACTAATTTTGGTGATAAGCAAGTTGGTTTTTATTGTTTAATTATTAATGCACCCCCTTTCGTCTTCTTTTTTTTTTTTTTTTTTTTTTTTGACTCACTCCGCTAGGGATGCGTTTTATTGGCCGCAGGGAGCGAATGAAAACGAAAAAAAAAAAAAGGGGCAACAAATAATATTTAAAAAAAAAACTTTTTTTTTTTTCCCTTCTCAGATTTTAAAACTGTGAGTTTTGGTCTCGGCTTTTGTGACAGAATTCTTTGACTCGCTTAAGGGCCCTGAGACCTAGTAGGCCTGAAGGCATTGGTCCTGCCCCCCCCCCCCCCCCAAAAAAAAAAAAGAGACATTTAAGGGTACCTGCGGTATGTGGCAGGACGCCTGAATGGAAAAAAGAAGAAGAAGAACCACGCGACTGTTGGTCAAGTTAACAGTGTGGTCCCTACATTAGTCTCTACACCATAATTTTTCTCTTTCCGGTGAGCACCCGGTGAGGAGCGAGCGGCAGTCAACAAAAGCAGGAAAAACAACTTGTATTGTAACCTTTGTAACCCCTCTCTTGTTGTACCCCTTGTCACCCTGTTGTGCCCCTCGTGGTGAGGTAATTTCAGAGTGTCGTGAAATAAAACCACTTACCTACCGCCAAGTAATGCTTTACCGTCCTCTCGAGGTAACGGTAAAGTCATTACTTGTTGGCAGTAAATAAAGGGGGGGGGGGGGGGCGAATAATTTCCTCCCAAATAATGTGTTTTTTCCCAAATAATTCTTTTTTTTTTTTTTTCCGGGGATTTTTCCGCTCCAAATTTCCCAAATAATTCACAGGGTTATTGTGGGTACTATTTTTCTAACGCAAGAAGCTAGATGGTTCGTGATGAACGGTTCAAAATTTCACGGAACTACTGAGTTCGAAGGCGCTTTGTGGGTGGCCCGGGTGCTTCTGCGTTGCCGGAAGGGCACTTGGATTCATGTGTTGACAGCTTATCCGGTATTTGCTTCTTTCATGGCCCGCAATGTCAATATTCCATTCCTGAGCAAGATCCCAAAGCTGTGCCGTAGCCCACTGGCATTGTGAGGCTGCTTACGCAAGTAAGAATGCTGGCCCGGCGAGCTACGAGGGCAACCCCATTTTCTTCTAGAAGATGAGAAATATGGTATAGTGCGACATGATCAGACTGGAACGGCCGCCCCGGGGCATCCTCGATCGACGTGGGAGGCCCTTCTTCGGAAGGTGCCAGTCGCTTGATCCGTGTATTTTATTAGAACAAATATAACAATCGATTGAAAAGGAAAAGTACGTATTGTGAGGCTGCTTCTGTGTGGCATCCGGCGATTCAGACCTCCCGCCATTTTGAGGGGTTAGGGGGCTGCGGCATGCCCCAAGCAGCCGAGGCTGGGACGTTGGTTGATGACTGCAGCAGAGCGCCGAATCAACGTGGCACTGTGGGTAGGGCAGGCACATGAGAAAGGTCATGCAACTGCTCGGCACCTTTAGCTGTATGCGGTCCTGCGGCTACCTTCCAGGTAGTTCCGAGGAGACCATACAGCTAAGGGCACTTAGCGAAGTAAGCACTTTGCCCTTTAGACAGTGCAGCACAGAATGTAGTTGCGGGTGTTACAATGGACACTGCAGCTGACGAGACTCCAGCAGCCTCCCAAGCCCTTGAAGCTTCTCAAGCCCAGTTTCTCAAGCCTCTCAGATCCCCGCAACCTCCCAGCAACCACCTAACGCCAAAACCAGGCGGTTTGTCTGCAACGTTTGTGGGTTCTCCACAGCCTGGGGGAAAAACTGTTAAAATTTCCCTTGGAAAGAAAAAGGGCATGAAAAAAGTCTTGGCACGATTTGGCATGTTAAGATTTCCGAAGTGCTCTAAGCCCCGCTTTCCATGTGGCAGGCCCCCCAGCCCAAATAAGTGTATTCCAAATAATTCTTTTTTTTTGGAGCACCCCCCCTCCACTGCCCAAATAAAGGGATTATTCGGGGGGGGCCCTTTAGCTATTTTTTTTTTTTTTTTTTTTTTTTTTGCAAATATATTTTCATTCGAAAAAAAACTCAAATTAACATGCAAACTCCCAGAGCGAAAGCCGCATGCCAAAAAAATAATTCGTTATGACTATTTTCTTTGTTGTTCGCACGAGCAAAAAAAAAAAAAAAAAAAAAAAAAAAAAAAAAAAGGTTTTTTAAAAAGCTGCGAAAGTTTTTTTTGCTCGGCACAAGTTGCATATAGTTATAAAATCAGTTTTTGAAAGATAAATATTTGTACAAAAAAGTTGTCTCGATTTTAGTGGTGCCATGCAGTATGTGACACAGCGGCCACCCTTGTGAAAGCCCCGAAGCCTCCCAAGTCCCCTGTGGTCCCGTAGAAAGTAAAAGTGGAGAGGTAAAGAAAGCTTGGAAATTGAAATAGGGAGAGGGGCCACAGAAGCAATTAAACACCAACTGGAGAGTTGTGGGAGGCTTGCTTCACTGGCACGATGCCGCGGGGAGGCTACTTGCCTGACCTGGTGAAGCCACCTCCTTGTTCGATGTAATGGGATAAGGGACTCTCCGTTGAGGGCGATGCTAACTGGCGCCACGCGTAGGGTGGGCTCTCCACCCCCGTCCAGGTTTCCCCACGTGTACGGCTTTAGAACGAGAGTTTCCCTTTCGCTTGTGTTTCTCTAAACCACAATTACCAGGAACCACCACAGGGAGGTTGGAAACATTGGTCCCCCAAAAAAAAAAAAAAAAAAAAAAAAAGTCGGTGTTGTTGTTTGTACAAACCAGTTGACCTGTGAAGGGTAACCAAAAAATAAAGGCTTGCCACTCTTTTTTTTTTTTTTTTTTTTTTTTTTTTTTTTTTTTTTTTAGCAAAAGAAAAAAAAAAAGAAGAAAAAAAAGAACTATAAACAGCATAAACCCACGGTTCCCTTTAGAAGTTACAACTAACTTTAAGTTAAAAAAAAAACCCTCCCCCCCCCCTTTTTTTTTTGGTCTATTTGAAGGTTCCTTCCTCATGACACTTGGTGCGGTCTTTCTTTCTTTTCCTTTTTTTTTTTTTTTCGCACACGACTGCTGAGGGCGGGCTTTTCAAATCCAAAAAAAAAAAATTCACTTTTTTTTTTTTTTTTTTTTTTTTTTTTTTTTTTTCATTCAGTATTTTTCTTTTCTCTTGGTTTTCCCTGGCTACCGTTGCTGCTACTACTGGTGCTGCTCCCGCTGGCACTGCTCCCAGGGGACTTCTTTTTCTTGATTCGCGTCAGTTTCACCTTCAAATCCTCCTTGATAGCACGAATGACAGAGACCTCAAACCCGGGAGCCGCAGGATCAAACATCGCATCCTTACCCTCCTCCACCGGCCGAGGCGGCTTGAAAGAGGGTGTTGTTAACAGCTTCATCGGAGGCAGTGAAGAGGCTGGAGGGCCATTTGAACGCCCACGGAAAGGCTTCATGATCCTGCCGGAAAAGGTAAAATGTATAGTGTCATGAGGGGACTGTAAAACCAAATCGTGAACCTGCTTGGGGGACGTTACAAGTTTCCCGTCAACTTCTGCAAGATAACACCCTGAAGTGACACCAGCTTCGGCACAAATACTGCTGTCGTCCACCGAGCTCACTTCGAGAGACGATCGGAGAAATGTGACTCCGAGTTCAGAAAATCTTTTATCAACACCTACAGAAACTATTTTAAACCCATCGGGCGAGAACGGGATGGCTGTTTCCAGGGTATTATTTGTCTCAAGATATTTTCTTTCGATCTCCTGGCTGTCCTCATGGATCTCAACACGGGGCGACAGCATTTTAATCAGTGCAGACAGCGATTCAGCAGAGGGTGTAATTATATTCCTTAAGTCATCAAGAATCTCAAGGTAGAACACGGGTTCCAGAAAGACCCTTGACCGCTGTGTGTAAACTCGTGAGATTGTCTCCAAAGGAGTGGAGGTTGTCTGTCTTCCAGAGAAGTCTGTTGTTACAACCTCGTGTTTATTGTTTACTATGAGCATGCATTTTCTGGGGCCTTTGTCTGTGGTGTGTGATCCGATGGTGACCACCCAGCAGCCTAGGATGCCGTGTGCTTCTTTGTTAGCCAGCATGCTTGTGAGATACGGGTTGTACTGGATAGGGGCCATTGTGCGGCCGTCTCGCATCACGACAACCTTCTTGTCTTCCTTCTTCACCTTTGCTTTTTTAAGAGACGATTTTGCCGGGACGCCTTCGCCACCTACAACTACCTTTACAACTGCACCGTCTTTGCTGCTTTGGGTCCCCATCACATGTTTTTTTTTTTTTTTTTTTTTTTTGTTAATTTCTTATCGGTGTTCTGTTTTTTTTTTGTCGCTTGGTAAAAAAAAAGGGGGGGGAGTGGGGAATACAAAAAGATTTTAATTTAAAGTTCACACAAAAATGAAAAACTCGGGGGTCAACGTGTAAATTTATTTTCCATTTTTCTTTTTTTTTTCTTTTTTTTTTCTCTTTTCACTCCTCCCACCATATTGGGGACGACTTTCGTGAACTGCTGTATAAATCACCCAGGTACATATCGGCCAGCTCGTTTTTGAGGAAACCCATCCCGTAGTGTACAGGGTACGAATCAAAGACCTTTGTACCATCTCCCCCCGCTACCTGTGAGATAGTGGCACGCCCCCCTGGGTGGGCTGACAGCCATTGTGTGACATCGTAGACCTTGCTGTTAAGGATGACCCACGCATCATTGCTGCACCTGTGCATGGACACCTCTTGGGGAGTAAGCATCTGAGTGTGTGCAGTGCAGTACCGCACTGGGAAGGCGGGCTCCATGTCTTTCTCTTCTTCCGTACCCGCTTCTTGTTCTTCATTTGCGGCGGTCTCACCTGCAACCACCCTGTCCGCATCCTTCAGGACCCCCAGCTTAGTCAGCACCCTCTCGGCCGCAAGAACCCCGATTATGATTACCAGCAACCTGTTCTCTTCAAAATATTCCATCATGGTGTCCATTGTGTCCATTGTGTATGTAGCTGTATTTTTGTTAATTTAATGGTATTTCTATTTTTTTTTTTTTTTTTTTTTTTCTCTTTTTTTTTTTCCCCCAAAGAGCAGCGCATTGGGGAGGGGTGTCAGCAGGCAATAAGAACATTCGCATTGCAGGCTTGCTGCTCAGAAGTCTAACACGTGATTGAGGTTGCCGTGTGGTCATCATGCAGAGGGGGTCGCAGAAGATGGTCAAAGCTGGGGGACCTCACCTCGTGACGAAGAGTTCTCATCGTCCTTCGAAATGTCATATCTGACACAAGCGCGAAGACCTAACGCTGCACAGGTGTCTGTCGCAGCAACGAAAGGCGCTTAAGCTGTGTGGGCCGTCTCTTTTAGGATTCATCTCAGAGAGGACAAGTCACGGTGCACTCCGCAAAGGGGTCATCAGAGGCCGTGTGCAAAACTCTTATGATTTTATTTCCTATTTGGGTTTTTTTTTTTTCTTTTGTTCAGAAGGAATCCAACTTTTTCAAAAATATCGATCTCAGCTGGAAAAGGAGAACCCTTTCCATCGAGTGGTTAATTAAACATGTATTTTGAACGATCATCATTGCAACACACCCTTTTTTTTTTTTTTTTTTTTTTTTTTTTTGCAAAATCCACATCAAGTAGTAAAAATAAAAAAAAGAAAGAAAGCATAAGAAGATTTAAAAAAGTCGATGTCACATGCCACTCGCCACCACAATAAAAAAAAACCCACGACCACGACCACCCCCACCACCTATCTACTTCTTCTTAGCGATGACCTTCTCAGTGGTCTTGGTGACCTTATGAAAAAATAAATTAGATCTGTTGATGAGGAAAAAGAAGAGAAAACATATGAGATAAAGCAGGCCCGGGTGTCGTCCTGCTGAATAACGTGGCAAGTAATTCCTTGGTAAACGTTCTTCTTCTTTCAATCGATTGTTATATGTACTTATAAAATGTAAAATATAGCGCGCATTCGACGACACTGATCAAGCGACTGGCACCTTCCGAAGAAGGGCCTCCCACGTCCGCCGGGTTGAGCAGAGGATGCCCCGGGGCGGCCGTTCCAGTCTGATCATGTCGCACTATAATATATGTTCTCATCTCCAAGGACAAATGAGGTTTTTTGCCTCGTAGCTCGCCGGGCCAGCACTCTTACTTGCGTAAGGTCTTCGTGGTTCTTGGGGGGTGGCGCTGTCCCACATTATGCCACTGCAGCGTGGTGAAGAAAAGCCAGTCAGTGGCCACGAAGTAGTGATCCTTCAAGGCTCTCATATCTCCGTGCCGCGTGAACTGCTGCCGTCTCTCGACGTCCCCCTTCGCCTTCCAGCCTTCCGAGTCATACCTGGCCATGATCCACGTCTTGTCAAAGTCCAGGATGAGGGCGAACCGGACAAACTTCATGTGAATCCCGAGTTCCTTAGCGGTTTTAGGCTCTTCGCCGAGCACGTGTTTGCAGACCCGTATCATGGCTTCTGGCGTCCACTCCCCTTCCGCTTCGACGATCCCGGCCGTCGCCAGTTTCGTGTGGGAGAGCTTATCTTCCAGACCCGCTCGATGTTCTTCAGCCAGGGCGTCGGTTCCCCGACCGTCGGTTCGCCCGACCGTCGGTTCGCCCGACCGTCGGTTCGCCCGACCGTCGGTTCGCCCTGAGGAGGTCCAAGCGGTCTTTCTTCTTTGCGGGCTCCGCTTGTCCGTCGCACAACTGCCCGCGCTTCGCGCTCTTGGACCGCCATTTGACGAGCAGAGGTGGCTCTGGTGCACGATCTGTGCTGGTCCTTACCAGCTTGGTGTCGTGGCCAAGGTACACGTCCGGGCATGCGCCTCCCTTTCGCTTCTTCTTGTGGTGGCTTGCGAGGGGCGGGGCCGGGGCTGGGGCTGAGTGTGGGGCCAGGGCTTCGTCGCCGTCGTGGGCAGTGAGGCATGCCAGTTCCAGCTCCTCCATCCGTGGCGCAGGTTCCGCCGTTTCCGATGGCGGGGTCGAGGTCGGGGCAGAGACTTTGTCGCCGTCGTCGCCAGTCAGGTCTATGACCACCCTTTCATTTCCCTGTGCCTCCTGTGGTGTAGGCTCTGTTTTTATCGATGTCGGGGTCGAGATTGGGGCAGAGGCCACGTCGTCGTCGCCGGTCAGGTCTATGACCACCTTCAGATTTCTCTGTGCCTCATCGGTCCCCCGTGGGGCAGGTCTCGCTGATTGAGGATGGGGGTCGTCGTCTGTTTGCGTCGACTCTGTGGGTGGTGGCTCCAGCATGTACATGTCCCCCTGTGGGGGAGGAGGAGGTTCCGTCGCAGCAGTCAAATCCGCGGGTGGCTCCAGCATGTACATGTCTCTGCTGTGCTGTGTCAGCTCCGGCATGTACAGGTCGTCTGTAGCCGACAGACCGGCCAGGGGTGAGAATCGTTCTGGGGTGCGAGGGAAACACGCGGTCGTTGCGCTGTGTGAGCGTCTCGGTTGTGATCCGGGGCTTGACGTGCTACCTCTCGTGATGCCCCCACGACCTCGTTGGTGCCCCGGGACATCGGTCCACAGCAGACTCTGATGGACAGTCGTCGTTGTCCGCGTAAAAGAAGAAGCAGAAAAAGAAGGAGGAGAAGTAGAAGTGCCCCGTCCTGACGCAGTCCTGCTACTGCTTTGCATCTGTCGTTGCGACATCGTCGTCAGAGCTAACGGCACCCAGGGCTCCGCTGTCGTCAAGAGGGGTGGTGGGGCGACCGCCTCCGTTGAGGGCTCGGGTTGCACCCATGTCGTCGATCCATGCTGCCCCAGAGGTTCAGACAGGTCCATCTGCACGGGGACTGGGTCTGTAACGGGGAGGGCATCAGCTTCGGGTAACGGGTCCGAGGCGAGGACCGGGTCAGACGCGGGGACCGGGTCTCTGGTGGAGGCTGCGCCTGATGTAGGAACCGGGTCTGCGGAGGGAATCGGACTAGAAGCGTGGACCGGGCCTGTGGTGGGGACTGCGTCCGTGACAGAGATCGGGCCAGGCGAACTGACTAGGTCCGTGGCGTAGACTGGGCCAGTTGTGGGCACTGGGTCGTCATGGACTATCGAGACCGGGCCAGATGCGGGGACCGGATCCGTGACGGGGACCGGGTCAGCGATCGGGCTATTTGCGGGGACCGGGTCAGCGACTGGGCTGGCTGCGGGGACCGGGTCTGTGATGGGGGCCGTGTCTCCAACCGGGTTGGTTGTGGGGGCCGGGTCCGTGACAGGGACCGGGTTAGCTGCGGGGACCGGGTCTGTGACGGGGACCGGGTCAGCGACTGGGCTGGTTGCGGGGACTGGATCTGTGGCAGGGGCCGTGTCTGCGACCGGGTTAGCCGTGGAGACCGGGTCTGTGGTGCGGACCGGGTCAACGACCAAACTGGTTTCGGGGATCGCGTCTGTGATGTGGGTCGTGTCTGCGACCGGGCCAGATGTGGGGACCGGGTCTGTGACGGGGACCGGGTCAGCGACTGGGCTGGTTGCGGGGACTGGATCTGTGGCAGGGGCCGTGTCTGCGACCGGGTCTGTGGTGAGGACCGGGTCAGCGACTGGGTTACTTGCAGGGACCGGGTCAACGATGTGATGTAGGTCGTGTCTGCGACCGGGCCAGATGCGGGGACCGGGTCCGTGACGGGGACCGGGTCTGCGACGGGGGCCGTGTCTGTGACTGGGTTAGCTCGGGTCGGGTCCGTGACGAGGGCCGGGTCCGTGATCGGGCTAGCTGCGGTAACTGGGTCTGTGATGAGGACCGGGTCAGCGATTGGGCTAGTCGCGGGGACCGGGTTCGTGACGGGGGCCGTGTTCGCGACCGGTTTAGTCGCGGGGACCGAGTCCGCGACCGGATTAGCCGTTGGGGCCGGGTCCATGACGGAGACCGGGCCAGATGTATGGACCGGGTCTGCAACGGGGGTCGGGTCAATGCTGTGGAACGGATTAGCGTCTGAGTCCGGACCAGGTGAAGGGACCGGGTCATCATTGGGGGTGAGGCTAGCTGCAGGGGTCTGGCTCAAACAGGGGCCTGAAACCGGTGGCATTACCTCGTCCTGCGCTCCCTTGATGCAAGCGTGGACGTCGAACGCTTTTGGTCTGCCGCCGTTCTGCTCCCTTATGGTCCTTGCTCTGGCCCAGCTTTCTTCGGTGATACCCAGGATGTTCTGTTCGTCATACATACGTAGGACCTGCCTCAGTCCATTGACACGGTGTTCTTCCTTGTCTGTGTCCATCACGGTGTACCACGACCTGCCGGTTTTGATGGCTGTAGTCCTGTGGCCCGTCCTGGAGCCTTTCGGCGGGCCGATTACCAGAACTGGGTACCGTCCGCTCTTGACCACGCTCTGCAGCGAGGCCTCTTCGCCAAGGATCTTTTGGCAGGCAAGGGACAGGGTATCTTGGGAGAAGTCGCCTTTCTCGTTCGGCTGGTACTCCTTCGCATGCCCCTCGGTGTGCAGGGCGAGCTCCGAGGTACAGAGGTGGTGTTGGATTGTCTGCATCTCTGCGAACGGCATGCGTGCCAGCTCTGCGTAGTCTGCGATCCAGTTCACCACGGCCCAACCACACTCGAGGCCTACGCGTCCTTCGCCACTTTCCTGGTGTAGCGACGTGGGGTATTCCGATGTAGGTGTCTCCATTGGTGTCGTTTCCGTTGAGGGCGGCTGTTGTGGAGGTGGTTCCTTTTGCGAGCTCGTGTCAGCGGTGGAGGTGGACTCTTGTGTTGTCTGCGTCGGTTCGGAGGGGAGGGCTGTGCTCTTTCGGGGGTCCTTACGTCCCACATACGCGAGATCCGGGTAGCATTCGTCAAGTTCGCGGCCTGCTCTGTAGTTCTTCCCTGCTTCGGTAAAGAAACTTTGGAGCTCCCCTTTCTCCCAGCCGTAGTTCTTGTTGACGCGCTCACAAAGGAACTCGTGGAATGCTCGGTTCAGGAGTTTGTGCTCGTGACCTCGATCGCGCAAACTGAAGTATGTCTTTGCAATTTGCCTCTTGAAGTCCGGTAAGCTGTTGGTGAGGCAAAGCGCTTGCTGCATCATGCCCTTCAGGATACCTGGGCCCTGTGTTGAGGGAGCTGCTGTGTGCCCGTGTGTGAAACGTGTGGGCTTGAACTTCCAGTTCGCAGCCTTGTCATAGACTGACAAGCGTACCCAGTTGTTTTTCGGCGTTTCGTGCCGTTCGGTCCTGATCCGCATGCCGATGAACGGAACGTCGTCGTCGTTGTCCGACGTCTTGGCGTAGGACATCCCGTACAGCTCTTCGGGTGGGGGGTCGTGTCCCAAACCAAAAAGTCGTCGATGTAGCGGGCAGCTGAGCATAACTCCTTGAGACGGCCCCAGTCCTTGTTCTCGATCAAGCCGTCGATGTAGTCGGCTTCGACGGAATAGCAGTATAGGTTCGCTATATCCGGAGACGCGTTGCCGCCCATCGGTATGCCCCGCACCTGGCGCAGAGCACGGCCGCCTACGCGTTGTTAACGACGAATTCGACTAGTTCCTCCACCATCGAGAGGGAGTACACTTTGTCGTCGTCTTCTGCATCCGCGAAGCTACTTCCGCTCTTGTTTATCACCAGCTCCTTCCCGGCGTGCTCGAAGGCTTCGCGGATTGCTCTGCCCAGGCCCTTTCGAAGGAGTCCCTGGTCCAGGTTGGAGTACATCGTTTTAAAGCCGTAGGTGGCGGGGACCTTCGACTTGAAAAACGTGTACCGCTGTTTGATCTCAGCCGCGACCTGCTCAGCTGATTCCACGATCCAGAAGCGGCGTACTCCGCTGAGGCCCGGATTCACCTCCTTGCTTCGGAACTCCAGGTCCTTCTCGTGCAGGGTGCGTTGTACAGCTTTTAGGAGGCTCGAGAGCTCTTTGTGCGCTCCTGTCATCGCTGCAACCGGTCTTGCTGCGTTCGTTGGGGCGGCGGCCTTGAAGGCGTCGTCGCGCTCACCGTCGGAACCTGCAGCTAGCAGTCGCTCCATTATGGACTGCGTTGATTGTGCTTGTGGGTTGGTGCCTTCCTCCGTCGCAGGGGGGTCTCGGGACGACACGCCAGAAATCCACCGGAAGCCTACTTGTTCTTTGTGTAACTTGATGGCCCCGTAAAGGTATGGCATCTTCGTCGACTTGATCTTGATACCGAACGATTCAGTCTCTTCTGTGATGCTATGCCTTGTGCTCTCCATGTCTTGTACCTCTGCAAAACACTCGCCGTCGAGCTGGGCGTGGAGCAGTTGTAGGTAGTGTGCCTTGCAGACCATGCCGATGTC
Source organism: Diplonema japonicum (assembly GCA_964019335.1). NCBI lineage: Eukaryota > Euglenozoa > Diplonemea > Diplonemida > Diplonemidae > Diplonema > Diplonema japonicum. The sequence continues at coordinate 266,412 of OZ025734.1, forward strand.
GTGGACGCTTTTGTCGACTGGCAAGAACACGAAAGCCTTCTGCAACTCTTTTAGCTTTGATTTAAGCTGCTCGGGGACCTTAGGATCAAAGACGGGCTGCTGGAGCTCTTTGTTCAGAGTAGCCTCTGCTTTGGTGTGTAGAGCCCGTAGGAACGTCAATCTTTCAGACGCGAGGGCTTTCTTGAAGTGAAGGTTTACGAAGCCGACCAAGTCTTGTTCCAGGTTTTCGGAGCTCGTAGAGGTGTCTGAAATGGTTTTAAGTTAGGATGAAGAAGTGGAGAGGTGTGGTGCCGTTGGTGTTCCTTGCCCCAGGGTCCAGCTTGTACTCATCGATGAGGAGCCTGCTGCAGTGTGCAAAGCTGTCAAACCACGCGGACCAGTCACACTTCTGTGAACCCCGTACTTCTGAATGATTGCCTTCATGTGTTGGAGGTTGCCTGTCGCAGCAGCGGACTCCACCTCGCTAAACACTTCATTAGTCGTGCAGGCGATCGTCACACACACCAGAGTCCAGGAAAAAAGTTGTGGTTACCGTACTTGGTGAAATAAAGATTTTAGGTTTAAGGAAACGGTGGAAAAAATTTATTTGCTCACCGTGAACAGTGTTTTTCCCTTTATTTTTTATTGATTGGGGAAGGTGGCACAAGAACAGGTGGGGAAGAAATTGAAGATAATTACACTAGTTCTTCACTGCCTTTCATCGTGGTCTTCGTACTTCCTTTTCAAACCCCTCTTTTCGGGAGAAGCCTCCTTGCGCCTTGCCAGAAGAAGTGCCCGAATGGACTCAACGTTGCCCCCCACAGCCGCGTAGAACAGTGGGGTGTGCCCCTCCCCGTCCCTCACACAAGGGTCCTGCTCGTAGGAATCCAGTAGCAGCTGCATCGCCTCAGTACAGCTTTCAGCAGCCATGTGCAAAGGAATGAGCCCCCGATGGTCCCTCACACAAGGGTCCTGCTTGTACTCATCGATGAGGACCTTCACCACCTCCAAGCTGTCCCTTGCCGCCCAGTGCAAGGCTGTCTCGCCATCGTTATCCCTCATGTCAGGGTCCACTTTGCACTCATCGAGGAGGTACCTCAGCACCTCCATGCACCCTTCACTTGCTGCATCATGAATGGCGGTGCCTCCAATGTCTGACTCGGTGCAAGGGTCAAGCTTGCACTCTTCGACAAAGTACTTCACCACATCAACTCGGTTGTTCATTGCTGCCCTGTGCAAGGGTGTGGTGCCTGTCCTATCCCCCATCCCAGGGTCAAGTTTGCAGACTTCAGTGAGATACTTGACCACATGCAGCTGTCCCTTCTCTGCTGCGGTGTCCATGGGTGCACAACCGTCTGTGGTGTCCCTTGCCCCAGGGTCCAGCTTGTACTCGTCGATGAGGAGCCTCATGACCTCAACATGACCATTAATTGCTGCCACATGAAGGTAGGAGGTTCCTTCATCATCCACAAGGCTGGGGTCAAGCTTGCACTCTTCGATGAAATACCTCATCACATCAACATGGTTCGCCATTACCGCCCAGTACAAACCTCTCCTGTTCTTTATCCCACCAGGGTCAACCTTGCAGACTTCAGTGAGATACCTGACAACATGCAAGTGGTTGCTACACACAGCAAGGTCTATGGGTGCTATGCCTCCATTGTTTCTCAAATTGGGATCCAGCTTTAAGTCACTCACGAGCCACTCCAGTGATTGAAGCCTTCCCGCTTCCGCTGCGTGGTGGACGAGAGTTTCACCGCTGGGTTCCAAAACCGCAGGGTCTTGCTTGCACTCTTCAACAAAATGTCTCATGACATCAACTTGGTTGTTCACTACCGCCCTGTGCAAGGGTGTGGTGCCTGTCCCATCCTTCATCCCAGGGTCAAGTTTGCAGACTTCAGTGAGATATTTGACAACATGCAGCTGTCCCTTCTCTGCTGCGATGTCCATGGGTGCGAAGCCGTCTGTGGTCCTTGAGCCAGGGTTTTGCTTGTGAACTTCGACAAGGTGCCTCACTGCCTCCAGATGACCACCCTGTGCTGCATACATAATCGGCGTGAATACCTTGTCCTGGACCGTCAGCTCCTGCTTGTAAACATTGACGAGACAGTCAATTGCCGCAAGCTTGCCATTTTCTGCAGCGAAGTGGAGAGGTGTGGTGCCGACTGTGTCCCTTGCCCCAGGGTCCTGCTTGTACTCGTCGATGAGGAGCCTCATGGCAGCGACCTGATCGTGCTTTGCTGCAGTGTGCAAAGCTGTCAAACCACACGGACCAGTCACACTTCTGTGAACCCCGTACTTCTGAATGATTGCCTTCATGTGTTGGAGGTTGCCTGTCGCAGCAGCGGACTCCACCTCGCCAAACACTTCATTGTCCTCATCCATGTTGCCTGTGCTGCTTGGGTGAAGGAGGCTGAACAATAGGTTTGAGATAGGGGAAAATGTCCAACAAGGCAACTACTGTAAAGTGAAAAATATCCGGACGGACAAACTCCATCAAGAACAGCTGGGTTTCTTGTTTTGGTAGGCACTTGCAGCATCAAGATTCTGCAAGTGGGGCCTTTAAAAACCTGAGGTGCAGTGTACAGTGGCGCTGCACAGCGGAGCAAGAAAAAAAAAGGGGGGAAGGAAAAAAATGCAAGATAAGAACACGGCACAAAAGGGTACTTCCCCATAAACCACTCCCTTTCTTTTTGTGAACCAATACATGAGCTCGTCCGGAAAAAGATTTCGTAGTAAAAAAAAAAAAAAAAAAAAAAAAAAAAAGAAAAAGAAAAAGAAAAAGAAAAAGAAAAAGAAAAAGAAAAAGAAAAAGAAAAAGAAAAAGAAAAAGAAGAAAAAAAAGTGGCCCCGGCACCACCGTGGTCAAAAATGCATGCCGTTTGTTGCATTTTTTTTCCCGGACCTCTGGTTTTTTTTTTTTTTTTTTTTTTTTTTTGTTTTGATGGACATCCGCCCCTTCCGGACAAACTCATATATTGTCCGTGTTTCAATGGAAAGAAAAAAAAAAGGGGGGGGGGCTAGAAAGAGATGAGAACAAGGTCCTTTGGTTAACCTCAGGCATGGGTTGTTGCACAACCTTGCTCTACACACATCGCACCATTCTGGAACCTATCGGGTAACATCGTCACGAACCTCGGGTGCTCCCATATGGCTTTGAGATCGGAGTCTGTTGACATATGCTGCCACCCATTGTAGCCGTGTCCTATTGCCTCTTGTAGGGCGTCCAATGCGGCATTGACGAAGTGGTCCTTCTGAGGGAGCTGCAGGGCCAACGCACAGGCCAGGTTGTACCACCCCTGTGGGGAGGAGGCGTCAAGGTCCGTGCACAGCTTGAACCACTGTACGCTGTCGGGTTCCTTTTTGTCCAAGCATTGTATGCCCTGTTTATGAAGCAGGTTGTACAAGCTGCGCACGTTTGCCTTGATGTCCAGCTGCCCGTCGGGTTGGGTGCTGACGGCTAGCCACCCATCGCACCCCAGAGTTTTCGGGCTCTCTGTACCGCTTGTCAACGCATCCACTGTGCCCTCGCCATGCAATTTTTTAAGTACCTTCTCCACCACAGCATTCGAGGGCTGCAGTACCTTGTCTGCATGCATATCCCTGATGTTGTCGAGCGCCCATGATGCTTCAGATTTTTTGGTGGGGGTGTATCGTCTGCGTTGGGGTGCAGGGCTTACGCCCCTTGGAGGGCTTCTGCACCTAGGTTGTCCCCACTGGTTGTATTGTATGCCAGGCAGCACAAAACAGACCTTCAGGCTTTTCTTCTCGCCCTTTCTCCACAACCTCATACATTCGCCCCACTCCTCTTCTGTGTCCATCGTCACATGGTCGCCCTCATCGTCCACGTACTGCATAGCAGCACGCCTGCCCTTCGACCACCGAGTACCCGCCTCCCGGATGGCCTCGAACGAAGGGTTCATGAAGAATATCCTTCTTGTCTCAAGCACTTTGCCGTTCATCACAACTACCAACTTTACAGGTACCTCATTCATCTCCGTCATTTGTGTAAATTAAAACCTGTGAGTAGGCAACAAGAACATTCGCATTGCAGATTGCTGCTCCGTGTGGTCATAACGCAGAAAGGCTCACTTCTGTGAACCCCACGGACCAGTCACACTTCTGTGAACCCCGTACTTGTACCTTCATGTGTTGGAGGTTGCCTGTTGCAGCAGCGGACTTCATCTCGCTAAACACTTCATTAGTCGTGCAGGCGATCGTCACACACACCAGAGTCCAGGAAAAAAGTTGTGGTTACCGTACTTGGTGAAATAAAGATTTTAGGTTTAAGGAAACGGTGGAAAAAATTTATTTGCTCACCGTGAACAGTGTTTTTCCCTTTATTTTTTATTGATTGGGGAAGGTGGCACAAGAACAGGTGGGGAAGAAATTGAAGATAATTACACTAGTTCTTCACTGCCTTTCATCGTGGTCTTCGTACTTCCTTTTCAAACCCCTCTTTTCGGGAGAAGCCTCCTTGCGCCTTGCCAGAAGAAGTGCCCGAATGGACTCAACGTTGCCCCCCACAGCCGCGTAGAACAGTGGGGTGTGCCCCTCCCCGTCCCTCACACAAGGGTCCTGCTCGTAGGAATCCAGTAGCAGCTGCATCGTCTCAGTACAGCTTTCAGCAGCCATGTGCAAAGGAATGAGCCCCCGATGGTCCCTCACACAAGGGTCCTGCTTGTACTCATCGATGAGGACCTTCACCACCTCCAAGCTGTCCCCTGCCGCCCAGTGCAAGGCTGTCTTGCCATCGTTATCCCTCATGTCAGGGTCCACTTTGCACTCATCGAGGAGGTACCTCAGCACCTCCATGCACCCTTCACTTGCTGCATCATGAATGGCGGTGCCTCCAATGTCTGACTCGGTGCAAGGGTCAAGCTTGCACTCTTCGACAAAGCACTTCACCACATCAACTCGGTTGTTCATAGCTGCCCTGTGCAAGGGTGTGGTGCCTGTCCCATCCTTCATCCCAGGGTCAAGCTTGCAGACTTCAGTGAGATACCTGACCACATGCAGCTGTCCCTTCTCTGCTGCGATGTCCATGAGTCCGTTGCCACCTCTGGTCCTTGAGCCAGGGTTTTGCTTGTGAACTTCGACAAGGTGCTTCACTGCCTCCAGATGACCACTTTGTGCTGCATACATAATAGGCGTGAATTCCCTGTCCAGGACCGTCAGCTCCTGCTTGTAAACATTGACGAGGCAGTCAATTGCCGCAAGCTTGCCATTTTCTGCGGCGAAGTGGAGAGGTGTGGTGCCGACTGTGTCCCTTGCCCCAGGGTCCTGCTTGTACTCGTCGATGAGGAGCCTCATGACCTCAACATGACCATTAAGTGCTGCCACATGAAGGTAGGAGGTTCCTTCATCATCCACAAGGCTGGGGTCAAGCTTGCACTCTTCGATGAAATACCTCATCACATCAACATGGTTCGCCATTACCGCCCAGTACAAGGGTGTGGTGCCTTTCCCATTCTTCATCCCACCAGGGTCAACCTTGCAGACTTCAGTGAGATACCTGACAACATGCAAGTGGTTGCTACACACAGCAAGGTCTATGGGTGCCATGCCTCTGTTGTTTCTCAAATTGGGGTCCAGCTTAAAGTCACTAACGAGCCACTCCAGTGATTGAAGCCTTCCCGCTTCCGCTGCGTGGTGGACGAGAGTTTCACCGCTGGGTTCCACAACCGCAGGGTCTTGCTTGCACTCCTCAATGAGATACTTCATAGCCTCGAACTGGCCTTTTGTGAGAAGGACTGCTTCAAGGCCATCGGCAGTCGGGGTCGCAGGGTCTATCTTGCACACCTCAATGAGGTACCTCAAGGCCTCCACATGACCCCCCAGTGCCGCCCTGTGAATGTGAGCATAGCCCTCATCGTCATTACTGCTTCGGTCATGCTTGCACTCTTCGACAAGATACTTCATCACATCAACTTGGTTCTTCGCTGCCGCCCTGTGCAAGGGTGTGGTGCCTTCCCCATCCTTCATCCCAGGGTCAAGCTTGCAGACTTCAGTGAGATACCTGACCACATGCAGCTGCCCACATTCAACTGCGATGTCCATGGGTGCGAAGCCACCTGTGGTCCTTGAGCCAGGGTTTTGCTTGTAAACATCAACAAGGTGCTTCACTGCCTCCAGATGACCAAATTGTGCTGCATACATAATCGGCGTGAATACCTTGTCCTGGACCGTCAGCTCCTGCTTGTAAACATTGACGAGACAGTCAATTGCCGCAAGCTTGCCATTCCCTGCAGCGAAGTGGAGAGGTGTGGTGCCCTTGGTGTCCCTTGCCCCAGGGTCCAGCTTGTACTCGTCGATGAGGAGCCTCATGGCAGCGACCTGATCGTGCTTTGCTGCAGTGTGCAAAGCTGTCAAACCACACGGACCAGTCACACTTCTGTGAACCCCGTACTTCTGAACGATTGCCTTCATGTGTTGGAGGTTGCCTGTCGCAGCAGCGGACTCCCGCCAAACACTTCATTGTCCTCATCCATGTTGCCTGTGCTGCTTGTGGAGGGTGAAGAAGGGGATCAGTGGTTGCTGAAACAATAGTTTCGAGATTGGGGAAAATGTCCAACAAGGCAACTACTGTAAAGTGAAAAATGTCCGGACGGACAAACACCATCAAGAACAGCTGGGTTTCTTGTTTTGGTCGCTCACCTGCAGCCTTCCAATTTGGGAACTTTCGTTTGTTGCCGGTTTCGCTGGTGTTCTGGTTATGGTTGCTGTTGGGGAAACACAGAAAGCGGACGATGAATGGGGTGAAGGGTAGGGAGGAAGGGCAGCGTACCTCCCCTCTCCCCTGTGTTTGCGGGTCGCCGCTTGGCGTTTAATGTATTTCGCCACCCCCCGCCCGCCTTCTGTCAGGGCCCCGTGTGAAGATAACCTCAAGCCCCCCGTTGTAACTAAATCAACGGGGAGACCTCGCGGGTGGGGGATAAGAGGAAACTGAGCGAAGGAGAGGGCTGCGGCAACTGCAAGAAAGTGGGCACAATGCCCGTTCTTGCAAGAACCCCCACCACTCGACTGCTGCGTCACAGCCGCAGACTCCTAGAGGTCTCTTCTGAGCTGAAGCAGACCCAGCCAACGTAGTGTAATTGTGTAGAGTCATTCCCCTCCCCCTTTTTTTCCTTTTGCCTCAATCATTTATTCCTATTGCTGCAGCGTTCTCTATATTTCGCCAAATAGTCAAAAAAACGAAAATGCGAAAGGCTCCGTGTTTTGTGGAAATTCGAAATTAGGTTTCCTAAAGGAAGATTTTGATGGTTTACAGGTAACGGTGGCAAAATGAAATTGGGTTTCCGTGTTTGGTGGAAAATGAAATTCAGGTTGGCTTGAACGGTGGAAAATTTTCATTTGGCTGCCGTGTTGTAGGTTTTCTCTTTTTTTATTGATTGGGGAAGGTGCCACAAGGAAGAACAGGTGGGGAAGAAATTGAAGATAATTACACTAGTTCTTCACTGCCTTTCATCGTGGTCTTCGTACTTCCTTTTCACGCCCTTCTTTTCGGGAGAAGCCTCCTTGCGCCTTGCCAGAAGAAGTGCCCGAATGGACTCAACGTTGCCCCCCACAGCCGCGTAGAACAGTGGGGTGTGCCCCTTCCCGTCCCTCACACAAGGGTCCTGCTCGTAGGAATCCAGTAGCAGCTGCATCGTCTCAGTACAGCTTTCAGCAGCCATGTGCAAAGGAATGAGCCCCCGATAGTCCCTCACACAAGGGTCCTGCTTGTACTCATCGATGAGGACCTTCACCACCTCCAAGCTGCCTCTTGCCGCCCAGTGCAAGGCTGTCTCGCCATCGTCGTCCCTCATGTCAGGGTCCACTTTGCACTCATCGAGGAGGTACCTCAGCACCTCCATGCACCCTTCACTTGCTGCTTCGTGAATGACGGTGCCTCCAATGTCTGACTCGGTGCAAGGGTCAAGCTTGCACTCTTCGACAAAGTACTTCATCACATCAACTTTGTTGTATATTGCCGCCCTGTGCAAGGGTGTGATGCCTGTCCCATCCTTCATCCCAGGGTCAAGCTTGCAGACTTCAGTGAGATACCTGACAACATGCAGCTGTCCCTTCTCTGCTGCGATGTCCATGGGTGCGAAGCCACCTGTGGTCCTTGAGCCAGGGCTTTGCTTGTGAACTTCGACAAGGTGCCTCACTGCCTCCAGATGACCAAATTGTGCTGCATACATAATCGGCGTGAGTTTACTGTCCTGGACCGTCAGCTCCTGCTTGTAAACATTGACGAGACAGTCAATTGCCTCAAGCTTGCCATAACGAGCAGCGAGGTGCAAAGGTGTGGTGCCCTTGGTGTCCCTTGCCCCAGGGTCCAGCTTGTACTCGTCGATGAGGAGCCTCATGGCAGCGACCTGACCGTGCTTTGCTGCAGTGTGCAAAGCTGTCAAACCACGCGGACCAGTCACACTTCTGTGAACCCCGTACTTCTGAATGATTGCCTTCATGTGTTGGAGGTTGCCTGTCGCAGCAGCGGACTCCACCTCCAGCCCCCTAAACACATTCCAGACGCTTAATCTTTCATTAAACTTACTCTTCATTAACTTTTTCAAAAATGCAACAGGGCACTTTGACTAACTGGGTTGGCAAGCGTACCTTTTTGGATGCTGGCAACTCCGGCCATCTTACCCCCAGGAAAGTGCAAGAGATCAACACCTTGCACGCCGCCAAGAAAGCAAGAAAGCCTCCTGCGAAGCTCAAGCTTGCTGAGGCTGAAAAGGCCAAAAATAGGCCGCTACGCAGCCACCTATGGTACCACGGCGGCCCAGCGCTGGTACCGCGCGAAGGAAGACATCACGGTGCCAACGTCCAGTATATCAGACTGGAAACACCGCTTTGGTAGCTCCAAGGTCGATCCCCCTGCCGCACCTGTTTACTGCGGGTCGCAAGCCTCTTCTGAACGAGGAAGAAACAACCAAGCTCTTTGCTTGGATCCAGGTGCAGAACGGAAGGGGGGTGCCGGTAGCAGCGTCGGACATCTGCCTGTATGCAGAGGGTCTCCTGCGCTGCAACCCGCTGCGGAAGGAGAACCTCGAGGCGTTTGGGGGAACGGTGTCTTTCTCCCAAGCCTGGGCCAACCAGCTGTGCTCCAAGCATGGCATGACAAGCCGCCGCCCAACAACAGGGAAGTCTAGCAGCCTCAATGACACCCAAGCAGCGAGGAGGTTCGCAGAGTACGTCGGAAGGACCATCAAAGAACATGGGATCAGGCCAGAGTTGACCTGGAACATGGACCAGACGGCGCTTCCCCTGCTGCCGCTGGGGAAGAAGTCGAAGACTAAAAGGGGTTCCAAGGTTGTCAAGGTTAGGGGCTTGGGGGACAAGCGTGCCGTCACCGGACAGTTTTGCGTTTCCCTGTCTGGTGGCAAACTGCATCCGCAGTTAATTTACACGGGAAGAACAGAACCAGCCCGCTGCAGGAAATACCCCGGGTCCGTCCCTCGTGTTGCACACCCCCCCAAAAGGCTGGAGTTTAACAGCTTCGAAATCCCACTGGGCCACCCAAGAAACGCTTCAGCTCTGGGTAAAACGTGTCTTTCTCCCCTGTTGCTATAAACTTATAAAGTCATCGGGCTGGGCACCCAACGAGCCCATCTTGCTCATCCTAGATGACTACAATGGCCACACTACGGATGATTTTGTGAACTTGTTTTTAGAAACAAACGTTCACTTAGCGTTTGTCCCTCCAGGCCTCACCTATTTGTGCCAGCCCTGGACATAGGACTGAACGCCTCAGTGAAGGCGACAATCAAGACCAAGTATAAAAAGTGGTCTATGAGGAGGCTGGACAAGTATGTGGAAGAAGGGAACCGTCAGGAAGGGTGGACGGTACCAAGTACAAGTGAGATAAAAGGACCACATCTGAGGTATTTTTTAAAAAATAAACTAAAATAATTCAACTTTCCCTCTTTTTTCTGCCAGGTGGGTTGAAGCAGATGACACGATTGTCGTGTCATCTGACACAAGTACGGTTTCCGCCGCTTCTTGGGTGGACGGAGCTTCGTTTTCCGTTTCTTCTTCTTCTTTTTCTTCGGTAGAAATGCTCCCCCCCTTGACCCAGCAAAGACTTGCTGAGGCCGAGGCCAAGCGCTCTGCCAAGGCTGCGAAGGCAGCAAAGACGGACAGGTAGGACGTTCCTCACCCCCTTTTTTTAGTTTTATTTTTGCCATTTTTAAGACTCTTGCAACAGAAACATAAGTTTTTCCAGGGAAACATGCAGCAGACAGGGGGAGGGGACAGTGCGTAGGACAGGCTAGGTACCCCCTTGAAAAGTGCCCCAAAAAAATGTCCGGAAGAAAAAATCACCGGATGTTTCGGCGGTCCGGATATTTTATCTTCCGGTGGATTTTTGTTTTACAGTAGTCAAAAAAACGAAAATGCGAAAGGCTCCGTGTTTTGTGGAAATTCGAAATTAGGTTTCCTAAAGGAAGATTTTGATGGTTTACAGGTAACGGTGGCAAAATGAAATTGGGTTTCCGTGTTTGGTGGAAAATGAAATTCAGGTTGGCTTGAACGGTGGAAAATTTTCATTTGGCTGCCGTGTTGTAGGTTTTCTCTTTTTTTATTGATTGGGGAAGGTGCCACAAGGAAGAACAGGTGGGGAAGAAATTGAAGATAATTACACTAGTTCTTCACTGCCTTTCATCGTGGTCTTCGTACTTCCTTTTCACGCCCCTCTTTTCGGGAGAAGCCTCCTTGCGCCTTGCCAGAAGAAGTGCCCGAATGGACTCAACGTTGCCCCCCTCAGCCGCGTAGAACAGTGGGGTGTGCCCCTCCCCGTCCCTCACGCAAGGGTCCTGCTCGTAGGAATCCAGTAGCAGCTGCATCGTCTCAGTACAGCTTTCAGCAGCCATGTGCAAAGGAATGAGCCCCCGATAGTCCCTCACACAAGGGTCCTGCTTGTACTCATCGATGAGGAGCTTCACCACCTCCAAGCTGCCTCTTGCCGCCCAGTGCAAGGCTGTCTCGCCATCGTTATCCCTCATGTCAGGGTCCACTTTGCACTCATCGAGGAGGTACCTCAGCACCTCCATGCACCCTTCACTTGCTGCTTCGTGAATGACGGTGCCTCCAATGTCTGACTCGGTGCAAGGGTCAAGCTTGCACTCTTCGACAAAGTACTTCATCACATCAACTTTGTTGTATATTGCCGCCCTGTGCAAGGGTGTGGTGCCTGTCCCATCCTTCATCCCAGGGTCAAGTTTGCAGACTTCAGTGAGATACCTGACAACATGCAGCTGTCCCTTCTCTGCTGCGGTGTCCATGGGTGCGAAGCCACCTGTGGTCCTTGAGCCAGGGTTTTGCTTGTGAACTTCGACAAGGTGCCTCACTGCCTCCAGATGACCAAATTGTGCTGCATACATAATCGGCGTGAGTTTACTGTCCTGGACCGTCAGCTCCTGCTTGTAAACATTGACGAGACAGTCAATTGCCGCAAGCTTGCCATAACGAGCAGCGAGGTGCAAAGGTGTGGTGCCCTTGGTGTCCCTTGCCCCAGGGTCCAGCTTGTACTCGTCGATGAGGAGCCTCATGGCAGCGACCTGATCGTGCTTTGCTGCAGTGTGCAAAGCTGTCGAACCACGCGGACCAGTCACACTTCTGTGAACCCCGTACTTCTGAATGATTGCCTTCATGTGTTGGAGGTTGCCTGTCGCAGCAGCGGACTCCACCTCGCCAAACACTGCATTGTCCTCATCCATGTTGCCTGTGCTGCTTGTGGAGGGTGAAGAAGGGGATCAGTGGTTGCTGAAACAATAGTTTCGAGATTGGGGAAAATGCCGAACAAGGCAACAAAACCAAGGTGCCTCCAAAGATTCTCTCTTTTTCATCTTCTTTTTTTTTTCTTCGATTGCAGCAATGTGCAAGGGCACAACAATCTGACACAAGCGCGAAGACCTAACGCTGCACAGGTGTCTGTCGCAGCAACGAAAGGCGCTTAAGCTGTGTGGGCCGTCTCTTTTAGGATTCATCTCAGAGAGGACAAGTCACGGTGCACTCCGCAAAGGGGTCATCAGAGGCCGTGTGCAAAACTCTTATGGTTTTGGTTTTCAGCAACCACGTATCAGAATTTTTACGTAAATCGGTGTTGTTGCTCAGAAGGAACCCAACTTTTTCAAAAGAAATATCGATCTCAGCCGGAAGAGGAGAACCTTCATTATTATTTTTATTATTCTTTTTTTTTTTTTTGTTACCAAATATTTATCATCCCTCAAAGCAAGACGAAGGATGGGCAGCCTTAGGGAATTGAGGATCGAAAAGTCAAAAAAAAAAATGCAGGTGAAGAAGTTGCGGTTGCCAGCACTGCCGAGGTGGATGATAACGAGGGTGACACGAGTAACGATAATACGGCCGGTGCAATAAAAAAAGATTTTATTCTTCTTTTTTTTTTTTTTTTTTTTTTTCTACGAAGCCAGCATTAAAAAAAAACTTTTTAAAAAAAAAATATGAAAGTAGTTCCAGACGAAGAGAGGTGTCGAAAGAAAAGGGGGATTTGGGGAGGGGGGGTGGGCCACATATTGTATATTTCTTTAGTGCTTAAGAGTGGTTTCCCCACTCACAGGGTGGTTGTGAAAACGAAACTCATCTTTGAAAGGGGGGAGGGGGGGTGGCGGCTAAAATTAAAAAAAAAAGCGGGGTTTCCCAATCTATTCTTTATTTCCTCGGACCGCTCTATGCCGTCCACAAGCCATATTGCAGCCCAAGTTGTGGGGATGGCTGGGGGGGGGGGGGGGGGTACAAACATTTACTTGCTCTTTATCTCCGTTCAGAATTCGGAATAAAAAAAAAAAAGAAAAAAGGAAGATGGGAAACAGGGCAGGAAGAAGGCCGCCAAGGGAAAACATCAGGGAGAAGGGGGATAATAATAAAATAAATAAATAAATAAAAACTTTTTTTTTTCCTTCTTTTTTTTTTGTTGAGGGTCTGTCCTAGCTGAGAGGGAATAAATGAAAAAACGAAGAGAAAGAGAAAAAAAAAAAGAGAAAGAGAAAGAGAAAGAGGGGGGGGAAACCCCCCCCTCGCACCCCCCCCCCCCCCCCATCTTCCTCCATTGCTTTCTTTCTTTATTTGTTCTTTTCAAAGAAAAAAAAAACAGCAATATTTTTTTTTCTTCCTGAAATAGAGTATCTGGGTGGGGGGGGGGGGGGTCTATTTTTCCATTTTTTCTTTTCGTTCATTTTGATTCTTTGATTGCATATTTACTAAGATTTCGCACGACGAGCCCACCCCCCTCACCTCGGTGACTCTACTCTGGTTATATGAACATTCTCCAGCGTTTGAATAGAGGCCCTTCTGTCAGCCTGTCTGGCAATGTTTCCTAGTGAAGAAGAGTGGCGCCTAAGGGAGCCGAGCCCGCTCAGTGACGGGCCTGCCCGTCCAGCACCGCGCGACACGGTGGGGGAGTCGCCAAAAGGCAGCTGGTTTGTGGAAGCAGACGGATACAGTTTGCTGGCCATCCGCAACTGCGCCTGCGTGCCCATTCTGGGAAGCTCACCCTTCCCGTCCCCTTGTGATGGTTTCACCAAGACAGTCGCACGCCCTCCCGCACCTGCTCTATTGATGCCTAAGACAAGCGGTTCCCACTGCCCCTTCTGGTCCCTCTTCACATTTCGCAGCACATCGTTGAACTCAGACTTCGAAGAGATCGCTCTGTTGTTCACCGTCAACAACACATCACCTTTTATTTTTATTTACTTTTTTTTTTTTTTTTTTTTTTCATACCAACACGCAGCCCAGTCTCCAGTGCAGGTGCTGCGACACCAGCGACCTTCATTCCACTGACCTTGCCGGCCCCAAGTTGAGCCATGGGTTCCAAAGTGATACCCACGCCAGGTAGTTCGTAGTTCTGAGAGAATCCCTTAGAGTGAACGCCCTCTGTTGTTTCATGCTCGCTGTCGGAGGACTCGTTCTGTAAAACAGGAGGTTTCAGTCTTGCAACGGACACCCTTCGCGTGTGCTCGTTCGGCTTCGTGCTTGGCGATCTGTTCATGAATGTGGTCGATGCCTCCAGGTTGATGCCTGTCGGGGATCTTGCAGGCGAGCGGCCTGGAGAGACAGGCTTGAGGTGTGGAGAGGCAGCCCTGACCTGTAAATGCCCGCCTCTCCCGCCAAGCAAGGATGCGCCCTTGTACGTGCCCATGTCTCTTTCGTCGCCGCGGCGTGCTTTCATCTGCTCGGACCTTCTGTTGATGTCTGTGACCGCGCCTAGACGCATTTTGAGCTGGTTCCCCCTCACCTTCATCTTCTGCTTACGCTGTCGCGGCTGGAACAGGTCGTAGATTGTCACGATCACCGGGTTCTGAACGGTGGTGAATAACGGCCACTGGTGGTGGTTCTCGATCTCTTCCTGTTTTTATTTTTTTTATTTTTTTTTTTTTTTTAAACCCGTACCATGTCAGTAAAATCGCCCTTTCTCTGCATCTGTAGCAGAACCTGTTCTACAGGTCCGCGGAACTTCAAGAAATGCCTCACAGCCGCACGGAATTCTGATATCTGTGTTGGAAAAAAAGAAATTATGGGGGAGGAAGAAAAAAAAGAAATTAGGTTTCAACACATACACTTCTAAACCCGTCGGAGTCGAAAAAGTGTACAGGCTTCTGGCCAGGACCGCTTTCTTTGAAGAAGATGTAGGAGGTTTCCACGGGGGCCGGCACGGCAACGGGTTTCACTTCCTCGTCACCTTCGTCACCGGCCTTCAACATGTCTTGGAAGTCCTCCAGCCCGCCCTTGGAGCTCCATCCCTGCGGCTTTTGCTGTGTGTTTTTTTTTTTTTTTTTTTTTCCCCGTTATTAAATTGTGCTTTTGATATTTTACCTTCAAGGCGGCGTAGCCCTCAGTGTCACCGTCGGGTGCGAAGCCCTCTACAGCTGGCACGATCCCAACCAGCCACCTGCAAAGGGTTGTGTTTTTTTATTTATTTTTTTGTTTTTTTCTGCATACGCATCTTCGTCTTCCTCCTTCTGCTGTGCCGTCGCGTCGTCCCATGCTTCGCATGTGAATTCCTCCTTCCGTTTCGCGTCACTGTTGTTGTTCTGGTAATATGTAAAGATTGCAACATACGCTTTGGGCTTGGGAGGTGGCCACGGCACCCCCAGCGGGTATCCCAAGGGTGGGTTCATCGGCCAATCCTCGCCCGGCTTTGGTATGATGTCCAACCATTCCTTCGGGGGGTCTTTCCCTCCTAGGGCCACCTTCAGCCACTCTGCGGGGGGCAGGTCGTTGTTCAAGGCGGACCGAAGCTGCGTCTGAGGGTCGAGGGCGTCGTTGTTGCCTGCGAAGGCGAGGTTGATCCACACAGCCTCCAGGTCTTCCTCTTCATTCTTGCCCACATCCTCGCCCGGAGCATGTACGGCAAGAGTAGGCCCGTGTCTTGCTCCTACGCTGGGTCCACGCTTCCTCCTTGCCGGCACAGCCAAGCCCTTCTTCATTGGGGGTGCGCTCGGCTCCGCCTTGTCCTGCAGCGCGACCTTCGGCACTGGCGGCGGCCACGGTGAGTCAACAGGGTACCCTGCAGGCCTCTGCTCCGGCCATTTTTCCCCGGGCTTCGTCGGCATCAGTTTCAGCCACGCGTCTTCAACTTCGCTCTTGTCGGTGGCAAGCTTCAGCCACTCCGCAGCGGGCAGATCGCCATGCATGGCAGCTTGCGCCATTTCTGGTGCAGGTGCGTCCAACGCCAGCTTCAGCCACTCAACAGGCACTTCCTGGTCTACGTCGCCCTCCTTCGCCGACACCGTCACAGTCGCTTTCGGTTGCTGTTTCTTCGCTACACTCGGCCCTCTCGTACGCTTCTTAGGCGGTGCCAGCTGTGTCTTGGGCGCAGGCTTGATGTACGGTGGTGGCGGCCACGGCAGCTCAGCCGGGTAGCCTAGCGGTTTGTTCGGCGGGAATGTGCCGTCAGGCCTTTGACACTTCAGCCAGTCGGCAGGCGGATCGGCACCATTCAGTGCAATCTTCAGCCATTCCTGAGGAAGCAACTCGCAGTTCTTCGCCTTGCGCAGTGTTTCGTCATCAACCCCTTTGCTCACCAGCAACCGGAGCCATTCCACAGCCAGATCGTCGTCCTTTGCCTTTACCTCCTGCTTCGGGGGAGGCCATGGGAGGTTCGACGGGTAGTCTGCAGGTCTTGGGCGCCACGAGCCATCGGTACGCTGCAGTTGCAGCCATTCAGGAGGCGGCGCCTTGCCGTCCAATCCTATCTTGAGCCACTCTGCTGGGGCAAGTTCGCCTTTCCTCGCCTTGTCCATCTGCTCATCTGCGATACCCTTTTTGCACGCGACGGCAAGCCATTCCACGGCCAAGTCTTCGTCGGGGTTCTTCGGCTTTGGTGGCGGCCAGGGAGCAGTGGCGGGGTACCCTGCAGGGCGCTGCTCTGGGTAGTTGCCGTCGGGGTTGAGAGTGAGCCACTCGAAGGGGAGATGGTGGTCGGGATTGTCGAGGGCTAGCTTTAGCCAGTCACGCGGGCCGAATTCACCTGTAAGCATCCTGCGCAAGCCGTCAGAAGAGAGTTTGCCTTCCTTTTCGCGGTCGTAGGCGAGTTTGATCCACTCAACGGGTATGTCATTGAAGTTCGACTGTACCCCAACGCTCTTGGGTGGCGGCCATAGTGCGTCGGCAGGGTATCCCGCGGGCCGTTGTGAGGGGAAGTTTCCATCAGGGCCCAGCTTCAGCCACTCCGGGTCGGGGTCCCTTCCGAGAGCGATCTTGAGCCACTCGGCAGGTGACAGCTCGCTGTCGAGGCCCCTGCGCAGGTCCTCGTCTGTCATGCCCAACTCCTTTTGCTTGTCGAACATTATCTGCACCCACTCCACAGGGATCTCATCGTCAATAACACGCGGCGAGTAGTTGTTCGGCATTGGCGGCGGCCACGGCGCTGTCTCTGGGTACCCTGCTGGCCTTTGTTCGGGGAACTCTCCGTTCTTGTCGAGCGCCAACCAATGCGGCTGCGGATCATCTCCCGTCGCGAGCTTCAGCCATTCTTCAGGAGGCAGCTCACCCTTCAGCACTTTCATTTTTTGCACGTTTGGAACATCTGGGCGGAAGGCCACCTTCAGCCACTCCACAGGAAGATCGTCTTTCTTCCGTGCAGGTGTTGGCACCCCCTTTGGAGGGGGCCACGGTAGGTTGATGGGATACCCCTTAGGTCTATTATAGAAAGTACCGTCAGGCTTTGTTCTAAGCCATTCTACGGGTGGGTCTTTGTCGAGGGCGATCTTGAGCCACTCGGCTGATGTGAGCTCGTCGCGGTTGGCCTTCTGCATGGTGGGCGCGTTGATCTTACGCTCGAAGTACCTCTCGAATGCGATGTTGAGCCACTCAACAGGAACTGTGGACTTCTTTTCTTTTGCGACCCTAGCCTTCATGGATTTTGCCCTAGTGAGCGGGACTGGCGCCGGTGGCGGCCAAGGAAGATTCTGGGGGTAGTTCCTGGGACGCAGCTTCTGGTAGTTCCCATCCGAGTCAAGCTTCAGCCATTCCGGGTCCAGCTCTCTACCGTCCAAGCCGATCTGAAGCCATTCCGCCGGCTCCAACTCACCGTGCATTGCCTTCTTCTGAATACCCAGTGGCAACGGCTTGGGAGGGTCCATTGCAATCTTCAGCCAATCGACAGGAATGTCATCATCAGGGTCATGAGCAGTGGCTTTTGGCTTCGGGGGTGGCCAAGGAACGTTGGCAGGGTAGTTCGAAGGCCGCTCTGCAGGGAATTCACCATTTAGGTCCAGCTTCAGCCACTCGGGGTCCAGATCGTCACCGAATTGGAGCTTCAGCCACTCTGCAGGCTCGAGCTCTCCTTTAACTGCAAGCTTCAGCTTCTCTGTCGGCGCGTTTTCGTTTTCGAATGCGAGGCGTAGCCAGTCGGCTTCAAGATCGTCTTCCGCTTGCGGGCGCTTTTTGGTCTTAGCGTTTGCCTTCGGTTTCGGTGGTGGCCACGGCATGGTGGGTGGGTACAATGCAGGGCGCTCGGCCGGCCAATCTTCGTCGGGCTGTGGGATGATCTTGAGCAGCTCTGCAGGCGGGTCGCCGTTCATGGCGATACGCAGCCACTCTGCAGGGTCGAGATTCCCGTCCATTGCTGCCTGAAGCATTTCGGGCTCCAGATCCTCATCCTGGAAAGCTAACCTTAGCCACTCCACAGGCACTGCCTCTTCATCTGGTTTGTACCCCTTCGGTTTGGGCGGTGGCCACGGCGCGTCTTTTGGATACCCCTTGGGTGCTTCCTTTGGCCAGTCCCCGCCTGGTGGTGGCACTATCGACAACCATTCAGCGGGTGGTGTTCCATTCTTTGCTGCGATCTTCAGCCATTCAGCGGGTGTCATGTCCCCAAGCGCGATCTTTTTGATGTCATCGGGAGACGCGTTGTTCTTGAAGGCGACGTTCAGCCACTCGACAGGAAGGTCTACATGCGGTACTTTGTCGGGTGCGGGGGGCGGCCATTGCAGGTGCGCAGGCCAGTTCTCAGGGGGTGTCGGACCCCACGTCTTGCCATCTTTTGGTATGATGTTGAGCCATTCCTCAGGGATGTCGTCGCCACCTGCAGCGATTCTCAGCCACTCTGCCGGCGGCATCGCTTCGCCCATTTTCAGATTTTTAAGCTGATCGCGGAACTTTTCGTCATTCGCCATAAGCTTCAACCACTCTGCGGGTAGGTCTTCATTGGGGCCTTTCTTCGTCTGCGGAGGTGGCCACGGCATGTCCTTCGGCCAATTAATTGGTGGCTGCTCGGGCCACAACCCCCCCGGGGGAGGGGCTATGTTGAGCCACTCAGCTGGAGGTGTTTTGTTTTTATTTGCAATCTTCAGCCATTCAACAGGTGTCATGTTCCCAAGCGCGATCTTTTTGATGTCCTCGGGAGGCGCGTTGTTCTTGAAGGCGACGTTCAGCCACTCGACAGGAAGGTCTTTCGGTACCTTGTCAGGTGCAGGGGGCGGCCACTGCAAGTGCGCAGGCCAGTTCGGAGGTGCTGTTGGGCCCCAAGTGCCCCCATCTTTCGGTAAAATATTGAGCCACTCTGCAGGGATATCACCACCGCCTGCTGCAATCTTCAACCACTCAGCGGGTGGCAGTCCATCAAGCTTCATGTTCTTCATTGCGTCAGCGAACTTCTTGTCCTTGACCATAATCTTGAGCCACTCGGCGGGGAGGTCTTCCTTGGGACCTTTCTTAGGTGCAGGTGGTGGCCACGGAGCGTTCTTCGGCCAGTTGATCGGCGGCTCTTCAGGCCACAAGCCCCCTGGAGGTGGCACGATGCCTAACCATTCCGCAGGAATCTCGTCCTTGTCAAGGGCAATTTTAAGCCATTCTGCAGCCGGGAGCTGGTTCTTGATTGCGAGTTTGATGTAATCCGGGTTGAGGTCGTCGCCTGCGAGAAGAAGTTTCAGCCATTCCGCGTCGAGGTCGGGTTCCTTCGTGTGCCCGATCCTTGGAGGGGGCCATGGAAGTTTCTTGGGCCAGCCGATGGGAGGTTCTTCAGGCCAGAGCTCGTTGTCGGGGGGAACGACATTGAGCCACTCTGCAGGGAGGTCGCCTTCGCCGTGTGCGATCTTGAGCCATTCAGCAGGAGGGAGCTGGCCGTTCAGTGCAAGTCGAACCCAGTCAGCGGGTTTCCCGTTGGGGAAGCCGAGGTTGAGCCATTCAGCAGGCCATTGCTCGGGGTCGAGCATGTCAGGAAGGGGCCCGAAGTTGGGCATTGCCATCGTTTCGTAGTCGGGCGGTGAGAGCAACATGTCGTTTACGTCGTCGCCGTTGGGCATATAAATTTGTGTTCCCTTCTCTTCGCCCCACATGTGCGTGCCGAGCCCGCGGCCGCCATCTTCAGTTTGCATGATCATGTCGAAGTGGATCCTTCCCTTCTTGGCCTCCTGCTCCTCGTTCTTCGATCTCGACGCGATGTACGTTGTCTGTGTGGCGTTCTTCCTGGCAAAGTACTTCCCTACGTTCCAGATCAGCCA
Organism: Diplonema japonicum; assembly: GCA_964019335.1. Lineage (NCBI taxonomy): Eukaryota > Euglenozoa > Diplonemea > Diplonemida > Diplonemidae > Diplonema > Diplonema japonicum. Next base: position 286,343 of record OZ025734.1, read on the forward strand.
CAATATAAGGTCGATGAGCGCTCTGATCAGCAGCAGAATCAAGCAGAAGAAATACTGGAACAGTACAATGATCATAGCAAGACTCCTCCTGCAGAAGATGTAGTACGCGAAGGCGAACAAGTACTGTTCTCTGCGGTCCTTCAGAAGCATCAGCAAGCTCTTCTCACGCTGGTGGTCGATCTTGGGGGAGTTGAAACAATCCCTGCCGAGGAGGTAAGGCCCGAAGCATGCCCAGAACGAGAACTTCATGCCGAGGACAAGGTGTACGAACCAGTACACCATGAAGATGGTGGGGAAGAAGGTGGCGGAGTTACCGAGCATCTCAACAACTCTGATGAACATGACAAGGTACACCACAACCCTGGTCAGGATCACAACCGGGACAACGTCAGTGAGGCAGAGGATGTAGTCCCATGTGAAGAGGAATAGTAAGAAGAGAACCTCCCACATGATGTCCTGCCACAAGGAGAAGAACACAAACAACCAGATGGCCATGTTCAAGATGGAGAAACAGAACCTTCCCATACTGCTGGTGCCCCTGTACTCAAGAATGATCGACACCTTGTAGTGATGCAGCAGGGACTCTGTCTTGTCTCTTTCCAAGTTGTGCGTTGAATCGTAGAACTCCACTTCACGGACAGCACGCGAGCGGCGCAGCGCATAGGCGAACTGAATGTACGCCTCAGCTTGCGCGTCACGTGAGTTGTATTGGGTGTTCCGCCTCCCTCTGAAATCTCCGTCCTGCTTCGCAATCTGGTCAAGCTTCTCGCTGGGCAGATAGTCCATCGCATGCTTCAGCCCGTAGCTTTCCAGCTGCGCAGACTTCCCTTCCACCATGAAGTAGATCAACACAAACTCTTCATACGTCGCCTGGTTAATGCTCAACGCGTTCATGTACTCCTCAATCTCAGAGATGTCCACACGAATACCCCTCGACAAAAGCCCCATGAATATCAAGTCTGGGCCGATTAGGCCCCTCATGCCGCCTCTGATATCCAGCTTTCTGAACACCTCTTTTAGGGTCTGCATAAGGTGCGACGACACGCCCCTGTTCAGGAAGTGGTCTTCATTGAGCTCGCTGTCGCTTAGAAGGTCGTCTTCCTGCTTCTTCATTCTTGCCGTGGGCACGCTGCGAGATGTTTGCTTGTCTTCGATGTTGTGCAGTTCGGCGAAGTTGGCGCCAGCACGGGCGGTTTTGGGGGCGCTGCCACCGGGGCTGCCCTCGACGTGCTCGTACTCGACGAAGGTCGGCTCCGTTGATGGCTTCCAAAGACCTTCCTGGCGTTCGACTGTCACCTTCTGAGGTGCCAGAGGGGCATCGGTCTCATTTACCTTGGGGAACACGACGTTGTAGTCCTCTTGGTCACTGTCGTACTCGTCGTCATCGTCACCGGGAAGCGTGATGCGGTTCGACTGCAACGGGACATGCGGCTCTGTGTCGCTGTCGGTGATCTTCGTGCTCTCCACGCTAGAGGAATCGTCCGTAAGAGCCTGCCGCCCCGTCACAGCACCCGACGTTGTCGTCGGCTTGCTGGAGTGCGGGTGGCCTATCTTGGGCGACCCTGCCGTGTTCGGCCCCTGAATATCCCTGTTCTTCTTCACCATAGCGTTGAACAGTTCTGCCATCCTCTTCTTCTCCACACCCTTGCCGCCCGGGGAGTTCTCCTTCCCTCCAGGCGACATCGGAAGGATCGGGTCCTTCTTGCTCTTGATCTGCTGGATCGCGTCGCCCCACACCCATGAAAAGAAGCGGAGCAGATCCTTCGTGATGCCCGCTACAGAAAGCGAAGGGTTGAACATGCAAGGGGTCACCATCCACCCGATAGCTACACCCCAGTGGAAGAAAGTGCGGAGGAAAGACTGCCCCGAAGGGCGAGGGTGAAGGTCCATGTAGAGGACGATGATGGCGAGTAAGAGACTTCCGTACATAAAGTGCGTGTGCGAGTAGAGCCTCCACATGTGGCGGAAAGACCTACGGAACAGAGGGTCCATTCTACCGGTGGCAACATAGAGCCCAGCACCATTGAAGACGGAGCTCCAGAAGTAGTGGTACTTAGTGAGGGTGACGAACAGGAAGAAGGATGTGACACCAGTGAAGTCAATGAGCCACTGGAACAGACCCCATACACCGTAGTCGAGGATGAGCTGTACACCAAGAGGAGCGCCTTCGAGAAGCGTCATCTGGACCATCCACTCGCTTCCGTAAGGCGAGCCATCGCGCTGGAGTTCGTAGTCGGTCTTCCCCGCCAGAGTCAGCGCGATCTGCAAGATGATGGTCGAGAAGATCTGAATAAAGATCAATCCCAAGTAAACGTAGACCCCGATAGAGCCGAAGAAGATGGAATGGCGCTCGAACACGTTGGAGTACCTGGTCAGCTCGAAGAAGTCCCTCGATCGGTACTGCATCGCAGCGCCCATCCCGAGCTTTGCCTCGAAGCCCATGGCACCGTCGAAGTTGGTCTCTCTACCCTTTCCTGACTTCACGTCCTCAAGGTGGATGGTGCTTTCGCCAGACGCCTTGATATGGTACCCGGCAAAGATATCTTCGTTCAAGTTCACACGCGGGTTGGGTTTTGACAGCCCGCTCTGCGTCACTACCCATGAGCTGTCGAAGTAGTCGGGATGCCCGTAGTGCATGCGCACACCTAGAACAGACAGCACACGCTGGAAGAGGGTGTTAAAGATATACTCAGCGTATCCCGCGTACCTCCCCACTGTTCCTGATTTCATTGTGATCACGTACTCAGGATGTCCCACCACCTTGTACGGGCACCATTTCCTGTTCTCCTTCGGGAAGAACTTCCCGAGCAACGTTCTCAGCTTCAAGGACTCTTCGAAGTAGCCGTCTTGGTTGCAGTCGACTGTTTGGATGACCTGTCCTTTGCAGAACGGAAGGCAGTGTGCTTGGTTAACGGACTTGCCCTGCATAGGTCCTGGGAGGGACCATTTCACCTTGTCCTGTTTCGACATGCGGAGGGGGAGGCGCCTGCCTATAACTTGGTTGACAAACCAGTCCTCTGTAGCGACGTCCCAGAGGGCAAGGCATGAAGCGTATTCCATACAGTCCCAAAGGTCTTGCATGACGAAGGTGGTTTTTTGGTAGACCTCGGGGCTCATGCGGTAGTCGCCGGTTTCCACGTCGAAGACGACTTGCATTTTGGGGAATCGGCGCCAAGTGGTGCTGAGGGCACGCTTGTTGGCGTCGTACCACTTGTTGTTCGCCATGCGCTGCAGGGCGATGATGACCTGCAATTTGTCTGACGACATCATTTCAACGTATGTTGCAGTGATGATGGAGCTCTGCGTGTACTCAGCCTCGAGCTCCAACAAGAAGCGAACGGCCTCCCTGTTGCGCTCGATACCACGCACTGTCCTTGCGACCGTTTGCATCCTCATGGACGCCCACCACCAAATCGCATCGAACTCCTCTTCCGAGAACAGCTTTGGCCTTGTGTGAAACAGCTCGCAGACCCGCATTCCGCATATCTCACGCAGCCTGTTGTCCGGTTTCAGCGCCCTCTTTTTAATGTAGTCGAACTCTTCTACCAGTGTTTGTTTGTCTTGCAGGTATGCCACAACCTGCTCTTCCAGCAGCGCTTCACGGAACAGCTGGTAGTCGGTCACGCATCGCTCCACAAAGTTCAACCATTCGTCGTGGTAGTGTTCCACTAGGAAGTGCAGCTGGCTCTGTTGCTGGTGGTCTCCGCGTGCTTTCAATCGCAGCAAACGCCTGTCGGCGAGGATCCCTTCCCCGTACACCGGGACGATGACAGACGCTGACGGGTAACACTGAACAGGACCGAGCGACTCTTCGAAATGCGTGCTCGACTGCAGATACTCTAAAAACCCAGATAACCTCTCCTTGGCGAATGAATTGTCTATCTTAAACGTGATATCTGCAACATGGGGGTGGATCAGAAGCGTCTCGTACTCGTACGACGTCAGGATGTCCTCCTCGTGCATAACTTGTATCACTTTGTTCCAAACCTTGCGTGCCAGGTTGTTGTCCCTGGGGTCGGTGAACGAAAGAAGCTTGACGTTGATCGCAGAGAGGATGAACTTCGTCTCCATTTTATGCCCGTGGATCTGACGGGACTTCCTTGACTTCCATTGGATCAGCAAATGCTTGATACCGCCGAGTAGGATAACACCTATGAGGAAACCACCTTGCACGGAGATCGCGAACATCCCACCTGTAGAGAACCAGATCATGAAGACGGCCACGAAGCAACGGGGTTGTTCCTCGCCGCACTTCCCGATCTTTGAGGAGAGCTCGTAGAAGAAGTCGGACGCACCTTCGTCTTCAATCCCTGTCTTCAGCCCGTCGCAGTCGCAGAAGGAGAAGCCTGTCCCTTCAGTCCTATACATGATCCAAGCTTGAAATACAGCTGCTACACAGTAAATCAACGTCCAGAAGATGATGGAAATGCCAAGCGCCCATGTATTGACGGTACTGGTGGAAGCAGGAGCACCGTGCAGCTTGTGGGGGAATACCGTGATGTAGATATTGAAGGCGAACAAGCTGCTCAGGCGTATCACCAGGTACATGAAAATCCTGCGGTTAGAACCCGCGTCCTCATAGCCTACAATGTCGCCCAGCACAAAGATAACAAGGAAGGTGATCATCGTTACGTAGCCACTGAAGCGGAGCTTGAAAAACGACCAAAACCTGACCCTTCTGCATGTGGTGTCTGTCCAAAAGGTCTGACAGGTCACCTCCCGGGTGTCGGCCTGCTGTTTAGCCTTCACCTTGCTGCAGCAACACCTGCACTTGCAGAACATAAACCCGATCGCGCCGAACAACCTGGTGCATATCACAGAGATGAACGGGAACTGCGTTAAGCCAGAGGAAAGCCATGCGTCGAGAAGTTCATGCGTCACCACCAACCAGAAGTCCATTTTAACCATCACCAGTAAGATGAAGTGCATCTGGCTTGAACTCCTCCACACATCATACGATCTCTCCATAACAGCTTGCAGGTCACGGTTTTTGTCGGTCGAGAAGAAGACGACCAATGCCCAGAAGACGAACAGCATCGCAGTGGTGTGGATGACGAAGAACGCGTCGTGCAGCATCAGGAAGATGACACCCCATTTCCGAGGCTCTCGGAAGGTTTTTCTAAACGGGAAGCGCTTCGTTTCGCTGGTGTCGGGGTTTCCGTCGGGAAGCAGCAGCTTGGGCATCTGTCGCTGCCCCCGCTCCTCCAACGCAATGGAGCAAACCTCAGGACATTTCCTTGAGCAAATGTGTGGGATATCGTAGTACGGCATCAATGCGCATGACTCGTTGATATCGTCAAAGGTCAACGGTGTCTCCATGAAATGCCTCCCGTCGTTCAAAACGTGGGTAGGGGGGAACCTTTTGAACTTTAGGAAGTAGTGCAGATTCCAAGACAGCCAGTGTCCCGAGAACAGCGTAAGATGCTCGCCAAGCTGCCAGATTGTGAACAACCCCAACAGTTCCGTCAGCTGTTCGTCGGTCCTCTTTTCCTGGCCTTCTTCTGCAACGTCAAGGATACCCCCGATTGTTTTCTGCGCGTTGCACCACCCGTGGAACGAGTGGAGGTATCGATAATGCAGGGTTGACACTGCCCACTCGAATGCTGCGTCAGTCTCTTGATGTTTTGCCTCTGTCCCCCACCGTCCTTGGCACAACATTTCGTCGTAGATTAACATCTGAAGACGTTCCAGTTGCATCCTAACACACTGCCATCGGTTGTAACACCACGGGTCGACTTCGGGTTGCGGGGTGAGCTCGAAGGCTCCGGTGTACATTCCGTCGCTCGCCACCTTGCACCCGGTTTGAAACCCAGGGACAGCCTCTTCACCACCGAAGATGACTTCTGTTAACATGGTTTTACCTTCATCATCAGGAGCAGACTTCCATTTCTCCCACACGCCTACAAATTCAAGGTCCTCTTCGTCTTCATCGTCGTCAAGCTGCATGTTTCGCGCCACAAAGTCAATGAGGTACCTGGATGTCAAAAGAGATTCCCCGTTTTCCTTCAAAGTCGGGAAGGACACTTCTTCGAATTTCCTCGCCGTCCCCGTTAGCTTGTACTTCCCTCCGGTGTCCTGTCCCGTGATGTTGAACCCGGTGTTGTTCGGCAGTGCGGAGAACTGAAGGAAGAGGCCGAGCTCTCTTGCTTCTTGGTCAAACCACGTCACTTCGCCCTCCCATTCACCTGAGAGGGGTGCGATTTCCCTGTCTGCAGCCAACCCCGGTTCCGACTGGATCGCAATGCGTTCAAATGGTTTTTGTGTATGCGGCAGCGTGCAGGTTCTCTTGACGATGATACGGGACAGCTTGCCAATGTCAGGTTGGAGCCAACGTGTCCCTGCCTGCGCGCCTCTTGTCTCAGCTCGCACCTTCACGTTGCGCCGGTGCAGCATGGCCGCACAGCAGAAAACCGTCCCAAGAAACAAACAGATGACGGTAGTGAAAAAGATGGCCTTCTGCCACTGGTCCTCGAGGAAGAGGAAAAGACAGCTTTCAAACACGTCCGGGTTGTCGACACCAGTGAGGATGGATGCGAGGGTGAAGTACTCCTTCTTCGGCCCAATGCAGTGCTTGAACCATGTCTCCCGCTGGTAGTTAATCCCAATGTGTTCCAGGTTAAGTTCCCCGTCGATGAACTCAATGACACGAATACTACAAGTAGAGTGCCGCCCTGGACTGGGATCGGGGCAATCATTATCGTTGTGAGACGTGGCACCACGCCAGTACTGGTCGACCCATTCGGAGATTTCAAGACCGCACATGTCATGTGTTCTATAGTAGTCAAGGAGGAGGTTTGTTTGGTTAGATAGGAGCGACGCCCGATACGGCTGGTCCTGCCTGATTTTAATACTGTTGAACGAGTCTGTCTGCAGCCTCACGAACAACGGGTGGGTGATCCCACCTAAAATCTGCGTCATGCTGGTCACGTTCACTTCCAGCAGCGTAAGCTCAACCAGCTCCACGCCGTCCTTGTAAATATCGACGGGTGCCGTCCCACCAGTGATAAGCTGTGTCATTCCGAACTCCGGTAGGGAAAGCACTATGGGGCGCTTTCGCTCGTCTTTCTTGTCACGTATTCTACGAAGCTGCCTGAAGAGCGTGAGGTAGTTATACGCCGAGTCGATGGTGATGGACCCGAAGGAGTTCGACTCCAGGTTCCACAAGATAACGTTTTCGTACTTTCCAAGGATGTCCATGCAGTCGAAGAGCTTCTGTTCTGCGATGTGCCTGTTGTTCAGAACCTGGTCCTGTGTCGCAGTGAAGGTGATCATCACGTCAAGGTTCTGCTTTGCGGCGTACGACACGAAGTGCTGCAACCCGTAGAGATTTAACCCGAACCACGTTACCTTCAGTGTGTTGAAACCCATGTCCCTTATCCTAGGAAGGTCCCTGTCGAAGAGCGGGTCGTAGAACTCCCCGTACACGTTTGTCTCGGATGGTTTTCTCGCCACCACGGCCGGTACGTACTCCATGACCTTAAGCTGGTAGTTGAAGGAGTCCTTGTACCAGATCTGCCTTCCCACGGTTCTTAAGGGTATCGATCCTGTCCACGATGGGAACACGACGCAGTTTCCCAAGGTATTTGTGAGGAGCCCCCACTCTACAGCGGAGGTCATCGGGTTCAGTATCGTGAAGTTCATCGGGAGTTTTGCATCTAGGAGCTCCAAAGCCTTCGACCCGTTGTGCAAAGCCAGAAGCGACACGTCAAAGGAGTTGCTCGCAAGGCTTCGAAGGTTATTCGGGTCCGTTTCCAAGAGAGTCATCACGTTTTGAATCCCGGCTGCGATGTCTCCTAGCGAGCTGCGCATCCCGACAAGATGCTCGCCCAAAGGAGAGAACACTGACAGCGTGTCGGCGGCTTCAACGGAAACCGCTGTCTTTCCCACCACACCACTACCGAACACCCCAACGTGCGCTTGGAAAGGATTGTTTTGAGCCGAGGACAGCCAATGGTTCACAGCGGAGTCAGTTTCCATGGTCAACAAGATGGTTGCAAGCGACGATGCGTTTGCGATTCCCAGTATGTCGGCGGTTTTTTTAGCCCCCAACCATGCAAGGAGGGAGTAGGAGGGCGCGGAGTAAGCACGGCCTTCTTCTCTGCTGACAATGCCGCCCGAGAAGGACGATGCTGTGTACCAGTCGAAGTTTCGGATGGGCGTGTAGTAGTTACTCTCGCCAGACATCATGATAGTCCGCAGCAGCGCGTTGATGAAAACAAAGAAGGAGTCAGGGATAGCCGGCGCTGTCTCTAGACCCCCAGGCGGCACGCCGTACAGTTCTGCAAACCCGTACAGCACCATGCCGTAGACAGCCGTGTTGTTTTCATAGTTGTCGGACACCACTTCTGACGCAAGCCTTCCAGGTTGCGACACGACCACTCCCTTCCACGTCTCGTCGTAGACAGTCAGTTGCACGATGGTAGCCATCAACTCGAACATCCTTGTCTGCAGACGCAGTCCCATCTTCACTGCTTTAAGCCGCCTCGCAATGCGGTACAGTACAGCCAACCCGTAGAACTCTTCAGCCTTCACGGGCAGCGTCTCCTCGTAACCAGAAGCGTTATTCGAGGCGGCCTTTACATCGCCTAACAGGTACTCGTCGTCGAGCAGCGCCATCGAGTGCAGCCAGAACTCTTCACAGGTGTCTTCGAAGGCTGCAGCGTCGGTGCTTAGTAGTTGTTTCGAGACGGGGAACTCCATCTCGAAGTTTGCGGTCTCGACGACAGGAGGCATAAGCACGCCCATGACAGTCATGTACTGCAAGGGGTTGGCCGTTTCGTCGTTCCAACCAGCAGGCCACCCGCCCTTCCACTTCGATCGGTGATTCGCCGCTGTCAGGATCAAAGGCATGCATGAGGTGCCCGGCGCTGTGTTCCACGTGATGTTCGCGCTTACAGTGTCCCCTGTCGCGTTATAACTGGCGCCCATGGTGCCGCCGTACGGCACGCACTCGCTGTGCTCGATGAGGTACCGCGACGCCTCGCCGTGGGAGGGCCCTTCGGGCACATTCGCTATTTTTATCCATCCCACAACAGGGTCGAGCAGCCTGATGACAGTGGTGCTGACTTCCATGCGGGTCACCTCCGGCAGGATGACAAGCCAGCGCTTACCTGAGGAGGTGGTGACGTTGAGGATGCTGGCGTGGACCTCGAAGGTGGTGCTGACCGGGAGTTTAGAGATGCGGGTGATCTCGCCGGTGAAGGTGAGGGAGGCGAGGGCATTGTTCACAGTGCGGAAGGCGAGAAAGGGAGACCCGCGGGTGAGAACAGACTCGAGCCCAGCATCGGTTTGGGGCCCGTTGATGATGGTGTGCAGGGAGCGGACGTGGAAATCCCCCCATTCCACGACCCTTGTCTGGCATCGTTCTGCAGTTGCGTCAATGTTCACGTCCAGTTTGATGTCCTGCGTGAACTCAGTCGCGACACGCCGCCCCACGTTCGTAGTCGTCGTCACTGGAGCCGATAGCAAGAACCCGCACGGATTCTGCTTCACCAGCAAGGGCAGTGCGTTCACCGGCGCAGAGTTTCCCGTCGGGTCCACCAGGTCAGCCCACCACTGCCCCGTTGGCAGCGGTACCGTAGCGTCCGAGGGCTCCAACATACTAGTATTCCATGTGCTATTCACAGCAATAAACGGCACAGGTGGCACCGCATCCAAATACACAGGCACGTCAGTTTGCGATACGACCACTGCAACCAGCAGCCCTACCACGCCATGCATCTGGCCACCACCCTTTTTGGTTGGATATTAAAAGGGGGGAAAAGAGAAGAGAAAAAAAGAAGAAAAAAAAGAAGAAAAATCATACACAAATAAAAAAAAAAGATAGACAAGGGTATGGTGGTGAAAAGGTTCTACAAAAAATAGCTATTTACTGCCAACAAGTAATGACTTTACCGTTACCTCGAGGTTCGGCATTTTACCGTCGAGGGCCCGCAGGGCCCGAGATGGTAAAATGCGGAACCGAGAGGTCGGTAAAGTCATTACTTGGCGGTAGGTAAGTGGTTTTATTTCACGACACTCTGAAATTACTTCACTACGAGGGGCACAAAGGGGTGACAAGGGGTACAACAAGAGAGGGGTTACAAAGGTTACAATACAAGTTGTTTTTCCTCCTTTTGTTGACTAAGAGCTGCCGCTGTCGCTGGCATTGCCACTGTCACCATCTCTAATCAGGCCTTCCCATACCTAGCGCGGCTGCTGGCTCCTTTTTTTCTGCTGCTTCGGTATTTTGAAGTCTTTTGGGGTGCTTGGGTAAGCTGACTAAGTTACCCTTACCCACAGAAGAGTTACCCACAGAAACTGGGAACAAGGCCTAGCCAAAAGTGGGCAAATTGGGAGGAAAAAGTAGTCCAACTTGGAACTGAGCCGAGGCAAAAGTTGGCCAATTGAGCTGAACCTGGGGGGAAATAGCAAACTGAGAGGAAAAAGTAGCCCCACTGGGAACCGAACCGAGGCAAAAATTGGCCTACCGAGGCATATTATTTAACGGAAACCCCCTATTACTTCACGGAAAACAGGCCATTATTTCACCGTGAAGTAATGAGATTTAGCGTGAAGTAATGGGCCCCCCAGTGCGTGAAGTAATTTCTGAAGAGTGAAATAAAAAAAAAAAAAAAAAAACGGGTTTTCTAAACTTCGCACGGGGTTTTTTTTTTCCCTTCTTTTTTTTTCATATAAGCCCCACATGCTTCATCCCGTCAGACTCAAAGTAGGCGTCACCCCTAGGTGGAGGGGAGCCTGCGTGTGAGGGCGACAGCAAGGTGCCGATGGCGGTAGTGTCGGAGCCGATCGCAACGTATTCATCGCCCAAGATGTCCTTAAGTCGGTCCCAATAGGGGCCCGGGCTTGAAACGACGGAGGGCCCTCTTCGGGGGCTGGTGTGGCGCATCTCGAAGGCTTCTTGAGGGGCCCGACGGGCTTCTTGCGGTTGGCGGTATGGAGTCTCCATTGTGCCTTCGATGGCAGCAAGCTGGTGTTTAAGGCCTTCTATGTGCTGTGCCTTACGGGTGGGGAGAGGTGCACCGTTGGGTGGAAATGAGGAAGTGGAGACGGCACGGGGAATAGACGCGGGGTGTTGATGCTGAACGGATCGAGGGACGCTGGGAAGGTGCTGGTTCGGTATAGGAGAGGCAGACTGGTGCACAACGGGCGACTGCTGGTACGACGCGCCAAAAGGATACCCCATTCCAGGCGGTATGGGCACGGGTGAGGGCGACGCCGCATGCATAGGCACGTGTTGTGTGCGTGCTGGTATGTGCGACAGTTTATTGATCATATCAGCCATGGGCTCCGCAGACACGGGCAGCGTTGATGTGACAGGCGGGAGTGCTGGCCTTGGTGCCTTCTGCAGCTCCATCATCTTGTCGTACTGCTGCTTGATGATGTCCAGGTGCTCGTGCTGCACATCTTCCGTTTCCTGTCTGCTCTTTATGTCGTCGAGCTGCTGTTGTGCCACTTTCTGTTGCGCCCTCCCATCGTTCAAGGCGCTCATATGATGCCCGTGTGCTTTTTTCAGTTCGTCCATGTACTCTTCATGCCGCCTCTTCTGATCAAACATCACCGAGTGTTGATTGGTCTGCAGTCGTTCCAAGTAGTCCGATAATGCGTTTACTTGCATGTACTGCAGCTCGTTAGCCCCCGAACCGCCAGGCATCTCGAAGGCTTGAGCGCGTGTCCGTGTGGGCGACGTGAAGCTGCTTGTGTTTGCATGAGAGTTGTGGCTGATCTTTTCCTTCAGGTTCGCAAGGGTCTCCAGTTCCTGCTGCAACGTTGCCATCTCTTTCGTCAGCTTTGTGACCGCTACGTTTGTCCTTGCCCGCTCAGCATCTTGAAGTAACATCTTTGTGCGTAGTTCTTCGTCTTGCAACACTCGTATCTGCATCGGTGTTATGCTGGGCTGTGGCATAGGCGGTGCGGGTGCCAAATGGGGCTCTGGGTTGAACGGTAATCCTGATTGTTCAGGCACTGGGATCTGCCGAGTTCTAGGAGGCGACACCTTGGGGTACACGGATTGCGGTTGTTGTGGCTGTGGAGGCTGAGCGTGCTGCATTACAGGCGTCACCTGCTGCGAGGTGGGCGGGGGCCGCAGCTGCTCAGACGGCGGAGCTACAGGTGGGGGTTCCGGAATATCAGGAACTGCAGAAGGCACATGCGAAGGAGGGTTGGTAGGTACCTCAGCAGGCGCGGTGGCTGTGGTGGAAGGCGCCGACGGCGGTGCAGTAGACAAGGGTCGCATGTAAGGCTGCTCGTCGAGAAGCGGCTGGGGATGACGGGGAGGCGAGATCTGGCGGGAGGGTTGCTGAGTGTCCCAAGGGGCTTGCTCGCGCGACTCCAGCATGAGTGAAGGGTCAGTGGGGTACTTGGCCCATCCGTTGAATTTGCTGCGGAAATCGAAGACATGGACTGAGAGGAGGTCATGGCACACGGCGAGGCGTCCGTTGTGCACCGTGTGCAGGAGCCGTTTGCTAGGCCAGTACGGGATGCAGAACTCAACCTTCTCCCATCGCCCTGTGGCGATGTCCCAGATCCAGGAATCGTTTACATTGATGGCCCGCCCAGAGGCATCGAACGTCATGCCGCCAAACACCATCATCTCTGCGCTGGACACCACAGCGACATGCAGGGCGCGCGGCGCAGGCGAAGGCAGAGAGGTGTTGGGTGTTGATGTGCGCCATTGGAACGATTGCAAGTCAAGGATATAGACCATGTTGGAGAGCGTGGCACTGGGCGGAGCGTCCTGAGGTGTGGTCACGACCCCGTTTTGCTCCTCTTCGCTGACGTCGAACCCGCCAAAAACAAGCATGTAGTCGTTGAAAGTGACAGCGGAGTGTCCCCACAGGTAAGGCTGGCTTCCTTCGTACCTCTCTACCTTTGTCCAAGTCCGTGATGGAATGTCTAAAATATGCAGGGAGAAGAAACCTTGCGCCCTTGCTTGGTGAAGGTCGGCCGCTGTCAGGGCATGGTCATGGCCCTTGGATAGGTCCTGCCCGCCGTACACCAGCATCTTCCCGTTGTGGACCACAGCAGTGTGATGCGACCTTGGTCCCGGGCTTTCACCGAATGTCTGCACCCTCATCCATTCGCACGTCTCTAGGTCCAGCTCGTAGTACGGTGTCTCTTCCACGCCCACACCGTAAGAGGGGTCTGCTATGCCACCGTACACCAACTGTGGTTGTGGTGGGTTTCTCCCGTTATCGCGAATGTCATACCATCTGGTTTCCATACGTCACGGAGCTGTGGTATGTGCGTGGTGCAGGGATGTGCCCTGTGCATTGTATCTGCGTCCATTTCAGCAAGCCCAGATGAAGGGCCCAGACCTTATCCGGGACAGGGCCCCCATAAGTGAACATCGTATCCTAGGTGGGGGTGTTCAAAGAAATTCTTTTTAGAAGAACAAGAAGAAAAAAAAAAAAGAAAAAAAGAAGAAAAAAAAACATACCCCATCCAACACAGAAGTCACGCCGTCGCTCTTCGCTGTGAACCCGCAGGCGTCTGTACCGTTCCCCAGCCGGACCATGGAGTCGAAGAGGCGTGTCATTTTTCTTTCTCTTTGCTCGCAGGTTTTTCCTCTCCCTCCCACCCCCCTCCCTCTCCCTATTTTTTGACATCGTAAAAAACTTTTAAATAGTTCTTTTCAAAAAGAAATTGAAATGAAATACAGGGAGGGGGGTCTTGTAAAAAACACCCCCATTTCCCCCCCCTTTAAGAACGGCTTTTGGGTTGGCACAGTCTCTCGGCCACCTCGCTCGCCTTTTGTTTGGATATTTTCACTGAGGCTACCTTGGGCGAGGAGTACTCTTGCGAAAGCTTCTGAATCTTTTCGGTTTTCTTGTCGATGGCCTTCGTGTACAGGCTGTTGAGGCGCTCCTTGAGCTGGTCCTTCGACAGCTTCTTCTCTTCTGGGGCGACACCGTGGACCCTCTGTACTGAGAGCTCACGCTTTTGCGCAATTTGATCACGCGCGTTGTAGAGGCGGAGGGAAGTCTGAACGAGATCACTAAGAGGCATGGGGTGGGCACCTCTTGTGGGTCGAGGCACGAGGCTGCTGTATTTCAAGTCAAGCTCCTCTTCCAATTGTTGTTTTCTCTGAATCGGTGCGGAGAAAAGGGTGGCTAGACGTTCCTCTTCGGCATCAGACCGATCAATGACCCTTCGTGGTGGGAGCTGTAGCCGTCTGCTCACACGCGAGAATTCTTGGTGCTCGTCTTCAAGTCTTTTTGTATTTCTGTCGGTAGCGTGCCTCCACAGCCTCGTCACCGTGGCATCTCGCTGTTCTGAGGTCGCCGATCGAAACAAATCCAAGTTCCTTGAATTCATATTATTGCTGGTTGAGTTGAACTGTTCCTTCAGCGCGAGTGTCTCCAGCTTCTTTTTCAGCACAGCCAATCTTTTGTCTCTAGGGTACCCCGCCGTTCCGTTTTCAAATTTCTGCAGTCTTTCTTGTTTAGTCATGTACACGCCATCGGGCAACGGCTGCCCAGGGTAGACTGACCACGCTTTGCACTTCAGGGACGTGTTCTGAGATATGAATTGAGACCATGTGTTTTCGTTAAGGGGCACTTCTGTCTTTTCGCTGCCCACCATTTTCACTCTGCTGCCCACGATGGAGCTGATCTCTGTGCCGACTGTGGAGGCTACTGCCACGCTCAGCTCTTGTGCTTTTATCTTCTTTTCGAAAGACAGCAGCACCCTCTGGTTGAACAGCGCTTCCACGCTGTCGCTGAAGCTTTTGAAAGATCCGTTTTTAGAGACAGTAAGCGTTTCATCGAACTTGCACCCCATTTCGCAAAGTCTTACTTTCACCTGCGCTGTATTCTCACCGCTCATCTCCCCCCTTTACCTATATTTCGTCAGTGAATTGGGGGTGGGGGACGAAGAAACAAAGAAAGACGATCTCCCTTGTCTACAATCATCATTTTTCTTTCCACCAAGGTTGTGTTGCACTCAAGCAAAAGAGTCGTCTGATTGTCGTTTGTGAAGCAAGAAAAAAAAAAAATGACATTTAAAAAAAGAAGCCAAAATGAAGATTTAAAAAAGAAACAAGATAAAGTTCACAAAAATAGAAAACTGAAAAACAAAAAGCTGAACGTTCCGAGTTTGCAGGTAAGGTAACACAAAGCGGAGTGATGTGTGCCAAAAGCCAACACCATCAAAAGTGCCACGAAGTGGGAACGAGAAGGGTTGGTGGACACACCACTGCAAAGCTTCAAGAAAAAAAAGGGGGGGGGGGAATGGAAAATGATTCAAAAACTCTTTTTGATTTTCTCTCAACTCAACTCAATAACTAAAAGTCCCCCCCACCACCACGACCACCACCACCACCTATCTACTTCTTCTTAGCGATGACCTTCTCAGTGGTCTTGGTGACCTTGCCAAGCATGACGACCCCGTTGCCCTCCATGATGGCGACACGGGAGAGACCCTCGCAGTTCTTGAAGGTGTCGACGACGAGGGGCTGCTGGGGGGCGAAGACGACCTCAGCCATCTCGTTGGCCTTCAGGCAGTGGGGCTCCTCCGCCTTCTTCCCGCCAGTCTCCTTCCCCATCTTCCACACCAGCTGGGTCATCCTCACGGCGGACCTCCCCGTCCTCACGAAGCACACGGGGGTGTACCCGACCTTCAGCTCACCGGGGTGGTCCAGGATCTGCACCTGCGCGTTGAAGGTCCCGGCCTCCTTCAGGGAGGCGTCCTTCTTGTAGATCATCACGTCACCGGTCCTCGGCATGTTGTCCTTGTTGAGACCCTTCACGTTCAGCCCCACGTTGTCACCAGCCTTGGCGTCCTCGCACCTCTTGTGGTGCATCTCGCAGGTGAAGACCTTCCCCACGCAAGCGTTGGCGGCCGTGTGGGTGGGGAGGAAGAGCACTTCCTCACCTGGCTTCACGATACCTTGCTCCACACGGCCGGTAATAACATCACCGACACCCTTGATCTGTGTTTTTGTGTTGTGTTGGTGTTGGTGTTGTGTTGGTGTTGTGTTGTGTTGTGTTGTGTTGGTGTTGTGTGTTGGTGTTGTGTTGGTGTTGTGTTGTGTTGGTGTTGTGTTGTGTTGTGTTGTGTTGTGTTGTGTTGTGTTGAGTGTGTGTTTTCTTTCGTGTCTTCTCTCACATACCTTGTACACACCCGAAACAGGCATCCTCATAGGAGCATCGTTCTTCCTCTCAGGCATCCTCACCATCTTGTCAAGGGCATCAACAAGGGTGTCGATGTGAAGCTTCTCGTCAGCCCCGACGAGGACATCCTGACCCTTCCACCAGTCCATCTTAGTCGACTTCTTCAGAAGGTTGTCACCGATCCAACCCGAGATGGGGAGGACGGGGACGTTCTTCTCAACGAAGTCCTTCTTCCAACCGGTCTTCACCAACATGCTCTTCATCTCCTCCTTGATCTCGTTGTACCTCTCCTCCTTGTACTGCGCGACGTCGCAGTCCATCTTGTTGATCCCGACGATGAGCTGCTTCACACCGAGCAGGTTGATGAGACGGGCGTGCTGCCTGGTCTGCCCCTGGATCTCACCAGCCTTGTGGTTCCCCCTCGCGATCGCCGACACGAAGTTCCCGTCAGCGGGGATCATCAGGAGCGCCACGTCCGCCTGCGAGGCCCCGGTGATCATGTTCTTGATGAAGTCCCTGTGCCCAGGGGCGTCGATCACCGTGTAGTGCCACTTCTCCGTGAAGAACTCCTTCGTCGTGCAGGCGATCGTCACACCACGCTCACGCTCCTCCTTCTGCCTGTCCATGTAGAAGGCGAAGGCGAAGGACTGCTTCCCGAGACGCTCCGCCTCAGCCTTCAACTTCTCCATCTCACGCTCGGGTATCCCACCCAGCTCGAAGAGGAGACGCCCCGTCGTCGTCGACTTCCCAGAGTCCACGTGACCGCAGATCACGATCGACAAGTGCTGCTTACCGTCCGTTGCCATCTTTAGTTTTTTGCCCCTGTAGGTGTGTGTGTGTGTGTGTGTTTGTGGGGTGGGGAGAATAGTAGAAGGAGAAGAAACATATATAAAAAAGGTCGTCTCGATTGTCATATCTGACACAAGCGCGAAGACCTAACGCTGCACAGGTGTCTGTCGCAGCAACGAAAGGCGCTTAAGCTGTGTGGGCCGTCTCTTTTAGGATTCATCTCAGAGAGGACAAGTCACGGTGCACTCCGCAAAGGGGTCATCAGAGGCCGTGTGCAAAACTCTTATGGTTTTATTTCTTATTTGGGCTTTTTTTTCTTTTGTTCAGAAGGAATCCAACTTTTCAAAAATATCGATCTCAGCTGAAAAAGGAGGACCCTTTCCATCGAGTGGTTAATTAAACTTATTTTGAACGATCATCATTTTTGCAAAACCCAACACACAGCCAAGTAGATCACATCTCAGAGAGGACAAGTCACGGTGCACTCCGCAAAGGGGTCATCAGAGGCCGTGTGCAAAACTCTTATGGTAAAATATTCCCCTTTTCTTTTTTTTAGGGGGGGGCTTTTTTTCTTTTGTTTCAGAAGGAATCCAACTTTTTTCAAAAATATCGATCTCAGCTGGAAAAGGCGAACCCGTTCCATCGAGTGGTTAATTAAACATGTATTTTGAACGATCATCATTTTTTTTTTTTTTTTTTTTTTTTTTTGCAAAACCCACATCATGTAGTAAAAATAAAAAAAAGAAAGAAAGCATAAGAAGATTTAAAAAAGTCGATGTCACATGCAAACTCCTTTGGTAAGCGTTCTTTTTCTTTCAAGCGATAGTTATATGTACTTATAAAATATAGCGCGCATTCGACGACGCATGCAAACTCCGCGCGAGAGCCGCAGGCCCAAAAAAGAAACAAACTAAATAAAGTTCACAAAAATAGAAAAGCTGAACGTTCCGAGTTTGCAGGTAAGGTAACACAAAGCGGAGTGATGTGTGCCAAAAGCCAACACCATCAAAAGTGCCACGAAGTGGGAACGAGAAGGGTTGGTGGACACACCACTGCAAAGCTTCAAGAAAAAAAGGGGGGGATGAAAAATGATTCAATTCTTTTTTGACTTTCTCTCGACTCACTCAGATCAACTCAATAAAAAAAAACCCACGACCACCCCCACCACCTATCTTCTTCTTCTTAGCGATGACCTTCTCAGTGGTCTTGGTGACCTTATGAAAAAATAAATTAGATCTGTTGATGAGGAAAAAGAAGAGAAAACATATGAGATAAAGCAGGCCCGAGTGTCGTCCTGCTGAATAACGTGGCAAGTAATTCCGTGCGGTGCGATTGGGGAAGGTGGCACGAGGAAGAATGAAAGAAACAGGTGGGAGAAAAATTGGAGAGATAATAACACCACAAGCTCTTCACTGCCTTTCATCGTGGTCTTCGTACTTCCTCTTCACACCCCTCTTTTCGGGAGAAGCCTCCTTGCGCCTTGCCAGAAGAAGTGCCCGAATGGACTCAACGTTGCCCCCCTCAGCCGCGTAGAACAGTGGGGTGTGCCCCTCCCCGTCCCTCACACAAGGGTCCTGCTCGTAGGAATCCAGTAGCAGCTGCATCGCCTCAGTACAGTTTGCAGCAGCCATGTGCAAAGGGGTGAGCCCCTCCCCGTCCCTCACACAAGGGTCCTGCTTGTACTCATCGATGAGGAGTTTCACCGCCTCCAAGCTGCCCCTTGCTGCATAGTGCAAGGGTGTCTCGCCATTGTCATCCCTCATGCTAGGGCCCACTTTGCACTCATCGAGGAGGTACCTCAGCACCTCCATGCACCCATAACTTGCTGCATCATGAATGGCGGTGCTTCTAATGTCTGACTCGGTGCAAGGGTCAAGCTTGCACTCTTCGACAAAATACTTCACCACATCAACTCGGTTGTTCATAGCTGCCCTGTGCAAGGGTGTGGTGCCTTTCCCATCCCCCATCCCAGGGTCAAGCTTGCAGACTTCAGTGAGATACCTGACAACATGCAGCTGTCCCTTCTCTGCTGCGGTGTCCATGGGTGCGAAGCCGTCTGTGGTCCTTGAGCCAGGGTTTTGCTTGTGAACTTCGACAAGGTGCCTCACTGCCTCCAGATGACCACCCTGTGCTGCATACATAATCGGCGTGAATACCTTGTCCTGGACCGTCAGCTCCTGCTTGTAAACATTGACGAGACAGTCAATTGCCGCAAGCTTGCCATTCAGAGCAGCGAAGTGGAGAGGTGTGGTGCCGTTGGTGTTCCTTGCCCCAGGGTCCAGCTTGTACTCGTCGATGAGGAGCCTCATGGCAGTGACCTGATCGTGCTTTGCTGCAGTGTGCAAAGCTGTCAAACCACACGGACAGTCACACTTCTGTGAACCCCGTACTTCTGAATGATTGCCTTCATGTGTTGGAGGTTGCCTGTCGTAGCAGCGGACTCCACCTCGCCAAACACTTCATTGTTCTCATCCATGTTGCCTGTGCTGCTTGTGGAGGGTGAAGAAGGGGATCAGTGGTTGCTGAAACAATATTCTCGAAATTGGGAAAAATGCCAAGCTCTTTTTTTTTGTCAGCAGGCAATAAGAACATTCGCATTGCAGGCTTGCTGCTCAGAAGTCTAACACGTGATTGAGGTTGCCGTGTGGTCATCATGCAGAGGGGGGTCCGGTGGGAAACACACATCTCAGAGAGGACAAGTCACGGTGCACTCCGCAAAGGGGTCATCAGAGGCCGTGTGCAAAACTCTTATGGCTTTCAGCTACGTATCAAGATTTTATTTCCTTTACTTATAATCCCTTGTCTTTTTTTATTTTTTATATTTTTGGTTTTTCTTCTTTGTTCAGAAGGAATCCAACTTTTTTCAAAAATATCGATCTCAGCTGGAAAAGGAGAACCCATTTCCATCGAGTGGTTAATTAAACATGTATTTTGAACGATCATCATTGCAACACACCAGTTAGCTCACAGTA
Organism: Diplonema japonicum; assembly: GCA_964019335.1. NCBI lineage: Eukaryota > Euglenozoa > Diplonemea > Diplonemida > Diplonemidae > Diplonema > Diplonema japonicum. The sequence continues at coordinate 306,216 of OZ025734.1, forward strand.
ACACCAGTATGCATGTGGAGTCGGCGAAAAAACGCTGTTACGGAAAGAGGCCAGAAAATCAAAGACACGCTCACAGCCCCTCTAAGTAGGGAGCTGTTTGGGTGGTCGAGAACAGGGGTCTCTTGTCGTAGCCATGCGTCGCTGGTGCACCTAGGTTCCTCAGGGAGTTCATCGAGTGCATCAGAAAGCCCAGGGAGGCCGACACTGTCTCTTTATAGCCGCCTGAACCATACCATGAAGCATAAGCACAAAATTGCAGATTGACTGCCACGCTGAAGGCGTGGACGAGCAGTGCAAGCAACCCCCTGTCTTGACGCCATGCCAACCTGGACTTCCTGGATTTGGGGGGGTTTGGGGGTGCCATCGCTAGGAAATAAATAAAATTACTATCCCTTGGTTGATAACCTGTCCCTCCGTATCTGATTTTTCCTCGCTTCGCTCTTGAAAATCACCCCCCCCCCCCCCCCGGGACAGTTAATCAGCTGGAAATAAAGTCCACTTTTTATTTTTCATAAACCAATAGTTAATCTTTTCAAAGCAATATGTTTGTTGCCAAAAGCAAATAAAACAAAAAAAAAAGAAGAAGAAGAAGAAAAATATTCTTTTAAGGGTGCGTCCTCCTATACAGCGCAGGGAGTTGACGCGCCCCTCTCGCGCTGCTGGGAACGCCGTCCCTCTGCCATCAGCGTGGTGCAGGTCCTGGACACGTCTCAGCACATACCGCAGCCTCCTTGCCTTGACGCCCAGGTCCTCCACCTTGCCCACTTCCCCGCCGTCGTCCAGCGGCAGCTCCATCTCCCGCTCGAAGTCGAGGGCAAGCTCAGCGTCGTTACCGCAGTGTGCCGCCCACGCGCGTCATCCCACAGCAAGCCACTCAACCACCTCAGCAGTTTGACCATCACTATCCCCGACGTTCTCAGCCCCGCAATTCGGCCACCGTCGGCGTCGGGTGTGCCCTTGTGCGCCCGTGACCACCCGCCCGCCATGGTATGTCTGCGTCTGCAGTGCGCGGTTCGCAACCTCCAGCAGGTACTTTCCAACAGGGCCCTCAGCTTATCTTGGCATCCCCTGGGCACTCCCGTGAGGCTCGCGTACTCCGTCTTGCCCCGCACCGCATCTCGAAAAAAGAAAAAAAAAAAGAAGAAGAGTATCTTTTTTTGACCGTGCCAACTGTAAATTAGATAATTCAAACCGCACCTGGTCTGCTAAACTCGAGGGCGTGCACGCGTCACCCTTTTTCATATGAGGACTACAAAAAAAATAAAAAGAAATCCAGGGGTGGCGGTGGTGGTGGTGGTGGGGGAACCGTCTAAATGCCCAGTAAGAACAGCATCCGAGGGCGAAAAAAAAAAAAAAAAAAAAAAAAATTGTGCCAAGAACCTGCGCTGATCGTGTTCGACCCCTTTTGCCTCGTCCGACGGGGTCTCCGGTATCTCCCTTCCCTGATATCTGATACGAATCTCGCTCCAGATCTCGCGTCGCACAAACGGATTTGTGAAGTATCCCTTCCATGAGATAGGGCGTTTTATATCAAGGGAATCGGGAAGGGTTTCGAAGGAGCCGACATGTCCCAAGCGTCCCTGGAAGCTTGCAGGCTGACCTCCACGGTCAGTGAGGTCTCCGCGACCTAGCAAGCTTCCGGACTGACCTCCGCGGTCAGTGGGGCCTCCGCGGCCCATTTCTTGTCCAGGCTGACCTCCGCGGTCAGCGAGGCCTCCACGGCCTAGGACCTCTTCGGGCTGACCTCCGCGGTCAGCGGGGCCTCCGCGGCCCGTTTCCTCAGTGAGGTCAACAAGCTCTCCGTGTCTCGTGTGTATGTAGGCAACACCTTGAGGACTGCTCAGGAAAGCTTCAACTGCTTCCGTCAAGGAGTTCTTGGAAGGAGTTGATCCTTCCGGAGGCACAGGGGCCTTCGGGGAGGGAGTGGGAATGATCATCTCTTCGCCGTTGATCTGAACTGCCCACAGGCAGGGTGGACACACCCAGCTTCCTAGTTCAAGGTCGGCAGTGAAAGTCTTTCCCGCCTTCTTCAGCGTAGACTTAAGACAGGAAGGACTTCCTACCTTGCCGCAGCGACAGCAGTTGTATCCTGAACTGTGGTTTTTCTCACATTCAAGGAATATGCAACTGTCTGACGCTGGAGCCTTCTCCTCGTGGAGAGGGTACTCCGTCGCGGTAAGCAGATCGAGCTTTTCACCTTCAAAGGGGATGGTCACAGACATTATTTTTTGTTTGTGCACAGCCGGGATTAACCTGTAGAAGGATAAGCCCAACAATGCTACCACTACTCTTTTTAGCAATAACAATTCATTATCAATATATTGTTTTTCTTGTTCATGCAAAAAAAAAAAAAAAACAGCTCTTTCTCCATGCTTCCCTTTTTTTTTTTTTTTTTTTTTTTTTTTTTGTTTGCCTCTCCAATACCTCACTTTAGAGCTTTGCGAAATCAATGCCCTGACGTGGGGAGAGGAACCTTGTGAGGTGGTCTGACTTGCCCATCCATCTAAAAACGGCCGATCGGTTTCCCCTGTCGAGGCGGGCGAATGCCGTCTCCGTGTTCCCCAAGAGGAACATGGAAGGCTTGTTGTGGATGTCAAGCAGAGCGGAGAACAGGAAAGTAAGGAAATGTTGATGGCAGACAATTATCAAAAGCTTCGACCCAACCTCATCATGGAGGTCTTTTGAGTAAAGCCAGTCGGACATGAGTTTAGCCCGTTCGCGGCATTCTTTACGGGATTCTCTCTTTCCGGAGTGGGTTTGTGTGAACCAAGGACGGTCCTGTGGTAGGAGGGAGACGTCGTAGTTGAATTTGTTCGCAATGTCCTGACCGGTGTTGCAGGGGCCCACGCTGTGCAACATGGTGTCGGGGTCGGTCTGGTAAATACCTCCTTCTTCATGTAGAAGAGGGTGTACCTTAACGTTGAGGTTGAGGAGCCCTGCTAGAGGTTGGATCGTTTTGCACGTGCGCTGCATTGCTGAGGTGTAGACCACCAGATCCTCTTCATCCAGAGTTCTCGCATAGTACTCCCCAAGCTTCTGAGACTCTTCCTTCCCCTTGGCCGTCAGGTCTGCGTCGTTGGATCTCTTCGTGAACCATCTGCGCGAAGCTTCCTTCCCGTCGATCTCCTTCTTCGCCAGCGCGTCTTCGATCTTCGCCTGCAGCTCGTTGTTCTCAGACTGAGCGTGCCTTATGAACATCACCCTCATTTTTTTTTTTTTTTTTTTTAAAGTTTATGGTCAGAAAAAAAAAAATTTCGGGATCACTGATTTTTTTAAGAGGCAAAAGTGTTAAGAATTAGTTTTTCAGGAACCCTTTTGAAAAAAAAAGTAAATTATAGGGCTTAAACCCCCCCCCCCCCCCCCCCCCCGGTTTTTCTGTTGCAAAAGCCATATATTTTTCTCAAAGTACTTTTAACAGTAACCCACGCAGAAGCACTTTTATGCACCCTAGGTGCTATTTCAAGCTTTAAAATTGCATTTTTTTTTAAAACTTCTGTTTTTTCGCTTCCCGTGGCCCGGTTGCAAAGCCACCCTTATGGTAAAACAAGCAAGAGGTACTATATAGTTGTATGCCATTTTTCTCTCTCTTTTTTTTTTTTTGCTCAAAAATAATCATAACAAAAAAAAAGTGATGACATTCTAATCCGGACAACCTAATGTGAAGTTTGCAACTGCTTGCGACAGATATCAACAATCCCTTTCTCCTGTTTTATTTTCAGAAGGAATCCAACTTTTCAAAAATATCGATCTCAGCTGGAAAAGGCGAACCCTTTCCATCGAGTGGTTAATTAAACATGTATTTTGAACGATCATCATTTTTGCAAAAACCAAACACACAGCCAAGTAGATCACATCTCAGAGAGGACAAGTCACGGTGCACTCCGCAAAGGGGGTCATCAGAGGCCGTGTGCAAAACTCTTTTATAATACATAACATATCGGTGAGAGGTGCTGCTCGGGACGCTCTGCACGGTACTTCACCGTCTCTCCCCGTCAGCGGTAAGTTCACTCTGCCGCATGGGGAGGCAGCCAGAATCCAGAATGAGGGTGTGGCCATCGGAGGCCGTGTCCACAAAGTTCTTGCCTTCCACAGGGGAGGGGTCAGCAGGCAATAAGAACATTCGCATTGCAGGCTTGCTGCTCAGAAGTCTAACACGTGATTGAGGTTGCCGTGTGGTCATCATGCAGAGGGGGTCACAGAAGATGGTCAAAGCTGGGGGAGACACATGTCAGAAAGGACAAGTCACGGTGCACTCCGCAAAGTGTGCAAAAGTCCTACCCTTCGAAATGTCATATCTGACACAAGCGCGAAGACCTAACGCTGCACAGGTGTCTGTCGCAGCAACGAAAGGCGCTTAAGCTGTGTGGGCCGTCTCTTTTAGGATTCATCTCAGAGAGGACAAGTCACGGTGCACTCCGCAAAGGGGGTCATCAGAGGCCGTGTGCAAAACTCTTTTATAATACATAACATATCGGTGAGAGGTGCTGCTCGGGACGCTCTGCACGGTACTTCACCGTCTCTCCCCGTCAGCGGTAAGTTCACTCTGCCGCATGGGGAGGCAGCCAGAATCCAGAATGAGGGTGTGGCCATCGGAGGCCGTGTCCACAAAGTTCTTGCCTTCCACAGGGGAGGGGTCAGCAGGCAATAAGAACATTCGCATTGCAGGCTTGCTGCTCAGAAGTCTAACACGTGATTGAGGTTGCCGTGTGGTCATCATGCAGAGGGGGTCACAGAAGATGGTCAAAGCTGGGGGAGACACATGTCAGAAAGGACAAGTCACGGTGCACTCCGCAAAGTGTGCAAAAGTCCTACCCTTCGAAATGTCATATCTGACACAAGCGCGAAGACCTAACGCTGCACAGGTGTCTGTCGCAGCAACGAAAGGCGCTTAAGCTGTGTGGGCCGTCTCTTTTAGGATTCATCTCAGAGAGGACAAGTCACGGTGCACTCCGCAAAGGGGTCATCAGAGGCCGTGTGCAAAACTCTTATGGTTTTTAGATGCCGAATATCAAGGTTTTCCTTTGGTAGTTCTTTTGTTCAGAAGGAATCCAACTTTTTTCAAAAATATCGATCTCAGCTGGAAAAGGCGAACCCTTTCCATCGAGTGGTTAATTAAACATGTATTTTGAACGATCATCATTTTTCTTTCCACCAAGGTTGTGTTGCACTCAAAACGCAAGAAAAAAAAAAAAAAAAAAAAAAAGAAAAAAAAATGACATTTAAAAAAAGAAGCCAAAATGAAGATTTAAAAAAGAAACAAGATAAAGTTCACAAAAATAGAAAACTGAAAAACAAAAAGCTGAACGTTCCGAGTTTGCAGGTAAGGTAACACAAAGCGGAGTGATGTGTGCCAAAAGCCAACACCATCAAAAGTGCCACGAAGTGGGAACGAGAAGGGTTGGTGGACACACCACTGCAAAGCTTCAAGAAAAAAAAGGGGGGGGGGGAATGGAAAATGATTCAAAAACTCTTTTTGATTTTCTCTCAACTCAACTCAATAACTAAAAGTCCCCCCCACCACCACGACCACCACCACCACCTATCTACTTCTTCTTAGCGATGACCTTCTCAGTGGTCTTGGTGACCTTGCCAAGCATGACGACCCCGTTGCCCTCCATGATGGCGACACGGGAGAGACCCTCGCAGTTCTTGAAGGTGTCGACGACGAGGGGCTGCTGGGGGGCGAAGACGACCTCAGCCATCTCGTTGGCCTTCAGGCAGTGGGGCTCCTCCGCCTTCTTCCCGCCAGTCTCCTTCCCCATCTTCCACACCAGCTGGGTCATCCTCACGGCGGACCTCCCCGTCCTCACGAAGCACACGGGGGTGTACCCGACCTTCAGCTCACCGGGGTGGTCCAGGATCTGCACCTGCGCGTTGAAGGTCCCGGCCTCCTTCAGGGAGGCGTCCTTCTTGTAGATCATCACGTCACCGGTCCTCGGCATGTTGTCCTTGTTGAGACCCTTCACGTTCAGCCCCACGTTGTCACCAGCCTTGGCGTCCTCGCACCTCTTGTGGTGCATCTCGCAGGTGAAGACCTTCCCCACGCAAGCGTTGGCGGCCGTGTGGGTGGGGAGGAAGAGCACTTCCTCACCTGGCTTCACGATACCTTGCTCCACACGGCCGGTAATAACATCACCGACACCCTTGATCTGTGTTTTTGTGTTGTGTTGGTGTTGGTGTTGTGTTGGTGTTGTGTTGTGTTGTGTTGTGTTGGTGTTGTGTGTTGGTGTTGTGTTGGTGTTGTGTTGTGTTGGTGTTGTGTTGTGTTGTGTTGTGTTGTGTTGTGTTGTGTTGAGTGTGTGTTTTCTTTCGTGTCTTCTCTCACATACCTTGTACACACCCGAAACAGGCATCCTCATAGGAGCATCGTTCTTCCTCTCAGGCATCCTCACCATCTTGTCAAGGGCATCAACAAGGGTGTCGATGTGAAGCTTCTCGTCAGCCCCGACGAGGACATCCTGACCCTTCCACCAGTCCATCTTAGTCGACTTCTTCAGAAGGTTGTCACCGATCCAACCCGAGATGGGGAGGACGGGGACGTTCTTCTCAACGAAGTCCTTCTTCCAACCGGTCTTCACCAACATGCTCTTCATCTCCTCCTTGATCTCGTTGTACCTCTCCTCCTTGTACTGCGCGACGTCGCAGTCCATCTTGTTGATCCCGACGATGAGCTGCTTCACACCGAGCAGGTTGATGAGACGGGCGTGCTGCCTGGTCTGCCCCTGGATCTCACCAGCCTTGTGGTTCCCCCTCGCGATCGCCGACACGAAGTTCCCGTCAGCGGGGATCATCAGGAGCGCCACGTCCGCCTGCGAGGCCCCGGTGATCATGTTCTTGATGAAGTCCCTGTGCCCAGGGGCGTCGATCACCGTGTAGTGCCACTTCTCCGTGAAGAACTCCTTCGTCGTGCAGGCGATCGTCACACCACGCTCACGCTCCTCCTTCTGCCTGTCCATGTAGAAGGCGAAGGCGAAGGACTGCTTCCCGAGACGCTCCGCCTCAGCCTTCAACTTCTCCATCTCACGCTCGGGTATCCCACCCAGCTCGAAGAGGAGACGCCCCGTCGTCGTCGACTTCCCAGAGTCCACGTGACCGCAGATCACGATCGACAAGTGCTGCTTACCGTCCGTTGCCATCTTTAGTTTTTCTCTTTTTAACTTGCTGCCCCTGTAGGTGCAGGTGTGTGGGTTTGTGGGGGGTGGGGAGAATAGTAGAAGGACAATATAAAAAAAAAAGGTCGTCTCGATTGTAGTGGTGCCATGCATGTAGTATGTGACAAGGAATGTAAAAGTGGAGAGGCAAAGAAAGCCTTTTGAAATAGGGAGAGGGGCCACAGAAGCAATTAAGCACCAACTGGAAAGTATGTTGTGGGAGGTATGCTTCACTGGCACAAGTTCGCGGAGAGGCTACAACCTGGGTGGTTTCCTGATGAAGACGTGACTAGTAAGTAATTCTGTGTGCGGTGTGATTGTAGAAGGTGGCACTAGGAAGAATGAAAGAAACAGGTGTGAGAAAGAAGAGATAACAATAACAACACTAGCTCTTCACTGCCTTTCATCGTGGTCTTCGTACTTCCTTTTCACACCCCTCTTCAGCGACCTGACCATTAAGTGCTGCCACATGAAGGTAGGAGGTTCCGTCATCATCCACAAGGCTGGGGTCAAGCTTGCACTCTTCGATGAAATACCTCATCACATCAAGGTACCTGACAACATGCAAGTGGTTGCTACACACAGCAAGGTCTATGGGTGCCATGCCTCTATTGTCTCCCAAATTGGGGTCCAGCTTAAAGTCACTCACGAGCCACTCCAGTGATAGGATTGTTTTGGTTGCTACCTGCAGCCTTCCAACTTTAGAACTTTTGTTTGTTGTCCGGTTTCGCTGGTGTGATTGGGAAGAAGGGCAGCATAGTCCCCCCCCCCCGTGTTTTTTTCTTTTCTTTAGGGACCGATTTTTGACTATTCTGAGGAATTTGTGTTTCCAACGAAACAAGCAAGCGTGCCGACTTCTACGAAGATACACAAAGTATCGTGGCTGGTGTCCTAGGTAATTTCTGCATGGCGTTTGGCATGGCATCCCGAGCAGCACTTGAATGTGGACGAACGCATAATCCCACATACTGGGGACTTCTGCGACAGCCTCGGCGAACACATGTGATATTAGTTTCTTTAGAGGAAGGGTTTTTTCGGTGCGGTGCCATGCAGCATGCGTGACACAGCGGCCACCCTTTTGAAGCCGAGTCGAGTGATGCGGTCGCTTGTAGGCGGTTTTCAATTCCATCAGCTTGTCGTGCGTGGAGTGGGTGGCGAAAATGCGCCTCCTGGAGAAGCCAATAGCTGCCTTACCTCCAATGGCGATGAGACTTCACTCTTTTCTGCTCGTCTGCTAGGAAGGGTTGTCGCTTCTTCCGTGCTCTGCATGCTGCACAAGGAAGAATGAAAGAAACAGGTGGGAGAAAGAAGAGATAACAATAACAACACTAGCTCTTCACTGCCTTTCATCGTGGTCTTCGTACTTCCTCTTCACACCCCTCTTTTCGGGAGAAGCCTCCTTGCGCCTTGCCAGAAGAAGTGCCCGAATGGACTCAACGTTGCCCCCCTCAGCCGCGTAGAACAGTGGGGTGTGCCCCTCCCCGTCCCTCACACAAGGGTCCTGCTCGTACTCATCGATGAGGAGCTTCACCGCCTCCAAGCTGCCTCTTGCTGCATAGTGCAAGGGTGTCTCGCCATTGTTGTCCCTCATGCTGGGGTCCACTTTGCATTCATCGAAGAGGTACCTCATCACCTCCATGCACCCTCTACCTGCTGCTTCGTGATTGACGGTGCTTCCGTCTAACTCATCTGACACGGTGCAAGGGTCAAGCTTGCACTCTTCGACAAAGTACTTCACCACATCAACTTGGTTGTTCCTTGCCGCTCTTTGCAAGGTGGTGCCTGTCCCATCCTTCATCCCAGGGTAAAGCTTGCAGACTTCAGTGAGATACCTGACCACATGCAGCTGTCCCCACTCTACTGCGGTGTCCATGGGTGCGAAGCCATAGACAGTCCTTGAGCCAGGGTTTAGCTTGTGAACATCAACAAGGTGCCTCACCGCCTCCAGCTGACCAAATTGTACTGCAATCATCAACGGCGTGACCTTGTCCTGGGCCGTCAGTTCCTGCTTGTAAACATTGACGAGACAGTCAATTGCCGCAAGCTTGCCACTCACAGCAGCGAAGTGGAGAGGTGTGATGCCCTCTTTGGCGTCCCTTGCCCCAGGGTCCAGCTTGTACTCGTCGATGAGGAGCCTCATGGCCTCCACGTGACCCTTAAGTGCTGCCACATGAAGGTAGGAGGTTCCGTCATCATCCACAAGGCTGGGGTCAAGCTTGCACTCTTCGATGAGATACCTGACAACATGCAAGTGGTTGCTACACACAGCAAGGTCTATGGGTGCCATGCCTCTATTGTCTCTCAAATGGGGGTCCAACTTTAAGTCACTCACGAGCCACTCCAGTGATTGAAGCCTTCCCGCTTCCGCTGCGTGGTGGACGAGAGTTGCACCGCTGGGTTCCATAACCGCAGGGTCTTGCTTGCACTCCTCAATGAGATACTTCATAGCCTCGAACTGGCCTTTTGTGAGAAGGACTGCAACAAGGCCATCGGCAGTCGGGGTCGCAGGGTCTATCTTGCACCTCAATGAGGTACCTCAAGGCCTCCACATGACCCCCCAGTGCCGCCCTGTGAATGTGAGCATAGCCCTCATCGTCCTCACCGCTCGGGTCTTGCTTGCAAACTTCGACAAAATACTTCACCACATCAACGTTGTTGTACATTGCCGCCAGGTGCAAGGGTGTGGTGCCTGTCCCATCCTCCATCCCAGGGTCAAGCTTGCAGACTTCAGTGAGATACCTGACCACATGCAGCTGTCCCTTCTCTGCTGCGATGTCCATGGGTGCGAAGCCGTCTGTGGTCCTTGAGCCAGGGTTTTGCTTGTGAACTTCGACAAGGTGCCTCACTGCCTCCAGCTGACCGCCTTGTGCTGCATACATAATAGGCGTTACTTTACCGTCCTCGTCACCGACCGTCAGCTCCTGCTTGTAAACATTGACGAGACAGTCTCGCATTGCCGCAAGCTTGCCACTAAGCGGCGCCACCTCTCAGACATGGCGTGTCGGGTCCCCTTTTCCTGGTATAATAATCCCAATCCGGATATAAATGATTCATTTAAATCAGTATTTAACCATCTACCAACGAGCGTCTATATATAGACGATTTGAAAAAAAATCTTTTACGCAAAGGGCTTTCAATGCAATACGGCCCGGCCCTTTCTTGCCGGCGGGGTCCTGCGCGGAAAATATGAAAAATATAAACTAAATGCTGCCCTAACTTAACAAGAAAATGAAAAAATGAAAAAAAACGCCAGCCCAAATTTACCCTTAAAAATCACTTCAAAAAAAGGCGCCCGGAAAGAGGCCGGAAGAGAACGTTATGAGTGATGGCAGCACTGATGGCTCATCCCTATTATGCAATTTTGATACAAACAGTGATTCTGATACGAATTCGACCGATTCCGAGTCACAGCAGGGTGATTGGACGGCAAAGCCGGAGCAGTTGGAAGGCATCCGGTTTCGTGAAGATCGGAATCCTTGTGGACCCTGTTTTGACATCAAAGGCTCAACGCCATTCCATATATTCTCCAAATGCTCGTCCCAAACGTTATTCGGGTCATAACTTCGAACAATGTGGCAAATGCGGCTAAAAAAGGTGTCTCCCTGGATCTCGATGCTGCTTCTCTGCGTACCTTCCTAGGTGTCCTTCTGTCGATGGACTTGGATATCAAGCCAGATTATTCTGACTACTGGTGCACTGGCTCCACGCCTCTCAACCACACCCCTGGGTACGCCACCGTCATGTCAAGAGACCGCTTTTTGACTATTCTGGGAAATCTGTGTTTCCACAGCGAAACAAACAAGCGTGCTGACTTCTACCTATCGCAAAGGCCTCCCGGAGATCATGGATGCCCCAAAGAAGCGAGGCCGCATGCCCAAGGACGCGCATCCCGTGGGGACACCCAGTTCCACCAGCACGCGAGCATCCTTTGCAACACAACGTGGCATGACATCATGCCTGTGTGCTTTCTATCGACGTTGGATGTTCCGGTGAAGTCAAATTTGACGTGTCGGCCAAAAGAGAATGAAAGCCGGAAAGGACATCCCGCCCCCCACCAAGTGCATATTTACAACACCACAATGGGCGGAACCGACGCTGGGTGATGCTGTGACAAAACGCCATAAACGCACCCTTATGACTTAAAAGTGGCCCCTAAAAGTATTTTTGTACTTGTTAGGTAAATCTCTGGCGAATGCTTGGCTTGTTTGGAAAGAAGCCTTGCCCCCCAACGCCCTGAGTACGAACGACAGTGGATTTACGCTTTTCAAAGAGGCAGTCATCGAAGGGCTACTAGGGAGGCAGTCTAAACAACAGATAAAGTCAACTACAGAGCAGGCTGCCCCAATACCATGCCCCGAAACACAGAACGAGTGCTCTAAGACCCCAATGCGCCGTGACAGTACCTTCTGGGACCATTTCCCCGAAAAAGTAGTGCAACGTGCGGTGCAAGCATTGCAAGTCGAAAAGACCCCTATTTCAGTGTTCAGCCTGCTTGGTACAACTTTGTGTGACTCCGTGCTTCAAAGACTACCACCTTGCCGGGGATACCCCAGAAACCCCTCCCGGGGTCAAAAAAGAAGTCCCCCAGCCCTGGGGCACATACGAACCGCGTCAAGAAGGCCTTAAATAGTTTTTTATAGAATTTTACAGTCGATTTTTTTTGACTTGTTTTTTGTACCCCCTCTCGGGCACTTCAGGAACGATATTTTTGACAATGTTGTGGGGGTGGACCCTGCTGTGGGCACCCTCTCTCTAGAATTGGGACATCTGGAGGCATTTCCGGGGGCATATAGCCCCGGCGTTGCGCTAGAATAGCTTTTTTTGAAGTTTTGAAAATTTACCCCCTGGTGGGCAAAAATGGTCCGTTGGTAGATGGTTAAAAAGAATAGTCACGCACCATCCCCATAAGGAAAGACGCGTTGCAGTTGTTATGAACTCTTTCGAGAGAGAGAAAGGGGGGGGGGGGGTATATTTTATGAGAGATGGCCGTGTGCTGATGAGGGCACAGGGGGTGTGGGAGGAAGACAACGCACTCACAGCAGTGCGATGACCTTGGTGGTGGCGACCTGCTGCTCCCTCACGCAGGAGGAAAGGTACATCCTCGAGACCTCTCTTGCTGTGTGCTGCGCGTGCTTCATCTGAGACATGAGCACAGGTTGCATTCCTTCTGCCGCCAGACATTCCTTCTCGAAGCCCCTCATGTTCTGCAGACACATTGCTGCAAGCTTTTCTACTGCCTCCACTCGAGACCCCGCCAGAGCCAGCTGCTGTAGTTGGTGTTGGTGTTGGTGTTGGTGTTGCTGTTGCTGTTGCTGTCTGTTCCCCAAGTCATCCAGCCCTGTCCCCGCCGTTGTGGTGGTCCTCGGAGTGGCGCCTGTGTCTTGTGTTGGTGGTGGTGATGATGATGATGATGGTGGCGGTGGTGGGGGCCTTGGAGTGATACGCTCTTCAGCCAACGCCATCGCCTTTGGTTGTGGTGTCATCAAGGGCTCCTGCAGCAGCGGCCTTGCCTGCGGCTCCATCACAGTTCCTTGCTGAACACATCCTTCCTCTTCCTTTTCTTCTTCTGGCTGGTCTCTGCTGGTTCTCCTTCCCGGTGTTCTCTGATGCTGCACTTCTCGTGGCACGGGTGGTGCCGGTGGTGGGAGGAGCGGTGGCTGTGGTGTCGCGGCTTGCTGCCCAGCAGCAGCACCCACGTCGCCGACTGGTCCATCGTACTTCAACTTCTCCTCCATCCCGAACATGAAGCCGTCCCCGTCCATCAGCACGTCGCCCTCTACTTCCACCCCCCACATCCCTTCCTCTACCTCCCCTCCCAGCAGCCCCTCCCCCAGGAACGTGTCACCTTCCATCTCAGACAAAAACGCCATTTCGTCTTGTGTATGTAACCTGTGCAAGAACCTTCCCATCCCCTGATGTGCTTCCCTGCACGTTGGATGCGAAGCAAAAAAAAAAAAAAAAAAAAAAAAAAAAAGCAATTCTGGGTGGCACGACTGGGAATATTTTTTCCTCGTTCTTTTTTTTTTTTCTTTTTTAGTCAGCAGGCAATAAGAACATTCGCATTGCAGGCTTGCTGCTCAGAAGTCTAACACGTGATTGAGGTTGCCGTGTGGTCATCATGCAGAGGGGGTCACAGAAGATGGTCAAAGCTGGGGGAGACACATGTCAGAAAGGACAAGTCACGGTGCACTCCGCAAAGTGTGCAAAAGTCCTACCCTTCGAAATGTCATATCTGACACAAGCGCGAAGACCTAACGCTGCACAGGTGTCTGTCGCAGCAACGAAAGGCGCTTAAGCTGTGTGGGCCGTCTCTTTTAGGATTCATCTCAGAGAGGACAAGTCACGGTGCACTCCGCAAAGGGGTCATCAGAGGCCGTGTGCAAAACTCTTATGGTTTTCAGATGCTGCGTATCAAGAAACATGCCCTTTCTCATGGTTGCTCTTTTGTTCAGAAGGAATCCAACTCTTTCAAAAATATCGATCTCAGCTGGAAAAGGAGAACCCTTTCCATGAGTGGTTAATTAAACATGTATTTTGAACGATCATCATTCTTTGCAATACCAAAAAGAAAAAAAAAAAAAAAAAAAAAAGGAACCTAAAGATATAACCTTTTGTTTGTGCACAGTCGGGCTTAACCTGTAGAAGGATAAGCCCAATGCTACCACTACTCTTTTTGTTTTTCTTGTTCATGCAAAAAGAAAAAAAAAAAAAGTTAGAGTGGTACATGAGGTGAGAAATGTTCCAGTGTACACCATAGACAACGCATCTCGGAGAGGACAAGGCAGTTGCTATAATAATAAATAATAATAATATAAAAAAAAAAAAGAATTGAAGTGGGATTGAAAATTGAGTAAGCCAGTCAAGAGATCCTTTCACGGGCCCATTTGTCCAAAGAACAAAAGACACGTTAAGAAACAAAGCAAGAGCCTCCACCGCTTCTTCTGAGGTCTGAGCAGGGGGAGAGAAAACCCCACTTAATTCCCGAAGCTGGAGAACTGAAATTTGAACTTGGGGTGGGGTGGGGTGGGGTGGGGGGGGGGGGGGAAGACGCCTGACATCTGATAAACTAGAATTCACAATATAAAAGAAAGAAAGGAGACAACCCGGCCTTGTTGTGTATGTTTGGTTTGCCCCCCCCCCCCCCCCCCTCCACCCCACCCCTTTTTTTTCTTCTTTCTGTTTTCTTTCTGTTGTAAAAAAAGAAAGTCGATAAGGTTTCAGTGTGCATAGAAATTCAAGAATTAAAGAAAAAGAAAAAAAAAAAGAAAAATGGGGCCTTGATTGCAGCACTAAGTGGCGTTAAGTGTGCAACGAAGGATGAAGCTATCTACTTGATTACAGGGGGCGCTCCTCGGCTGAGTTGTAGCTTCTTCTGCGTTCCGCGTCGTGTCCTTAATGCGTGCGGTGTGCAGCTCAACCCTAGCCGGGGCGTCACGGGTAACCAAGATTCTGCGCTCGTGCGAAAAAAGAAGAGAAAACCAAAACTTGGAGGGGGTAGTGAAATAGCATTTTTTTTTGTTTAAAAGTTATTGATCCCCTCCCTATCCCCTCCCCTCCCCCCCCCCCCGCCCTTTTCTTTTTGATCCCATACTGCTGGGCAACATACAGACTCAAGCGCTTTACTATCCGGGTCCATCTTCCTCGGACTTCTGAGTCTTTTAAAAAAATAATAGTCTGTAATGAGGGGGGGGTTCTGAGCCCCCCCCCCCCCCCCCCCCCCCCTCGCTGAAGAAAAACACGGTTTTTT
>OZ025734.1:321313-417684 GCA_964019335.1 Diplonema japonicum
ACTACTCCCCAAAAAAAAAGAAAAACGGATTAATTTACAATTTTTTTTTATTATGTTCCTTTTTTTTTTCTTTTTTGTCTTGACTAATTCTCATGGGGAGGGGAGAGAGAGAGAGAGAGAATAACGAAAACGAAACAAAAAAAAAAAGACACCCCCTCAAAAAGGGAAAAAAAAAAAAAAAAAAAAAAAAAAACAGAGGCGAGGCAGGACCTGACCTCAGGGAGTGTGATGGGGTGGGGGGAGGGGAGACAATCTGCCACACGTGAAGGTGAGCAGACAAAAAAACTTTTTTCCCCCGGACTGTCGAGCCTCCGGTAGGACACCATGGAATAACTTGTTTCTGTAACAAGAGTTTAAAGGGGTCAGAGAGGGAGCATCATCAACCCAAGAAAAAGAAACGAAATACGAACTTTAGTCAGATATTACGACTAACCATCATGCCAGGCTTTAAAAAAAAAAAAAAAAAAAAAAAAAAACTGCTGTTTCATTTGAAAGCAAGCTGCTCCCAAGTCGATTCTATTCGACTTTAAATTTGTGATTCGTATACACCCGCTCTAAATCAGCAGGCACAAAGTAGCGAAAGAACAAAAGAAAACTCGATGATTTAAAGGAAGCCGGTGGGGGCACCCTGCACAAGCACCATTTACTTGATTACAGGGGGCGCACCTCGGCCTAGCTAAAAAAAAAAAAAAAAAAAAAAAAAAAAAAAGAAATTCGATCCCTCAACACCAAGGTGACACACGCCAAGTCGGGTCCAAGTATACCACATAAAGTACGTGGATGGGGACACATTGGAGAGAGCTTCTAGCCTGTTCGGTCCCCGTTTCCGGTGACACTTGTTCCGCTGCTTAGTTGTGCAATAGCTGATGACAGCACTGCATAGAGACCCCTGGAATGACCAGCTTAAGGGGAGGTGTTACGCACTTCCGGTCAAAGGCTTTGCCGCCCTTTTTTTTTAACCCATAAAGGACCGGAGCTGAATATTCAGCTAAAAAAAAAAAAATTAAAATTCTGCTAAGGCATTTTTAGTGCTCTGCATGCCCACTCTTTAAAGAGGGGCCTTATTGCACGACTTTTTTTATGCTGAACGCTATAGCGCCCGTAAATTTTTGCATCCAAACTGCAAGGGGGGAAAAAAAAATAGTGGCACAGACATTGTTTTTTTTACACCCCATAAGGAGTAGTGCCGAAAGTACTTCTGAAGAAGGGGGCCAGTGTCACCGGATGATGGGGATATCCCGGATATGGAATGGGATGACAAAATCGAGAAGGTGGGGAGGAAAATATTTCGCAAGGTACCAGGTCCAAGTGTTGAAACTTGAAAATAAAAATACGTTTAAATTGGACAAGTCGCATATCTGCGGCACCTCGGACCTTGTGTTCAAAGAACGGCCATAAGTGGTGGAAAAAAAATAACCAGCCCACCCTGCATGCTGAATAAGCGCTGCTTGCCGAAACCATGGAACCTCCGGATAGCATGTGCCCTTTGCAAAGAGTTGTTTCTCTCAAATGCTGCTCTACCACCAAAGTTTGGGCGCGTCTGGGGCTGAAATGCAGGCCGCTTCGCGCTCCAGAAATGGGGTAGTGAAAATAATATAGGTACACACCCTCTAACTCCACCCTCGCCATTTTATTTTGGTATTTGAACGAAAAGTTCAAAATCAACTTTTTAGACGAAAAATAGCGGTCCTTTATGGGTTAAAAAAAAAAAGGAAAAAAAAAACCCCTCCTCAGTGTGGACCAAATGTGACAAAGGGGCCAGTAGTCCTTTTCTCTCATTTTTTTTTTCACTCATCTTTTGTTGAACTTGAGGGGGGGTCAAAAAAAAAGGGGTTAAACAAAACAATTTTTTTTCCCCCGGTTTTTGCAAAAAAAAAAAAAAAAAAAAAAAAGGAAAATGTTACATGTATTCACCGGATTTGTGCTTATTATGTACCAGGTATTTTCTTTTTTTTTTTTTTTTTTTTTTTTTTTTTTTTTTTGCATGAACAAGAAAAACAATATATTGATAATGAATTGTTATTGCTAAAAAAGAGTAGTGGTAGCATTGTTGGGCTTATCCTTCTACAGGTCCCGGCTGTGCACAAACAAAACTCTTTTTTGGGCCCTTTTGGATTTTAGACCCAACTTGGGAATTTTTACAAAAAAGAAAAAAAAAAAAAAAAAAAAACCGCAACCTTTGTTTGGGGGCTTTTTTTTTTTTTACGGTACATAATAAGTACGAATCCGGTAAACCCTTAGAATCTGCCTAATCCATGATGGATCTGGTTTTCAGAAATCCGATAATGCCAGACATTCGTATCAGATGCCCTGTAAGCCTAGAGGGGGAAGGGGGGGGGGGGGTGTTGGCTTTATTTTTCTTCTTTTCTATCCCCCCTTTTTTTTCGTTCTTCCGTTTTCGTTTTTAAAAATAAAGGGGGGGGGGGCATCGGGCTTTTGAAATCTATTCTTTTTTTGTTTTATATAACCCCCCCCCCCCCCACACACACACCCCAAACTCACTTTTTTTCCACTCATTAAAACACCGATTTTAGAGGATTGAGAACAACGTGGGGGGGGAGGGGGGGAGGGTTCACATTAAAAAAAAAAAAAAAAAAAAAAAAAAAAAAAAAAAAAAAAACCACACAACTACACGCAGGAATTGCTCAGTTCCGTTTCAGGTAGCTCCAAGCCATCGTCACATGACTCATGATCGGCCGCTGAGATCACTTGAGAAGCAGGGGACCCGTCCTCCCGAACACGCTTACGATACACGTAAAGACAAGCAATAACGACTATCAAAGCACACACAGCCCCGGGAACAACACCATAAAGCACCCTAAAATCCCTCGAATTGCCATGCCCCGTCCTGCACACTGTGCGCAGACCTTCCGCGCTGTACTCAAGCGTGTGGTCGTACCTGCACTCCATCGCGACACACTTGTCCCCCATCCATGTCGACGAGATAGGAACACCAGGAACCTCGCACTCCACAGTGCTCACCTGGTCTATCCATCCTCTGAACATTTCACCCAATGCTTCTAACAATTCTGGTTCTTGCTGAATCGCGTGTCGAATTGTGTCTGTTATGTTTTCCGGTGCTACCGGGTCTTTTCGGATAGGTGCGGTTAGGACAACCCTCGACCTGTAGCACCCGACAGACGGGATTATTACAGTGTCAACAACAGCTAAAAGGATAATATTGTTGAAGTGCCGCACCAAACCGCTGTTTGAAAGGAACGCATCACATGTCGATTCTGGGAAGACCCCTCGTATGAAGTAACTGTTCGGCCACATGTTGACGTCCCGGTCCATATGCGACATCCCTACCACCCATAAGCCCACATCGGCTACGAAGGCGGTGTTTCCTGAAATGTGTACACCGTTGGCACTGCCCGATGTGGAACTGCCAACAATCTCCTTCGGAGCGTGCCGATCTGTTAGGTTCAGTAGAATAAGGCTTTTGTTCCCTGCCGCCACGTACGCCGTCTCGCCCACCACACGCACGTCGTGCACGGGAACCGTCACGTTGTACACGGCAAGGATGTTTCCATCCTCGGGGACGTTGATGTTTATTATCACCACCGTTGTGGAGGCTGCGATGTAAACGGCTCCCCTCGCGACGCGGACGGCAACAGGCCGGGCTACCATCACGGTTTGAACAAGTTGGATGGCGGACAGAATACTGATATCCAACACCATCAGCCCTTTGAAGTTATCGGTGGCGAACACCTTCATCGTGCTTGTGTCGTAAAACACGCTTGTCACGTACATAGTGAGCTCCGAGTACACCGCAGCCAATACGACGGCAGACCGCTTGCTCACATCGAAGATGTACACGCCTTCGTTGCCGCTTGCAACGTACATGCGATCCCCCACAACATGCAGGTCTTCAACCAAGATGTTGTGGGTGCTGATGAACCTTATCGACGACGGGCTGGATGCGTCTATGACGTAGAGCTGCTCACCGCCCACGTACACAGTCGTTCCCGATGCATGTACTGCTCTGCCGTTTCTGACAGAGGCCGTCCCAAGTAAGATAGGGTTTTCCGGGTCGTGTACATCAAAAACCTGAAGGCCCTTGTCGAAGTCTATCACAAATGCACGGCCGCCAGACACATGTACTTTGCGTGCGTCGTGTCCTTGTTGATAGCGGCCGATACGGGTGGGTGCCGTTGGGGTGCTGACGTCGAGGATGTCCAGACCCTCGCGGTGCGACAGGTATGCCTTGCGCGACACCGTCACATGCACGGCCACCGCGTTGTTCATCAAGTAGTGCCCGACATTTGAAACACCGACCTCGGTTCCAACCAATCCCAGCCTTCCCTTCGTCCTGCTGTTTCCTACCAGATACCCGACACCATGTTTGATCTCAATACACACCACGTTCCCCGTCTCCCAGTCGGTTCCCAATGTGGTGTGTGGTTTGTACAGCCTCTTGGCGTGCATGCCCGGGATGCCCGATGTCCCGATGTATATCACATTGTTGTGCACGAATACAGCAGAGGCACGGACAACGTCGGAAGGGATCCTTTCGACCAGCGTGGGCATCTTTGGGTTCATGAAATCTATGACGTGTACCTCTGAGGCGACAGTGGCGTACACTGTGTGGCCTGACACGAAGAAGCTCGTAGTGGCATCTGACCCAGTGTTGTATCTCCTGATGAGAAAGGGCAGAGTGGGGTCCGTTATGTTGAGGACATCGATGGAGGGACCGGAGACGAGGTATGCCATGTCGTCGTGCACACGAACACGGTCGTTGCCGCCCGGGAACGTGGCGAGCAGTTCTGGTGTTGCGGTCGCCACGTTAAAGACGAACATCCCATCCCTCGTGTCCGCCAGGTACGCGGTCGTTCCTTTCACATCGATTGATTTGGCATGGGGTGTTTGGTACCAACCTAGAATTTTCGGGCTTGCTGGTAGAGACACGTTTATAACAACCAGTCCCGTCCTACCTGTGGCGAGGTACGCGGTGTCCCCCACCACGCTCACATCCCACACGGTGTCGATGTTCCCCGACCGCCCGAGAACATCAAGGTGCACCGCCCCCACAATTGCGGATACGACCAGAACGGCATTCATCTACAAAGGGTACCTGGGGGGGGAGGGGGAGGATATTTTTTTTTAAAAGATAAGAGAAGAAAAAAAGGGATTTGACAGGAATTTCTTTCTTCTTTTTCACAACCCTCGCCGCCGTGACTCGTCGTCAGGCATCTTCAAGCTAAGATCGTCTTGCTGTGTGTGTGTTTTTTTTTTTTTTTTCTGTCTAACACACACCATGTAGTTCCCAACCGTTGCCGTCCCCCACTCCGACTTCCCTACAGGTCCGTGTGTGTAGATGTCCCGCAGCTCTGCGGTGGTCTCGCCGTCGATATTCGCATCTATGCTTTCCGAGGTAGAAACCTTCCCGCCATGCTTGGTCTGCTCATAGAAGGCAAAGTCTTCCCGTTTCATGCGTCGCTCCGCGGGGACTGTATTGTCTCCCCATTTGATGTATTTTGTAGGGGGCTGCGCTGCTTCACTAGCGGCCTCGTGAGGGGCGGGTGCAGTGGCTCTGTGTACTTCCTGGAGTTCCTCGCTGTGGAGAACTGCCCAGCGCTTCCCCGCGCGAGCTCCCTCACCAGAGTACACGCCGTATGCCTGCACCTTGAAGCCCCTCCGCGCACAGTAGTTGATCAGCTGGAAGAAAGACACTGAATACGTGCTCGCTTCTGGTATATACGTAAGGCCCTCCTCTCTTACGCAGTCGCCGTGGACCACATCGATGACCCACTCCGGGTCCGTTTTGTACCTGTAGTTGTTCCCCACTTCCTTCAGCTCGAAGTAGGCCGGCAAATTCAGCGACGGCGCCCACTGCCCACACATCCTTCTTGTTGCCGTTCGTAACATTTCCCCCCTCCCCTCTCCTTCTGTTTGCTTTGTACAAAAAAAGAAAAAAGAAATGATCCAGAAAGGTCCCACCCTTCCCTGAAATAGTTGGATGCCCAGGACTCCACGGACGGTGGTGTGGGAGGTGGGTGTCAGCAGGCAATAAGAACATTCGCATTGCAGGCTTGCTGCTCAGAAGTCTAACACGTGATTGAGGTTGCCGTGTGGTCATCATGCAGAGGGGGTCACGTCCGGTGGGAAACACATCTCAGAGAGGACAAGTCACGGTGCACTCCGCAAAGGGGTCATCAGAGGCCGTGTGCAAAACTCTTTTAATACAAGATTTTCCTTTTTTCAAAAAAATGTAGAAGTCATTACAATCTGACACAAGCGCGAAGACCTAACGCTGCACAGGTGTCTGTCGCAGCAACGAAAGGCGCTTAAGCTGTGTGGGCCGTCTCTTTTAGGATTCATCTCAGAGAGGACAAGTCACGGTGCACTCCGCAAAGGGGGTCATCAGAGGCCGTGTGCAAAACTCTTTTATAATACATAACATATCGGTGAGAGGTGCTGCTCGGGACGCTCTGCACGGTACTTCACCGTCTCTCCCCGTCAGCGGTAAGTTCACTCTGCCGCATGGGGAGGCAGCCAGAATCCAGAATGAGGGTGTGGCCATCGGAGGCCGTGTCCACAAAGTTCTTGCCTTCCACAGGGGAGGGGTCAGCAGGCAATAAGAACATTCGCATTGCAGGCTTGCTGCTCAGAAGTCTAACACGTGATTGAGGTTGCCGTGTGGTCATCATGCAGAGGGGGTCACAGAAGATGGTCAAAGCTGGGGGAGACACATGTCAGAAAGGACAAGTCACGGTGCACTCCGCAAAGTGTGCAAAAGTCCTACCCTTCGAAATGTCATATCTGACACAAGCGCGAAGACCTAACGCTGCACAGGCTTAAGCTGTGTGGGCCGTCTCTTTTAGGATTGGTGGGGTACACAATATTTTTTGCAGTGGTACGCAAGTTGGTGCCCAGTGAAAAGAAAAGCTTTGAGGATGCGTTATTTAAACATGGAAAAAAAAAAAGAGAGAGAGAGAGAGAGAGAGAGAGAGAAAGCATTCGAGAAATAAGTAAACCTTTTCGGAAGGAACAATATCACTGCCAGCCGTATCTAAGCCCGCGAGCTGGACTTGAATGGACAGAATGGGTTTCGCTTTTTGATTTTTTTTTTTTTTTTTTTTTTTTGTTGCTTTATAATGGGTAGTAAACGGTTAGAGCCCATCACTTTATTTCACGACACTTTGAAACCACTTCATCAAGAGACTAACCTTGTCGACCAATTTCTCTGCACTGTGGAAAGCGAGGCAATGAACCCGAGTGCGTGAAATGAGACCCATTAAAAACGTGGCATTGAAGGGAACCTACAAAGTATGTGTCGCCTGACGACAATCCCGACGGCCACCAAGAAAGAATTACTCAAAAAAAAAAAGGAAAGCGGATATGATCGCGGTTTTTCCCATAAAAGCCTTAAAGAGAGGTTATGTTTGACGAAATGCAAAAAAGAAGAAAAAAAAAGGATTTTTTCTACCTCGCCAAAAAAAAAAAAACGGTTTAAGATTTTCTGGGGGGGGGAAGGCGATGTTTAAGGGCAAATCCCACTTGAGGACCACCTTTCAAAAGCACAAAAAAGAAAAGCGACCATATCTCTTTCTCCCCCCCCCCCCCCGTTTTTACTTACCGAAAATTTTACTTGCTGTTTTTTTCTTTTTTTTTTCTAAGTTAGGTATTGAGAAGAAGAAGAAGAAGGAGAGAGAGAAAAAAAAAAAAGTAAAATCAAAACTTTTTTTTTTGCGATAAACGTTAAAAGGCATGCGAATTGGTGGTAGGGGGGGGGGGGGGGGGGGGGGAACCAAGATTTTTTTTCCCCTTTTCAAAACGGCTTCGTGCAAGGCTCAAGAATCGCACCATCCAAAATGTCAATAAAATCCGAGAAAGGGCAGGATCCCTCCTCCCCGTGCGAACAGGCAGGGATCGAGACATACGAGCTGTCGGCAGGGTTGGAGGGGGAGAGCCTCTGCAGCTCCCGCATCTGGTCAGGACGCTGCGTCTCAAAAGCCGCCTTCACGAAATAACCACCCGTAGAAGGCGCCTTGTGGACAGTGAAGATAAGCATCGCCATAGGTGGGATCATAGTGGACCCCCAGCCAAGAGGTACCCACTCCAACCCAAGCAACTTATGGAGGAAGGCAATATTGGAATCATGTCCAAAGTACAACACAATCGAGTCCGATGGGCTCGACAGGAGCCCAGGGGTCTCCACTCCAAGCACTATCTGCTGAAGGGTCGCCTTCATGTGTGCCAGCATCTGGCTCCCCATCGACTTTGCCATGTACTGTGTGATCCATGTCTCGAACCAGAATGTGTGCAGCTCGCGGGTCTGCTCTATCAAGTCGTATAGGGTGACCCCCTGTGCCACCGCGTTCCACGTCATGTTGTTAAGGTACATCAGCTCCACCCACTCCGTGAGGAAGCCACCCATCGTGATGCCGTTCATGTACATTTTTGACTGTGCGACGTACGCTTCTGGTATGTCCTGCAGCTGGCAAGGTGCGTCCGTCAGGTTGCACATCACGGGCTGGCAGCAGTCGATGGCGACGGAGAAATCAGTGAGGGGGTGTACCTTCTCCGATAGTTGCCTCCCTGAACCGCCTCTTGTCCCGTCCACCGACACCTTGTTCCCCCCCGAGCACTTTACGTCTGGTGAGATTGGTACCAGAGTGTTGAAGATCCACTGTGTTGCGTTGAGGCCGTCGTGTACTGTCTGGTTGCACTCGTTTTGTGGGAAGAAGCCGTCAATGAAGCCCTGTGCTGTGGCGAGGTCCCTTTGTGTGCTGTCTGCGCCGTCTGCGTACATTGTGACTCCGCCGCAGCCTCCTTTTGTGGTGAGGTTCCCGTACTGTTGCCTCCACCACTCCCCCCGCCTCTCTGCGATCTGCGATCCGTGTTCTGTGAGGTACAACGGGCCTTGCGCGCCCCAGTCCTTCACCCAGTCTGTGTACCAGTACCTCCCGTCCTTGGAAAACATCGACATGTTCGTCCCTGGCACCGACGGCGCCCGTACAGAGTGCCGCGACATTGCGATCACCTTCACAAGCTCCAGACCCTGCCCACTGCAGCAGGCGAGCAGCGGGAGGACGGCGAGAAGCGTCTTCATTTCTTTTTTTTTTTTTTTTTAAATCCCTCCTTCCCACTGATGATGTCACGCCGCTTGGGCAGGATCTTCATAAAGCAATACCAAGGTCACGACTTCAGATCATCCACATAAGCCTCGTGGACCCAGTGTTCGGTGTCGAAGTAAGGTGTTTGCTGTGTCCACAGCGCAGGGGGGTCCGCGTCAGGATCACGCGCAGGGGGGTAAAGGAGTGCGAGGAGCTGTTCTGGGTCAAGCGGGACATCGAGAGAAGCAGACGCAGCTGAGAGCCTGCGCTGGAACCTTAGGTAGCCCGCGAAGTCCGGTGGGCACAGGTCGCCCTCTAATACGCGATCTTCAGCAGGATCCCCCCTCTCCTCAAGCACCAGCTCCTCTTCCCGTACCTCTTTCACCTCCATATTCTCCACATTAGCCTCAAACATACTTTCTAAGCTCTTTTCTACCACTACTCCCTTCGGCAACTCGCGGCCCTTCCCTGGGGCCACCAGCGACACCCCTTCCTTGTACCCAGCATCTGTCACCATCCGTGGGTCGATGGCTGCCATCTTGTAGGGCGTGCTGTGCTGTGCTGTGCTGTAGTGAACGGGAACAAAAAAAAAAAAAAAGAGTGGAGAAGAAAAAAAAAAAATACACATATGGGGAAAGAGAGTGGGGGGAGGTACAACGAAATCTTTCGAAACAGGAAAAGAAAGGTGAATAAGAGGAGAAAAAGAAGGATGTACTGTAAACAAAGGAAAGAAGAAGAAGAAGAAGAGAAGGGGTTGACTGTGGTGCCCTGCACAAGCATTGTCTACTTGATTACAGGGGCGCCACCGGTGATGACTGACAAGGAGCTCAAACAGAGAACAACACATCTGACGTACTTCTTTTGTATTTCTTTGTCTCTATGTTATCCCACCACCTGGAAAGAAAAAAACATCTGCCACCAAAGCGTCCGGTTCCTTTTTTCCCTTCTCAGTTGAGGGCTTTTTTCTTTTTTTTTTTTCTTGTTTGTTTTTTGTTCTCTATTTTTTGTTTCTTTTCCCTCGCTTTTCGGTAAAGATAAAAACAAAAAAAAGAGCTCTGTAAAACGGGAAAAAGATTCTTGCTGCCGGTCACTTTCTCGAATATTTCCCTTTTTTTCTTTTTTTTTTTCTACAGTAGACAATTAAAAAACTTCTGGATTTCTTCCCCCCCCCCCTTCTCTCATGCTCGAACGAAAATGGGGGGGGGGCAAAAAAACACCCCTTTTTTTCAAATAGGGAGAGAGATACAACAGGCAAGAAAAAAAAATGCCAAAAAAAAAAAAAAAAAAAAAAAAAAAAAAAAAAAAAAAAAAAAAAAAAAAAAAAAAAAAAAGGTACAACAATGTATATGGTCAAATATACGGGCATCTTGTGAAAAACGAAACACACATTCCCTCCCCCCCCCCAAAAAAAAAGAAATTAAACCGAATAATTGACCATAAAAAACACCCCCCCTTTTTTTTGTCTCACCGCAATTTAATATTATTTGAAGAAGCAGCATGCAACGGTGTATAAGCACCAGGCCCCGGGGAATATTCAAGCCTTGACCCCGCCCTACCAGTACGGGGCATGGAGCCACCCTTTACGGTATTTCCGAAGGAGGAGAAAGAGTTATAAGACCCACTTCCGGGGGTGGCGTTGTTGGGGTTGAACACGCCGGATCGTGACGCTTTTCCAAATGTACCACCAACAGGCTTAGAGGTTCTTGAAGCAGATGGGGAAGAAGTATAATAACCAGGTCCCGGGAGAGGGTCAGCAATCTTGTTGGCAATTCTTCTGGCTTTTCCGAAGGTACCTCTAGCGGGTGAGCTAGACAGCAGGGAAGCATCATGGTTGTACGTCCCGGGGCCTACATGAGAGCCGGTGGCTGTTTCATCACCCGTTCCTTTTCGGCGTGTTGCTCTTCCGAAACTGATGCCCTTGTTGTCAGTTGAGTCAGGGCAGTACGCGGCCGGTCCAGGTGTGCCGTGTTGTGCGGTGTTGGATTTGGTGCTTGAAAACCGTCCTGCCTTTGGGATGGTCGCTGCACCGTAAAGTCCGGATTTATTGCCCGCCTCGTACTGCCCGGGGCCTGGGCCACTGTCATAACCCCCTCGATCGAAGCGTCTGGCGCTCGGCATTTTCGGCGCTGAGCTGTCCTGTGGTGGGATTTAAAAAAAAAAAAAAAAAAGTTTTTTTTTTTTTTTTTTTTTTTTTTTTTTTTTTTTTTTTTTACCATTGGCGCGAAGTATCCTACCCTTTCCTCCGTTGGGCTGTGCGCTGCTGACATCATGCTTTTTGTCGGCGAGGCCATGTTGTGTTTGTTGCTCCTTCCCACCCTCTCCACCCCTCCTTCTTTTTTTTTTTTTTTTTGATTTCTTTTTTTTTATACCTCATATGTGCCCGGGTGCGTTAGGTTAAAAAAAAGGGGGGGGGGGGGCAAAAGGAAACGGAAGAAACAAAAGGAAAGAGGAAAAAAATTTTTTTTGATGCATGCAGACCTTTCTAGGTGGTGCATGTTGCCGTCCGGCCCCTTCATCTTTTATGCAATTCTGAATACGTGCCGTCTGGGGCCTAACTGTAGGGACAGCAGCATGCTGCTTCATCTAGAAAGGTTAAAATTACACAACCGCGGGAAGAAAAAAAAAAAGAAAAGTAAACACGCGTCTCACTATGCGGACGGCCCTGTCTTTCAGCTTGGTGCCGATAACTCAGACAGGCTGGCATTGCAGTAGCCTCACGTTCTTGCATAGGCTGCGCTGGGAAGGTGGTGCGCCTTTAAAAAAAAAAAAAAAAAAAAAAAAAAAAAAAAAAAAAACCTCTCCGTTTCAAGAATGATGCCCTCGGGCACGTCTTTTAAGGCTTTTGGAAATTATGCACCAAAAAGAATCTTTTTTAAACATACAGGCAAAAAAAAAGGGGGGGGGATGACGAAAAGTGCGTATTTCAGCAACACGACTGCAGGGATAGAAGTACCCGCTTGGGGAGAAGAAGAAGGAAGAGGAAGAGAAAGAAAACAACAAAAAACTATTCTTTTTTAAGGTACCAGTATGCGTTTTTTTTTTGTTTTTTTTTTTTTGTTGCGCTCACCGGCCGTGCTGCAAAGGGAAAAAAAAAAAAAAAAAAAAAAAAAAAAGGGTCCCTATTGTTTGCTTCTTCCAACGCCGGACAGTTGTTGTGTGCAGGTATCGCAGGGGGGGGATTTTTTTGTGTCCCCCCCCCCCGGAATGACAAAACAGAAAACGGAGAAAGAAAAAAAAAAGTAAAGTAGCCCTGGCTTTCGGAAGAAATAAGGGCTATCTCCCCTCCCCCCCCCCTTTTTTATATTACACCCCTGAAGACGGTCGTTTTTGAGGGGATTTGTTCTGCTCCGCCAGTAGGTCTCTCAGGCACGCAAGTGCGGATTCCTCTTGCTGATCCTGTGTGTGTGCGTGCTTTATTCTTCTAATCACAAACCACAGGGTCGATTACTCCTTGGTGCGCGTTGGCCATTAACACTATATCCAAGGAAGAGGCTTGCCGGGAGGACCTCAATGCCGTTCTTAAGGACCCTTGCATAAGAACAGGGGCCCCATCGAGAGCCTTGGCTTCTGCTTCAGCGGAACTCATCTGTCGTTACAAAACAGTTTTTTTTTTTTTTTTTTTTTTTTTTTTTCTTTTTCTTTTAAAAAATTCTCACTGTGATGGAAGGGTATAAAAAAAATTTTTTTTTATAAAAAAAAAAAAAAAAAAAAAATAGATAAATGTATAATTCAAAAAAAAAATTTTTTTTTTTCTCATCTCATTCTCTCTTTTCGACAAAGTGGGGGGAAGCTAGGAGGAAAGATGATAGAAAAAAAAATGCACGAACCACGGGGGGGGGGGGGGGGGGGGGTATTTCAACTGGACAGCATCATGTCGTTGGACCGCCCGTTGGTGAGGATGTAGCACCGGTCCTTTTCATTTTGAATCTCGTACTCGATAAGCTTGAGAACAGAGCTTGCAAAGTGCTTGCAATTGTCGGTGGCGACGCTGTACGGGGTGTTCAAGAAAAGGTTCATCAGCCTGGTGACAGTCACCATAGGTATCAACACAGGTATACATATCACCTCAGTCACAAGCGGATTCACTCGCAGACGGCCTTGCTGGGTGGTGCTAAACACTCTATCAAAGGAAACGTCTTCTCGGATAACGACCCCTTGCCGGACCTTTTCAGCGCAGATAAAAACGCACCCGTGGGTGTTCGCGTATCGTTGACATTCAAAAATGAGGAAATCGTGCTTGATAATACCCCCCGTTAGGGTTATGTTGGAGGAGCACCGTTTCACCCTCACGATTCTCAGCCCTTTGTTCGGTGGCTCTTCGGCCATCCATTGCAGGTCCGCTTTGTACATTTCCTTGGCCCTGTCCATGTTCCACTCTGCCACGTCTAGGTAGTACTTCGCTTCTGGTTCGGCAAGGCCTTCCACAGTCAAGGCCTTAACAGCTTTTTCCCTTTGTAGAACAGCTTCTTTGCATGGGATGTCTAACACCTTCCTGTTCAAAAAATCCAGGTCCTCGTATAGTAGGTTGTTGGCCTTCATGATGTCCCCCGCCGCAACACCGTACCTCAGCGAGAGCATCATCATGTTGTCACCGGGGCGGAGTTTGTGGGTTTTGAACATAGTCGTTCCCCCCGCCGCCGCTGCCGCCTTTTTTTTTTTTTTTTTTTTTTAATTTGTTAGCCAACATATAGGTGAGGCGACGAACAAAAAAAAAAAAAAAAAAAGGTGGGAGAGGGGGGGGGGGGAAAGAACAAAGAAAAAAAAAAAAAAAAAAAAAAAAAAAAAACTTTGTTTGTTTCGTGTTTGTCACGATACGACAGCCGCCTCTGCACGGAGGGATGGGTCGTCCTCTTCGTCGTCGTCCAGGATGTCCATCGCATCCTCTTCCTCGTTGCTGATCGTTGTTGCGGTTTGCTCTCGTGTTATGGTGGCGGTCAGTTCAGGAAGGGACCTGGTGGGGTGCCCCCAGTTCACGAGATATGATATTATAAAAACCTGCACTCTGTGTGGTTCCTTCACCGTGTCGAAGGTTGCAGCTGCCTTTGTGACGAGCGTTTGCAACTTCGACGCTGCCGACGACACAAGCGAGGCACCGAACGTGAACACCGTCTTCTTCTCAGTGAGGGGTATGTTGTGCTCCACACCACTTTCATCAAACAGCACAACCAGCTTTTTCAAAATTTTTGTGGAGCTGTCGCCAAGAGGCAACGCTGCAAACTTATTCTCACCGACATCAGGAAACCGCATTAAATGGCGTCTCGCTTCCCTTTGATACACAACGTGCCCCATCGGCGGCCGTGGATTTTCACCATCTACAAGATATTCTGCAAAACCATGACTCCGTGTTCTTATAGTAAGTTCCGCCCCAGAGACCATCTCGGTGAAGGTTACAGGAGGGGGCATTTGCGGGTTTATTTCCGAAGCAGCGTCGGGCCATAATTTCGTGATTTTTCTCGCAGGGGAGTAGAAGTCTGACGACGGGGCTGCGGTTCGGTATATCCCCAGGGCCTTTCCGTTTGAAAGCATCTCGTTCATGGTTGTTCCGTGGTGGTCTGTCTCTGAGAGGACCCGTGCAGGATCATCTCTAAGAATTTGAAAGTACGGGTTTTCAAAATCGCTCACGGCACTGTACGTTTTCAGAGATTGATGTTCGACTCCGCTGCCCATTCTCGAAAACGCCTTTAGATGCGGTGACACTGTGAAATTCACCAGCCCGTTCGGGGGGTTGCAAAATGCATTATGCGACACGAGTAGGACCCCCAACGCAGCGGTGATCAGCACCCCTTCATCATAATCACACGTGTGCGCAGTAATCTTCGTGGTTTTAACAAACTGATGGTGCGCCCATGATCGGTTCACGGAACTACCCGTATAGTAATAATAACCTACCGGGTGGAACCCGAAGGATGTGAATGTGGAAGGGATTCGATCACAAGGGTGGAAAAATGAGTGGAGGCTGGCTGCAATGCCTTCTTTCGAAAGGAAAGTGCTCAACCGTTTCCCTGCCCAGTACGGCGCACCGAACGTGACTGCCATCGCGACATTTTTCCACTCCGGTCGAGCCAGCAAGGTTTGGGTTAGTTTAATGCTGGCGATGCAGCCCCCTAAAGAGTGCCCTGCAAAGACAATCTTCTTTATCGTGTTTTCGCGTAATCTTCTTTCGATCGTTTCAGTCATTTCCTCACTATTGTACCTGAGGGATCTATTGTAGAACCCACAGTGTACATTGCTACCTTCCGGGGTTTTAGGAAAAGGCCGTTTTCTCATGTGAACGTCGGATAGGAAATCGTTCAAATGTTTTGTGCCGCAAAATGCGAAGTAAAGAGTGTCAGCGTCGCTCGCCATAACCATGGGGTGGACCTTTGTTCCGGGGCCTATACAATCTATTATTTCAACAGAACCTTGGAGCTGGAACAGATCCCAGCAGCTGGCGAGTTTTTGCAGCCTTCTGAAAGCGGATTTTCTGGTGTACAAAGGGTCGATTACTTTGTAAGCGTGCTCTGAGAGGACAGCGCTGGTAGTAATCCTTCTTCTCTGGTCGGGGTCGGTCAGAAGCGCGCATTTTTCATCCACAACATTGTAGCTCTCTTCTGTTGCAGAATCAATGCCTTCCCAAGTTTCTTCTTCGTCCGACATTATATTATTATTATTTTTTTTCACCCCCCCTTTTTTTTTGGTGTATTTTTTTTTGTTTTGTTTTTTTTTTGCGAAATGAGAAAAAAGAAATGAGGAAAAAAAAAAAAAGATTTTTTTGCAATAACAAATTTCTCTGATTTTTTTTTTTCCCTTCTTTTTTTTCACTCTTCCCACGATTTCTTCAACAGCCCGCTGTCAAAGGATTTTGAAAGCAAGGACAGATTGGCGATTCTGGCGTAGGCCTCGAGGCAGTTCCACACCGCTCTCGTCTCGTCTTTGCACTCTGTCTCGGGGCGGTTTTTCCAACACATATTTGTGTCCCGTACTTGCAATGGGCAGTACGCTGTACTGATGTTATTGATGTAGCTTTCAAGCATCTGGGAGGTGCGTGGATTTTTATTTATTTTTTTTTTTTTTTTTTTTTTTAAACAATACCGAAACGCATTTTTGTGGGTCAGTTTCTTCCTTCACACATTTGGTCCACAATTTTTCCGATGCCCGGGCCTTGGATACAAACACGTTCACCCGCCTTTCTTCTTGCGCGACAAATTCACTCGAAACTTCCGACCATGGCGTTCCTCCTTGCGTGGCGTCTTCGCTCATTTGTGTTTAAGTTAAAATTATTATTGTTTGTTTTATTCCTTTTTCTCCTCCCCCTCCCCCACCGCACTCCTTCTTTTTTTTTTTTTTTGTTATTTTTATTTCAAACTCCAAGAAAGAACAAAATAACAAAAGAAGAAGGAAAAAAAAAAAAGAAATATCGCACAGGAAAAAAAAAAAGAAAGAAGACAAAAAGGACAGACTTAATAGGCATAGCAAATAAATAAAAAAGGCCAGGGAGGGGTAAAAAAAAGGGGGGGGGGGGGCGCAGCTATTTACTCTTTTTTTTCTTGAATTTAACTCCTAGGTAAAACACGTGGGTCCTGGGGCAAAAAAAAAAAAATACTAATTATTCGTTGTAAGCCTATCTCTCTCTCTTTTTTTTTAAAAATCTTTTTCCTTCTTTTTGTTACAATGAGCTTATCAGACCGGAACTATTAAAAAAAAAAAAAAAAAAATAATAACTATTTATTTAGTGAAAATAAGATCGTATGATTTTCACGCGTGGTGGTTTAACGAGTGGGTATATGACTTCACGAGCGAAGCGAGTGAAGGAACATCAACGAGTTAAACATGCCATCACAAGTGAAAATCGGATCTATTTTCACTAAATCCGTTGTTTTATTTAACGTCAGTCAGATTTGAAAGGGTGGGGCATTACAGGTTACAAGTTACAAGTTACAAATTTTATTGGGGGTGCTTATGGTTGATATTGATTGTCAAGGCATATCCTGTGTGGTGCGGGCTGTGCGTCCATGGGTGCTGACAGGACCTCGGTCTGGACCTGTGGGGCTGCTGCCTGGGTTGCTGAGGTTGCCCCACTAGCAGCTGTCACCGCCGCTGGCTTGCCAAGCCCACCTCTCTCCCCTTCTATTGAGAGAGGCGACCAGATCCTTGAGTGACGTAAAAAGTGAGATTCCCAGATTCGAACCGGGGTTTCCAAACAAGGGGCCTGTGTGGTAACCACTTAGGTGATTCCTTTTCCGTGTTTGCCCCCGACCCCTTGCTGTGCAGTGAAAATAGGGCAAGCGTGAATATAAAGTACTTTATATTCACTCATAAAGTAATTTTCATTTCTGCCCCTGTTTTCTTCCTAAAACAAGCCTGAAATCTGCAATGAAAATAAAGTGAAGCGTGAAATAATGTGAAATATTATATTCACTCCCACCCTTGAAAATCTGACTGGAGTTATAAAAAAAAAAAAAAAAAAAAAAAAAAAAAGCCCTCCTCCCCTTAACTCGGACTGTTTGGTGCGAAAATCATTTGCGTCGGTGCCTCAAAATGGAAACCCTCACTTGAGCAGCCAGTTCTGTGGGTGTTTTTCCTTCTTCCCCCCCCCATTTTTTTTTTTGGTTGCATGCTGCAAAAAAAAAAAAAAAAAAAAAAAACCATACTGCACAATGGGACTTCGTAGGCCGTCAGTGGAACAAAACGAAAACCCCTCAAACCCTTGCGGATTCTGCAAGTTTTTTTTTTTTTTTTTTTTTTTTTTTTTCCTTTCCCCCATACCCAACAGGGCCCGTCATGATACGGAGCAGGAGACTGCGGCGACGCCAAACGAGGTATCGAGTCGTCCATTGATTCAGATGAAACCAACGAAGGTGAGGTGCCTGGGGGAAGCTGTCGCGGCCTTGTAAGGCGGGAGGTGGTCGAGGTGGTAGGTGAAGCAAGGTTGAACCCCTTGGTAACCTCATCGGCAACGTCGGAGGGAAAATTAGACCCGTGAAGCAAATCACAGAAACGCTTCCCTTCCTCTCGCTCATGCTGGCGAACATCGTGGTAGAAGTTAGGGCCACGCTTGGCAGCCCTGCTGGAGTCCGGCTGGTGAGGGGTGAGAGGGGGTGAAGCTAAATCACTTCCCTCCTCTGTTTGGAACAAGACTACGCTTCGTGATGTAGAAGAAAGCGAGCCCCCCTCCCCCTCCCCCTCAGGGTGCAGGCATGTCTGCACCTCCTGCAGGTTCATCTCATCAAACATCACGAAGTCGGATAACACGGTGAATCTCACCCTGCTGCCGCTGTGTTTCTTCTTCAGAATGCTTTTGCTCCTTGTCATCCCAGGAGGGCTGTTGCACCCCCTTGACATGTCCCTCCCCCTCGACTCCGTCGCCGTCTCCGTCACATGAAGATACCCAAACTTCTCACAAACCGTGCTCAGCGCAGCTTCTCTTTTCCGTTTTGCATTCGTCATCACGTGTATTAAAAATGTGGAAATATTCTTTTTTTTTTTTTGTTTTTGTTATTGTTTTGTTGAGCGGGGAGGGGAAAGAGAAAAAAAAAAAAAGAAAAGAATGGGATTACACACTTTTTCTCCCCCCCCGTTCCCACACTTTTTTTTCTTGATGGGGGGGGGTGGTGGTTTTGTTTTTTTCCTCTCTTTATTTCTTTGGAGAAGAAACGTGTTTTCCGATCTTGGCGAAGGCACGCTTCCGCTTCTCGAGCTTTTGCCAAGCGGCGATGCGCTCCTTGAGGTACGGGTTGTTGTAAGGGTTGCGGTATTTGATCTCCGCGTCTTCGGCGGTCCTCCACCCCTCGCCCTTGAGCTCCCACGCGGTATCTTTTTGAACCTGCACACGGTCGAGCTGTGTGGCATCATAAGGTGTCTCGGAGGTGTCTTGGGTGCTCTTGGATGCTTCGTTCTCAGAACGCTGTGATTATTATTATTATTATTATTATTATTATTTTTTTTTTTTTTTTCATCATTCCCATACCAAGTTTGAATTGAACCTATAGAACCTGCTGTCTCTGTAAGGGTACCCTGGGAAAACGACAACCTCTTCACCCTCAGGCGGCTCCCTCTTGCTCATATGACCTGGGCCCTGTTTGTGGAAATACGTGTACTCCCAGATGGAGAACGGGTCAGGCGTCAACTTTCCGATACGCGCCTCTGCAGTGTTTGCAATCCCACGAAGGTAGTCCTCCCAGTAGTCTTGTTTTTTCTGGAGAGAAACCTGGTTAGGCGATCGAAGGTTGGGCTGAGAAACAACAGGCTGTTTTTCAGGGGGGATCTCCCCGATTTCTTCGGGTGTTTTTTCAAGCATAGTCCATTCCCGGGGACTTTCCGGGTTTGCGAGAAGCTTCTCCTTGTAGAATCCGCTGAGGTATCCCCGGCGGTCATCGTTAGCGTAGACATCTCTGATCAGCTCCTCGGGAGGAAGCTTGCCTCTTCCAATAACAGGGAACCTCCAAGGGGTTTTTTCCTTTGCGATGCTTTCTTCATCCCTCCATCTTGTTACCACAGTGCCCCCGTTTGCCTCTACGATTTTAACTGCTTCGGGGTCGGCGTTTTCCAGTTCGATATCAATCGTCGCACCAAACCAGGTACAATTATTTCCGACAAGCTTCAGGCCAGGCCAATGGTAGTCGTCCACGAGCCTTGCCTCGATGAGAGTGTTTGGTGTGATTCTCTCGTTGGTGTTGAGCAGCCCTGTGTCGATCCACCATTGTATCATGTCTAGCCCTATTCTAGTGTAGGAATCTTCCACCACGATTTCGCCTTTTTTGGTGCCCCACCCTGTGTGACCGAGGATGGGGAGGAATTTGTAGAAAGCCCAGTGCGGGGTCTGCTGCCGTTTCGATGAGTTCTTCCCGCCAGTTCTGCGATCGTCCAGAATGTTCATGACCCACCATGGGTTCGCTCCTGACCTTGCTACCAATCTGTTCTTACCGAAGATGTTGGGGTGTCGTTGGCCTTTTCTCCACCAAGCCGTCATTCTCATCCAAGGCGGCCCGCCCTGATGAAGAAGCTTCGACTTCGTGGCGCGCTGCACTGGGTTAATGTAGCTCCCAGGGTTCTTGTATTTTAAAAACGGGTTGCCATCCTTCCCCTCTGTCTCGATCTCCTCGGGCCGTGTTGCGTATGACAAGGACTCGTCATTGTACATTGCCTTGTGCCACCACCACAGCGTGGGAATCGGGTGCTTTTCAGGGTCGTTGGAAATTGGCTCCACAATCTCTGCAATATACGGCCTGGGTTTAATGTTCCCCGGCTCCACCGAGCTGTTGGTTTTTTTTTTTTTTTTTTTGTTTTGTTTTTTTTTTTGAACCATACTCGAATACAATGCTCAGATCCAGGACTTTCTCTGGGATGCTTTTGTGAACCTGCCCGTTAATGATGCTCAGGGGCCGGGGTTTCACGTTGATTTTCTGCATTTTCCCCATCGGTCTGGGTTCGTAGACGGGTCCTTGTTCCATGTGTTCGCTGGCCATTGGTGTCTCTTCCTGGACTACATTGTCCTTGTTCCTTCGATACAGGATCTGTGGGGTTTAAAAAAAAAAAAAGAAATATAAAAAAAAAAGAATAATCATACCGATGAGTATGTCCCACCTTTGCCGTGGGGACCCAGTTGTGCACATCGCGTGACTGTGTTGTGCCGCAGCATTTTCCCTTTCCCCCCCCCTCTCTTGCGGGGTGCCCGCTTCGGCCCTCCCTCTCCCTGTATGTTGGTTATGTGGTGGTTTTGAAGGACAGCAAGATGAAAAAAGAATAGTCACGCACCATCCCCATAAGGAAAGACGCGTTGCAGTTGTTATGAACTCTTTCGAGAGAGAGAAAGGGGGGGGGGGTATATTTTATGAGAGATGGCCGTGTGCTGATGAGGGCACAGGGGGTGTGGGAGGAAGACAACGCACTCACAGCAGTGCGATGACCTTGGTGGTGGCGACCTGCTGCTCCCTCACGCAGGAGGAAAGGTACATCCTCGAGACCTCTCTTGCTGTGTGCTGCGCGTGCTTCATCTGAGACATGAGCACAGGTTGCATTCCTTCTGCCGCCAGACATTCCTTCTCGAAGCCCCTCATGTTCTGCAGACACATTGCTGCAAGCTTTTCTACTGCCTCCACTCGAGACCCCGCCAGAGCCAGCTGCTGTAGTTGGTGTTGGTGTTGGTGTTGGTGTTGCTGTTGCTGTTGCTGTCTGTTCCCCAAGTCATCCAGCCCTGTCCCCGCCGTTGTGGTGGTCCTCGGAGTGGCGCCTGTGTCTTGTGTTGGTGGTGGTGATGATGATGATGATGGTGGCGGTGGTGGGGGCCTTGGAGTGATACGCTCTTCAGCCAACGCCATCGCCTTTGGTTGTGGTGTCATCAAGGGCTCCTGCAGCAGCGGCCTTGCCTGCGGCTCCATCACAGTTCCTTGCTGAACACATCCTTCCTCTTCCTTTTCTTCTTCTGGCTGGTCTCTGCTGGTTCTCCTTCCCGGTGTTCTCTGATGCTGCACTTCTCGTGGCACGGGTGGTGCCGGTGGTGGGAGGAGCGGTGGCTGTGGTGTCGCGGCTTGCTGCCCAGCAGCAGCACCCACGTCGCCGACTGGTCCATCGTACTTCAACTTCTCCTCCATCCCGAACATGAAGCCGTCCCCGTCCATCAGCACGTCGCCCTCTACTTCCACCCCCCACATCCCTTCCTCTACCTCCCCTCCCAGCAGCCCCTCCCCCAGGAACGTGTCACCTTCCATCTCAGACAAAAACGCCATTTCGTCTTGTGTATGTAACCTGTGCAAGAACCTTCCCATCCCCTGATGTGCTTCCCTGCACGTTGGATGCGAAGCAAAAAAAAAAAAAAAAAAAAAAAAAAAAAAAAAGCAATTCTGGGTGGCACGACTGGGAATATTTTTTCCTCGTTCTTTTTTTTTTTCTTTTTTAGTCAGCAGGCAATAAGAACATTCGCATTGCAGGCTTGCTGCTCAGAAGTCTAACACGTGATTGAGGTTGCCGTGTGGTCATCATGCAGAGGGGGTCACAGAAGATGGTCAAAGCTGGGGGAGACACATGTCAGAAAGGACAAGTCACGGTGCACTCCGCAAAGTGTGCAAAAGTCCTACCCTTCGAAATGTCATATCTGACACAAGCGCGAAGACCTAACGCTGCACAGGTGTCTGTCGCAGCAACGAAAGGCGCTTAAGCTGTGTGGGCCGTCTCTTTTAGGATTCATCTCAGAGAGGACAAGTCACGGTGCACTCCGCAAAGGGGTCATCAGAGGCCGTGTGCAAAACTCTTATGGTTTTCACCTTCCGCGTATCGGGAAACATTCCCTCTTCTCATGTTTTATTTTCTCTTGGCTTTTGTTCAGAAGGAATCCAACTTTTTTCAAAAATATCGATCTCAGCTGGAAAAGGCGAACCCTTTCCATCGAGTGGTTAATTAAACATGTATTTTGAACGATCATCATTTTTGCAAAAACCCAACACACAGCCAAGTAGATCACATCTCAGAGAGGACAAGTCACGGTGCACTCCGCAAAGGGGTCATCAGAGGCCGTGTGCAAAACTCTTTTATAATACATAACATATCGGTAGAGGTGCTGCTCGGGACGCTCTGCACGGTACTTCACCGTCTCTCCCCGTCAGCGGTAAGTTCACTCTGCCGCATGGGGAGGCAGCCAGAATCCAGAATGAGGGTGTGGCCATCGGCCGTGTCCACAAAGTTCTTGCCTTCCACAGGGGAGGGGTCAGCAGGCAATAAGAACATTCGCATTGCAGGCTTGCTGCTCAGAAGTCTAACACGTGATTGAGGTTGCCGTGTGGTCATCATGCAGAGGGGGTCACAGAAGATGGTCAAAGCTGGGGGACTTCATCGAAATGTCATATCTGACACAAGCGCGAAGACCTAACGCTGCACAGGTGTCTGTCGCAGCAACGAAAGGCGCTTAAGCTGTGTGGGCCGTCTCTTTTAGGATTCATCTCAGAGAGGACAAGTCACGGTGCACTCCGCAAAGGGGTCATCAGAGGCCGTGTGCAAAACTCTTATGGTTTTCACCTTCCGCGTATCGGGAAACATTCCCTCTTCTCATGTTTTATTTTCTCTTGGCTTTTGTTCAGAAGGAATCCAACTTTTTTCAAAAATATCGATCTCAGCTGGAAAAGGCGAACCCTTTCCATCGAGTGGTTAATTAAACATGTATTTTGAACGATCATCATTTTTCTTTCCACCAAGGTTGTGTTGCACTCAAAACGCAAGAAAAAAAAAAAAAAAAAAAAAAAAGAAAAAAAAATGACATTTAAAAAAAGAAGCCAAAATGAAGATTTAAAAAAGAAACAAGATAAAGTTCACAAAAATAGAAAACTGAAAAACAAAAAGCTGAACGTTCCGAGTTTGCAGGTAAGGTAACACAAAGCGGAGTGATGTGTGCCAAAAGCCAACACCATCAAAAGTGCCACGAAGTGGGAACGAGAAGGGTTGGTGGACACACCACTGCAAAGCTTCAAGAAAAAAAAGGGGGGGGGGGGAATGGAAAATGATTCAAAAACTCTTTTTGATTTTCTCTCAACTCAACTCAATAACTAAAAGTCCCCCCCACCACCACGACCACCACCACCACCTATCTACTTCTT
The DNA here is from genome assembly GCA_964019335.1 of Diplonema japonicum. Taxonomy (NCBI): domain Eukaryota; phylum Euglenozoa; class Diplonemea; order Diplonemida; family Diplonemidae; genus Diplonema; species Diplonema japonicum. Next base: position 344,934 of record OZ025734.1, read on the forward strand.
CTTAGCGATGACCTTCTCAGTGGTCTTGGTGACCTTGCCAAGCATGACGACCCCGTTGCCCTCCATGATGGCGACACGGGAGAGACCCTCGCAGTTCTTGAAGGTGTCGACGACGAGGGGCTGCTGGGGGGCGAAGACGACCTCAGCCATCTCGTTGGCCTTCAGGCAGTGGGGCTCCTCCGCCTTCTTCCCGCCAGTCTCCTTCCCCATCTTCCACACCAGCTGGGTCATCCTCACGGCGGACCTCCCCGTCCTCACGAAGCACACGGGGGTGTACCCGACCTTCAGCTCACCGGGGTGGTCCAGGATCTGCACCTGCGCGTTGAAGGTCCCGGCCTCCTTCAGGGAGGCGTCCTTCTTGTAGATCATCACGTCACCGGTCCTCGGCATGTTGTCCTTGTTGAGACCCTTCACGTTCAGCCCCACGTTGTCACCAGCCTTGGCGTCCTCGCACCTCTTGTGGTGCATCTCGCAGGTGAAGACCTTCCCCACGCAAGCGTTGGCGGCCGTGTGGGTGGGGAGGAAGAGCACTTCCTCACCTGGCTTCACGATACCTTGCTCCACACGGCCGGTAATAACATCACCGACACCCTTGATCTGTGTTTTTGTGTTGTGTTGGTGTTGGTGTTGTGTTGGTGTTGTGTTGGTGTTGTGTTGTGTTGTGTTGTGTTGTGTTGGTGTTGTGTTGTGTTGTGTTGTGTTGTGTTGTGTTGTGTTGGTGTTGTGTTGTGTTGTGTTGTGTTGGTGTTGTGTTGTGTTGTGTTGTGTTGTGTTGAGTGTGTGTTTTCTTTCGTGTCTTCTCTCACATACCTTGTACACACCCGAAACAGGCATCCTCATAGGAGCATCGTTCTTCCTCTCAGGCATCCTCACCATCTTGTCAAGGGCATCAACAAGGGTGTCGATGTGAAGCTTCTCGTCAGCCCCGACGAGGACATCCTGACCCTTCCACCAGTCCATCTTAGTCGACTTCTTCAGAAGGTTGTCACCGATCCAACCCGAGATGGGGAGGACGGGGACGTTCTTCTCAACGAAGTCCTTCTTCCAACCGGTCTTCACCAACATGCTCTTCATCTCCTCCTTGATCTCGTTGTACCTCTCCTCCTTGTACTGCGCGACGTCGCAGTCCATCTTGTTGATCCCGACGATGAGCTGCTTCACACCGAGCAGGTTGATGAGACGGGCGTGCTGCCTGGTCTGCCCCTGGATCTCACCAGCCTTGTGGTTCCCCCTCGCGATCGCCGACACGAAGTTCCCGTCAGCGGGGATCATCAGGAGCGCCACGTCCGCCTGCGAGGCCCCGGTGATCATGTTCTTGATGAAGTCCCTGTGCCCAGGGGCGTCGATCACCGTGTAGTGCCACTTCTCCGTGAAGAACTCCTTCGTCGTGCAGGCGATCGTCACACCACGCTCACGCTCCTCCTTCTGCCTGTCCATGTAGAAGGCGAAGGCGAAGGACTGCTTCCCGAGACGCTCCGCCTCAGCCTTCAACTTCTCCATCTCACGCTCGGGTATCCCACCCAGCTCGAAGAGGAGACGCCCCGTCGTCGTCGACTTCCCAGAGTCCACGTGACCGCAGATCACGATCGACAAGTGCTGCTTACCGTCCGTTGCCATCTTTAGTTTTTCTCTTTTTAACTTGCTGCCCCTGTAGGTGCAGGTGTGTGGGTTTGTGGGGGGTGGGGAGAATAGTAGAAGGACAATATAAAAAAAAAAGGTCGTCTCGATTGTAGTGGTGCCATGCATGTAGTATGTGACAAGGAATGTAAAAGTGGAGAGGCAAAGAAAGCCTTTTGAAATAGGGAGAGGGGCCACAGAAGCAATTAAGCACCAACTGGAAAGTATGTTGTGGGAGGTATGCTTCACTGGCACAAGTTCGCGGAGAGGCTACAACCTGGGTGGTTTCCTGATGAAGACGTGACTAGTAAGTAATTCTGTGTGCGGTGTGATTGTAGAAGGTGGCACTAGGAAGAATGAAAGAAACAGGTGTGAGAAAGAAGAGATAACAATAACAACACTAGCTCTTCACTGCCTTTCATCGTGGTCTTCGTACTTCCTTTTCACACCCCTCTTCAGCGACCTGACCATTAAGTGCTGCCACATGAAGGTAGGAGGTTCCGTCATCATCCACAAGGCTGGGGTCAAGCTTGCACTCTTCGATGAAATACCTCATCACATCAAGGTACCTGACAACATGCAAGTGGTTGCTACACACAGCAAGGTCTATGGGTGCCATGCCTCTATTGTCTCCCAAATTGGGGTCCAGCTTAAAGTCACTCACGAGCCACTCCAGTGATAGGATTGTTTTGGTTGCTACCTGCAGCCTTCCAACTTTAGAACTTTTGTTTGTTGTCCGGTTTCGCTGGTGTGATTGGGAAGAAGGGCAGCATAGTCCCCCCCCCCCCCCCCCGTGTTTTTTTCTTTTCTTTAGGGACCGATTTTTGACTATTCTGAGGAATTTGTGTTTCCAACGAAACAAGCAAGCGTGCCGACTTCTACGAAGATACACAAAGTATCGTGGCTGGTGTCCTAGGTAATTTCTGCATGGCGTTTGGCATGGCATCCCGAGCAGCACTTGAATGTGGACGAACGCATAATCCCACATACTGGGGACTTCTGCGACAGCCTCGGCGAACACATGTGATATTAGTTTCTTTAGAGGAAGGGTTTTTTTTTTTTTAAACCTGTCTTGAGAGTTGGGTGTTGTTGTAGATTAGTCAGCAAGAAAAGGGAGGTGAAAAGAACAAAATGTCAAAGCAGGGAGGGAGGGAGGGAGGAATAGAGTCGTTGCGGTTTCATTACCCCATCGCGATTATAGAAGAAAAAGAAAAATGGGGACGGAGACAATCGAGTTCTTTTTTTTATTCTCCCATTTTTCGCGATGATGGGGTGGGGAGGAGTGTAGTGATGAACCCCATCGGCAGTAGGGGAAGAAAAAGAAAAATGGGGCTTTGGTTGCAACACTATTTGGCGTTAAGTGTGCAGCGAAAAAAAAAAGGGGGGGGGAAATAAATAAATAAAGAAAATGTGAGTTAAAGGAGTGAGAAGAGAAAAGAATAAAAAGAATCTTTATTCGTGCTTTTTAATTATTATTTACACTCTTTTGAAATTACTCTCGGGGGGGGGTGCCAAATCTCATTACCTCATGGCGGAGAAATAGGGGTTTTCGGTAAATAATATGCCTTTGGGCAACTTTTTTCCTTTCAGTTTGCCAATTTCCCCCGGGTTCAGCTCAATTGGCCAACTTTTGCCTCGGCTTATTACCAAGTTTGCCCATTTTTGCCTAGGTTTCCCCCTCTTGTTGTACCCTTTGCCACCTCATGGTGAAGTAATTTCAGAGAGTTGTGAAATAAAACCACTTATTATTCGCCGAGGAATGACTTTACCGGCTCTCGGTTGCACTTTTAAAATGCGGAACCTCGAGATAACGGTAAAGTCATTAGCTCATGTTGGCAGTAAATAGCTATTTTTTTTTTTTTTTTTTTTTTATTTTTGTGTGTGTCTTTCTTTTTTCTTTTTTTTCTTCTTCAATTGTTATTTCTTTCTTCGGATTCTGGGAAAAAAAGAAATTGTGAAAAAATAAAGGTGGGAAAAGAAACAAAAAAAAAAAAAAAAAAAAAAACAAAAAAAAAAACTAGTTGTTCTGTTGTTGTAGCCCCAAATGGTGTTTCTCTCACTAGATATATCTTTGTGTTTTGCGTGCAACTTTATACAGTTTTCTTCTTCTTGTTTCTTTTCTTGTAAAAAGAAAAAGAGGAAGAAACTTTAAAGGAAACATAAAGGATACCTTGTACCGTATACTTTGTTGCACAGCATTCTTTTTAGATAACTACAACAAACAACGAGTCCTTCTATTTTTGTCATAAAATTGTTCAAAGAGCCTTTAAAAAAAAAAAAAATACAGTTCAGAGTACGAGTCAGCAAATCCTGAGATAGAATACTGCATGTTGCCACTTTTTTTTTTTTTTTTTTTTTTTTTTTGTTCATCAAGAAACTGGGCCGCCCTTTCTGAATACAAAAGAAATGATAGGTAATAGTGACAATGCGAAATTCGTGGATTTTTTTTTCTTGTATTTTTTTTTTTTTTTTTTTTTTGAATTTATTTGTGCAAGCTTCTTTTCCTTTAGTGCAATAGGGAGAGAGTATAGAAAAGCTTATAAGTGGTTCACTCCTTTTCAAGAGTAACCAACCCTTCCAAAGAAACAAAAAACAAAAAAAAAAAAAAAGCAGCAAAAATGTTTTGCTTTAAAAACTTTTTTTCCTCTATTTTTTTTTTCTTTCTTCTTCATTCCCCTACCTTTTTTTCATTCAAAGGTAGAAAAAAAAACAAACAAATGTTGAGTTTTCCTACCAAGTTTAAAAGCAAGAAGGGGACGGGAAAGGAAATATGAAGAAGAAAAGGAGAAGAAAAAGTGGGGAAAAAAAAAAAAAAAAAGCCAAGTGAAGAAAGAAAACAACACGTTAGTAGAAAAAGGGAGAAAAGGTAGTAGTTTTCAGCTTTTGCCTGATCACGGGTTGGCCAAACACTCGCACTTGGAAGGCGGGCAAGGACCACCACACCCAACCCTCGTCGGCTTCGGGCACCACGGGTCAGCCAGCTCGCCAATCTTACTGAAGATCACGAAGGAGGTGGCCTCCTCGGTGGTCGGGGGAAGGAGCAGCGAACCCCCTGCCTCCACCTGAACCCTGTACGACACCATTCTCTGTGCCGTGGACCCCCACTTGGGAGCGCAGGAGGCCGACTCGAACCCAGACAGAGGGAGCAGGGCGGGGAAGCCACCGTTCACCTTCCCCGAGCACGGAGGGCAGTGGTAGTGCGACAGGATGAACTCGCAGACCTCCGTCCCGCAGCAGCTGAGCTTCATGGGGGTCCCCTTCGGCACGGGCCCAGCAGGGGTGTGCACCTGCATCTCCCTCATGTTCTCGGGGATCATCGTCAGCACCGCCTCGCTGTTGCTGAAGGACTCCATCCCGTTCACATTGGTTGCAGGGACGGTGGTCCCACCCACGATCACCCTTGTCTCAGGGGTGGTGCAGCTCACATCCTCCACATCCTCGTCAGCAAGGATCTTGTCGACGGGACCGCACCCGGGCCTCGACACCAACACACGCACCTTGCGGGGAGCAGTCCCGCCACAGGTCGCCGACACGAGACCGCAGAAGTCGTGCTCCGCACAGGCAAGGCTCCCAGCAGCCTTCGTCACAACGGTGTCGGGGGTCTCGTCACCCCACTTGAAGGTGAAGGTCAGCATCTCGCCCAGGTTGTCCGACTCCACGAGGGTGCAGAAGGTCTCCTTCCCTGCTGTCTGGGGGTAGGGGGCGACACCGGTGTCCACAGAGGTCACCACAGGGCGCAGGTACACAGGCTCAGAGGTGTCCATGTCCTGTGCCGTCGACCCGTCGCCGAAGTGGAAGGACCAGGTGTTGATCCCGCGAATGAAGGTGGCATCCATCTTCAGCTCCCAGTTCAGGTTCGTGGGAAGCCCATCGATGGCACCGCCGTCGGTGTTCCCTCTGAACCTCCAACGGGCGCCGATGCTGTACGGGGCGCTGGCCCCCTTGTTGTGGTTGATGTTGCCGAGAGTAGTGCTGGTGGTCCAGTCCCACTCATTCGCATGGTCGTCCCTCTCCGCGATGCTGACCCCCTCTGGGATACCCGTCACAAGAGCGTCGATCGCAGCAGAGGGCTGACTCCCGTGGTCGATCCCGTGCGTCCAGAAGAAGGACAGGTGCGTGGGGTTGTTGAGGTCCCTGAAGAGGAACATGTTCGAGACACGCGCCTTCTCAAACCCAGTGTGGCTGCTGTCAGACCTGTAGTCGTAGAACTGCTTCGCTGTCATCGCCCTCTCCACGGCAGGGACCGTCCGGCGGTTCTTCCCGTTCTCCTGCTCCACCACGAACTGCTTCACGTTCCCCACGAAGGTGAGGGGGCATGTTTGAGCAACCGCCGTCCCAAGGGACAGCAGGACACAGGCGAGGGCACGCGACATTCTTTTAAGAAACAAATGTGAATTAAAAAAAACCCTGTTGTTTGGAGTGAGATATGTGATGAAAGAAAAAAAAAACCCTCCCCTGTGTCAAATATTTAAGGGGTGAAAAAGAATAAATACTGCATACGAAAACAGAGAGTCGGATAAAAAAGGATAAAGGTGACTGACATCCTCAAGAGGAGCCTCCCACGTACCAGGAGGTATGCTTCACTGGCACAAGTTCGCGGAGAGGCTACAACCTGGGTGGTTTCCTGCTGAAGACGTAAGTAATTCTGTGTGCGGTGTGATTGTAGAAGGTGGCACTAGGAAGAATGAAAGAAACAGGTGGGAGAAAGAAGAGATAACAATAACAACACTAGCTCTTCACTGCCTTTCATCGTGGTCTTCGTACTTCCTTTTCACACCCCTCTTTTCGGGAGAAGCCTCCTTGCGCCTTGCCAGAAGAAGTGCCCGAATGGACTCAACGTTGCCCCCCTCAGCCGCGTAGAACAGTGGGGTGTGCCCCTCCCCGTCCCTCACACAAGGGTCCTGCTCGTAGGAATCCAGTAGCAGCTGCATCGTCTCAGTACAGCTTTCAGCAGCCATGTGCAAAGGAGTGAGCCCCCGATAGTCCCTCACACAAGGGTCCTGCTTGTACTCATCGATGAGGACCTTCACCACCTCCAAGCTGCCCCTTACCGCCCTGTGTAAGGGTGTCTCGCCATCGTTATCCCTCATGTCAGGGTCCATTTTGCACTCATCAAGGAGGTACCTAATCACCTCCATGCACCCTCTAATTGCTGCTTCGTGGATGACGGTGCTTCCATCTGACTCGGTGCAAGGGTCAAGCTTGCACTCTTCGACAAAGTACTTCACCACATCAACTTGGTTGGTCCTTGCCGCCCTGTGCAAGGGTGTGGTGCCTGTCCCATCCCCCATCCCAGGGTCAAGCTTGCAGACTTCAGTGAGATACCTGACAACATGCAGCTGTCCCTTCTCTGCTGCGATGTCCATGGGTGCGAAGCCGCCTGTGGTCCTTGAGCCAGGGTTTTGCTTGTGAACTTCGACAAGGTGCCTCACTGCCTCCAGCTGACCATATCGTGCTGCATCCATAATCGGCGTGAATACCTTGTCCTGGACCGTCAGCTCCTGCTTGTAAACATTGACGAGACAGTCAATTGCCTCAAGCTTGCCATTCAGAGCAGCGAAGTGGAGAGGTGTGGTGCCCTTGGTGTTCCTTGCCCCAGGGTCCAGCTTGTACTTGTCGATGAGGAGCCTCATGGCCCCCACCTGACCATTAAGTGCTGCCACATGAAGGTAGGAGGTTCCGTCATCATCCACAAGGCTGGGGTCAAGCTTGCACTCTTCGATGAAATACCTCATCACATCAACATGGTTGTGTTCTACCGCCCAGTACAAGCCACTCTTATTCTTCATCCCACCAGGGTCAACCTTGCAGACTTCAGTGAGATACCTGACAACATGCAAGCTGTTGCGATAGACAGCAAGGTCTATGGGTGCAATGCCTCTATTGTTTCTCAAATGGGGGCGCAGCTTGTACTCGTCGATGAGGAGCCTCATGGCCTCCACATGACCATTAATTGCTGCCACATGAAGGTAGGAGGTTCCGTCATCATCCACAAGGCTGGGGTCAAGCTTGCACTCTTCGATGAAATACCTCATCACATCAACATGGTTCTTTCTTGTCGCCCAATACAAGCCACTCTTATTCTTCATCCCACCAGGGTCAACCTTGCAGACTTCAGTGAGATACCTGACAACATGCAAGTGGTTGCTACACACAGCAAGGTCTATGGGTGCCATGCCTCTATTGTCTCTCAAATGGGGGTCCAGCTTTAAGTCACTCACGAGCCACTCCAGTGATTGAAGCCTTCCCGCTTCCGCTGCGTGGTGGACGAGAGTTGCACCGCTGGGTTCCATAACCGCAGGGTCTTGCTTGCACTCCTCAATGAGATACTTCATAGCCTCGAACTGGCCTTTTGTGAGAAGGACTGCAACAAGGCCATCGGCAGTCGGGGTCGCAGGGTCTATCTTGCACACCTCAATGAGGTACCTCAAGGCCTCCACCTGACCCCCCAGTGCCGCCCTGTGAATGTGAGCATAGCCCTCATCGTCCTCACCGCTCGGGTCTTGCTTGCAAACTTCGACAAGATACTTCATCACATCAACGTTGTTGTACATTGTTGCCATTTGCAAGGGTGTGGTGCCTGTCCCATCCTTCATCCCAGGGTCAAGCTTGCAGACTTCAGTGAGATACCTGACAACATGCAGCTGTCCCCACTCTGCTGCGATGTCCATGGGTGCGAAGCCACCTGTAGTCCTTGAGCCAGGGTTTTGCTTGTGAACTTCGACAAGGTGCCTCACTGCCTCCAGCTGACCATATCGTGCTGCATACATAATAGGACTGAGGCCGAATACCTCGCCACCGACCGTCAGCTCCTGCTTGTAAACATTGACGAGACAGTCAATTGCCGCAAGCTTACCATTCCCCGCAGCGAAGTGGAGAGGTGTGGTGCCCTTGGTGTTCCTTGCCCCAGGGTCCAGCTTGTACTCGTCGATGAGGAGCCTCATGGCAGCGACCTGACCGTGCTTTGCTGCAGTGTGCAAAGCTGTCAAACCACGCGGACCAGTCACACTTCTGTGGACCCCGTACTTCTGAATGATTGCCTTCATGTGTTGGAGGTTGCCTGTCGCAGCAGCGGACTCCACCTCGCCAAACACTAAACTGTCACAACCGGCAGTACACATGTCAGGTACACTGCCCGCAGCATCGATGCCATGCAGCCCCATTCCGTGCCAATGATGTCAAGAAATTTGCACAGCAGGTACAGTTTCAGAGGCCTTACTGATGTTTTCCAGGTTGTCAAAGGCGAGGTAGGGGGTTGGCAACAGCAGGGACCCAAATAAATATTACTTCGACAATTCTCTTTTTTTTTATTTCTATTTTGTCAGCAGGCAATAAGAACATTCGCATTGCAGGCTTGCTGCTCAGAAGCCCAACCCTCAACAGCGTGTTACAGAGGTTCTCATCGCCCTTCGAAATGTCATATCTGACACAAGCGCGAAGACCTAACGCTGCACAGGTGTCTGTCGCAGCAACGAAAGGCGCTTAAGCTGTGTGGGCCGTCTCTTTTAGGTTTCATCTCAGAGAGGACAAGTCACGGTGCACTCCGCAAAGGGGGTCATCAGAGGCCGTGTGCAAAACTCTTATGGTTTTTAGATGCCGAATATCAAGGTTTTCCTTTGGTAGTTCTTTTGTTCAGAAGGAATCCAACTTTTTCAAAAATATCGATCTCAGCTGGAAAAGGAGAACCCTTTCCATCGAGTGGTTAATTAAACATGTATTTTGAACGATCATCATTTTTGCAAAAACCCAACACACAGCCAAGTAGATCACATCTCAGAGAGGACAAGTCACGGTGCACTCCGCAAAGGGGTCATCAGAGGCCGTGTGCAAAACTCTTTATTGCGAAATCAGCAACAAGATAAGGTATAATCGGATAAGCCCTACCCTCACAGCGTGTTGCAGAGGTTCTAAGAGTCCTCATCGCCCTTCGAAATGTCATATCTGACACAAGCGCGAAGACCTAACGCTGCACAGGTGTCTGTCGCAGCAACGAAAGGCGCTTAAGCTGTGTGGGCCGTCTCTTTTAGGTTTCATCTCAGAGAGGACAAGTCACGGTGCACTCCGCAAAGGGGGTCATCAGAGGCCGTGTGCAAAACTCTTTTATCGTCCAACATAGGTTAGTAGTTAAAAAGAAATCCATTTTTGAGCGCAAGAAGGGGGGGGGGGGGGGGGGGGGGAACGAATTACTAAATGTTAGAGGTCTCAACTTAAGTGGAGATAGAAGAAGAAAAAAAAGGGGGAAAAAAAAAAACTACATCAGCCCCTTTGTGGAAACAGCGGGGCTCTGAGGAGGGGAAATACTAACTTCCGCACTGCCTTCCCTGTCTCTGGCCGATCTCGGCGTCCCTTCGGGGGTGCTCCGCTGACTGCCTCTCCGCATGAAGGACTGAATGCTTAGCGACTTCCGCAACCTGGACTTCGGAACGTTCTCAGGCCCCTCTAACATCCGGATATAGTTGGCAGCTGGGTTGGGACGCGACCGTGAAAACGTGGGAGTAGGAGGCGGCTCTACAGAAAGGGGTGGAACAACTTCGTTGTCCTGTGGCACGTCATTTGTTTCCTCTGCCCCCTCTTCTTCTACATCGGGAAGGGTGACAACAGGTTGTGCCGCGGTTTGTTGCTTCATGTCAAGCCACTGCTCGGTAGTGAGCTCCATTTCAAGTGGATTGAGGATGTGGTCGCTGATGTCCTTTGTGCCCTGCATGGTGCGCTCCACAAAGTACTGTTGCCTGTATGGCAGCACGCTGGCGGCTGCTGCCAGGCTTGCCAAGCCAACTTTCTGTTGAGACTCAACACCCTTTAACCATTCGCGTGTTTTATTCTTTTTCTTACCCATAAGCGCGCACCATGTGTCGATTATGTTGTTCTTCATGACTGCGAAGATCTCCATGAAGGTGACGTCTCCGTCGCCGTCTTCGTCGAAGGCCCCCAGCAGGGCTGTTTGGAATCGACGGTGTTTCCCTTGCAAGACGAACAACGTCTTCCAGATCCAGAAGTAGCACAGAACCAACGCAAGAACTGTGAGGAGGTTCACCGTTATCAGTGCGAGCTTCGCCATCAGGTTCACATGCTCTGCTAGCCCGTCTGTGAAGTATATCAACGCGATGTTCATGGTGATCACCTGTGACGTGAGGATCAGCGTTTCCGTGCTGTGGTTCGCCTCTGCGATGAAGGGGTGCAGCACGAGGTTCAGAAACAAGAAGAACCCGATGACCCACTGCACGATGTAGATCTTGTTCCACAGCGACGACGTGAACGTACCGATAATCACCACCAACAGCTTTCTGGTCATCACCACAAATTCCCAGTACCAGTAGTCTGGCTTCAGCCCTCTGAACAAAAACCCCACCTTCGTCCTCACCGATGTGTGTTCCAAACACCAACTGTTCAGATACATGTAATAAATACACGCTCCCGGGATCGCGAGGCAGTACACGCAGAAGCACACGATGTTCCCCACAACATAGCTCCACCAGCGTGTTGTGTAGCACTGCACCCTCGGATCGGCCTTCAAATAGTAATCGCCGTGGGGCCCGATCTGCGAGCAGGGGAAGAGCCCAGCCATGATAGAGAGCATCAAGGGGTACATGAAGAAGAAGAAGACGATGAGCGAGCAGCTGACCTTGTCGTGCAGGCCTGTCTTCCATTCGTCGAAGATTATTACGGTCGAGGGCTCAGGTGCTGGGTAATATCTCCTGTCAGTGCCTGTGACACGGAAGATGACGTCATGCTCGCCAAGGATGTGCCCTACAACAGAGAAATGAACCTCAGAAGTTTCGGACGTGAATGCGAAAACAGGCGGCACAAATGTGAGGCCTGCACCGGTCGGGATCAGCGTCACGTCTGTCGGCGGGGCTTTCGTCACCAACGCTACGAGAAGCTGCGACTCCGTTCCTCTAAAAAGGTCTGGGAAGTTCGGCATCACGAAGCCTCTCGCCAAGTTCGCCATCTGGCTCTTCCGCTTGGACATCATTTCCGTCTTGCGCTCTTCCTCCTTTTTGCTCAGTGCAGTGTTAGGGATGAGATACCCCACAATATCAGTGATCAAAGCAGGCACATGACCCCCATCACTTTCCTTCTCGCTGTCTTCTAACAAGAAGGTGATGTCTGTATCGAACGTGAGGCTCGACTTCACATCGTCCTCTTCTTTCGTCTTCAGAGCTTGATACAACTGCACAGCCACGCCGCCTACCCACAGCAGGACCGTTACCACCACAGGGAGGAGCATCATGAAAAGCCATATGTCGTAGTAGTTGGAGTCGAAAAGGCAGCTGATGGGACCGATGCCAGTGTGCAGGCTGAACACCTTTTTGATCAGGGAGTAGAACCCAGACATTCCGGAGGGCCATTGTGTTTTCCCGTCGCTGGACGCCGCCACCATCTGCAGCCAAGACAGCACTTGCTTCATTTGGATGAAGCCCACACTCTTGACACCCTTCACGTTGTCGATGTATGTGGTGTACATTACACCGCCGACCACCACCACCACCGCAAGGCATATGAGGAAGAATAGGATGATGTCAAGCCACAAAGGGTTGCACTTCTGGCAGATGTCACCAGAAAACCCGTACCCAGACTGGCAGTCCATGCACAGAATGCTGGTGTTCAGGTGCCCCACTCGGCACTGTGGTGCTTCGGTTACGTCACTAGGTCCCGTGCAGGCAGAGGACGGCCAGCACTTGTAAAAAGTTGTGTAGTGGTCGTAAACGACTGCTCTTTGGTCCGCATTGGCGATATCAAGCAAGGCAGGGACGTCTGTTAACGGCCACCTCCAGTGTCCCTTCGAGACACGGATGGTCCATGTCCCATCGCACATACCCCCCACAGGACATGGCTTGCAGTCGGGTGTGAACAGCACTGCGTACTCACCAGGCAGGCAGTTTGCCCTCACAAGGGGGCTCGTGACCACCGGGGCAACCTCAGGTGAGCTTGGCATGCTGAACTCGATGCTGTACTCGACGCCATAGAGGGCATGGGCCATGGTGATCCTTTCACACGAGCACACGAACAGGTTCGTGAACGAGTCGGGTCTGAAGATCCATTTCTGGCCCACGTTGCTGTCGTTGAACTCTTTCTCCGCCTGGTTGCTGATGACCTCTGCCTGCAGTACCATCGTCACGCTCGGTGCTACGGGATTGTCCGCGTTGTCCAGCAACTCTACCACAGGCGCTGCCAGCTGCCGTGCTGGGTTCACAATCCTATCAGGCTCCTTGATGATCCTCAGCACCGAACCAGACCCCGCAGTCACTTCAAACTTGTATTTCTGCCTGATCCTAGGACCCTCGCTCCTTGCTAGCCCGGGCAGCGCGCTATACACTTCGAAGGTAAGCTCGCAGATGGCAGCCTTTGGTCGCTGCAGGTGTAGACCTCCTAGTACAGCTTGTCCCTTCCCGAGGCTCACATAAGGCATGCCACTGATGCCATGCAGCTTGACAGCACCATGGTAGTTCAGCGTTGTCACGATCGACTGTTGGTTGACCACGACGGAGGTTATGCAGTTCACTCTGTGGCTGACCGTGACATGCAGCTCCTCCTGCATGAGGGGGTAGATGGCGTGCTTGCTAGCGTCGATGCTCTTGATATCCAACAGGGGGAACGTGGAGACCGACATCGACGGCAGCTTGATGTAAGTATCTTCCGTTCCATTCTTTGTCACGCGCAGCTCGGTAATGCTGCCGACCACCTCGTAGGGCACTTTCCTGACGGACTCGAGGCTCCCATCTTGGCTCAGCTTGAGAAAGGAGCTCCCCTTCGTGCTTGAACGGAACCAAGCAGGCTGCACGCAGGTCGCTAAGTTCGATGATAAATACACAGCAGGGACTGTGGTATGGTGCGTGTCGTCATAGAAGGAGCACATGAGGTACCCTCCGAAGTCGAAGCCATAGCCACTGACTGTAACTACAGCACCACCTGTGGTGAGGCCTTTGGCAGGCACAGCGGCTACAGGCGTGGCGCTGAACACTCGTCGCAGCTTTGCGTTGTTGTTGCTGGTGTACCTCTCGGGCCCTGCGAACGACACATCGACGGGGCTCCCAGAACACCCCGCATTGCTGTGGTTCACTGTCATGCACACGACGCTGGTCGCGTTGTAACGCAGCACTTCCATCTGTTGGGTTCCCACACGGCACAGGGGCAGCTCTCCACCAGACAGCGTCGGGAAGCCTTTCCCCAGAACGGTCACCGGCGTGCCACCCCTTGCATCTGCCACATTAGGCACGACAGCCTCCACGTAGTACGTGTTCAGCGTCACAAGGCGCACGTTGCTCAATGAGCTGGACAATGCGTACAAAGCATGAGAACTGTTCGAGATGGTGAAGTCGTGTACCGCCTCTGCCTGCCCTGCGTAGTACGTGAACTGCAGTGAGCCTGTAACACGCAAAGGAGACGTGCTAAACCTGTACATCCAAGCAGGCTCTTCCTTCCCATCAACAATGGGGACAACGCTGACGTACCCGGACCCTGAACCGAGCTCTACCTGAAGCTTGGTCACCTTCCATGTTCCTGTGGTCTGCATCACGTCGGTGCAGTTGTTAGACATCGCGCAGTCCACCATTGTTACAGGAGGCACCTTGAAGAGCTCCAGTTTGTTCACTCTAACTAATTTCAGGTAGTCCCTGTCCCGAACGGCCACGTACCACCAGTCCCCTGTCGCGAAGAAGCTTTCGTACGAGATGTCGCCGTGCAGCTGGCTGAGGCCCGGGGTGTCCTTCCAATCCACAACTGAAACAATGGCACCTGTAGTGCTATCGGTGAGCATGGCAGTCAAGCCATGCTGGCCATCGAGAGCCCCTGCCACTGCTATGTAAGCTCCGTCGCTGTACGCGAAGACGAACGTGTTGTAGGCCTGTAGGCTCTGCGTGTGCAGTATGGTGTTTTTTGCAAAACGCAGCTCCAACGAATCAACCGTCTCGTAGATGAAGCACCACAAGTCACCCACAGCAAGGGTCTCTTTGAGGACAGGCACACTCTGCAGCTGGGCGTACCTAGAAAGCACAGCATGCTCCCTACTTGCAGCGAACAGCTGCAGCGTGGATTTTATTGTGAGGTTCGCCCGCCACAGAACCAAAAGCTCCACACCCCCAAAGCCTCCTTCGGCTATGAGATCGACAGTGGAGGACTTTAGCTCACTGCCGATTATCTTTTTGTTAAAGTCCACAGATGCCGAGTAAGTCTTAGAATACTGCAGAGCACCGCCGGACAGCACGAAGACAGCAATCGGGGTGCTTGTGACCATTACCCAGTTCACCAGGGGATCGTAGATTGTGATTGCCGTGCCAGTGTCCTTGTAGCTGATGCTTGCAGGTGCTGACAGCGCAGACCCACTCCGTGTGATACCCACGTCCACAGACTGGCAGCTGATACCAATGTAGCCTGCTTTGCAGCGATCGCAGCTCGTCCCAGCAAAGTACCCATTAACAGGATCTGCGTAGCAGCTGCACGCTCCAGTCAACTGGTTGCACATGTACATATTACCGCTGCAGCTGCAATGCTGAAGACACTTACTGCCCCAGAACCCTGCCTCACACCTCTCACAAAGGTCTCCACCCCAATAGCCATGTGTGGAATTTCGTATGCATTCGCACCTGTTGGCACCGCAGTTCACCGCGTCCCTTCTGTACTGCTGACAGTGTATTTCCACCTTGCAGTACGTCTGGCAGGCCTCCCCGAAGTAGTCTGGGTCGCATGTGCACTGCCCCGTGCCTGTGTTCCCATCTGAGCAAACTCCGTTGGCGTTGCAGTGTCTTATCCTCCTCGCGTACACGGTGTAGCCAAGGCATTCCGCATCGCACATCGGGCCATAATACCCCTGATGACATATGCATTCCTTTCCCTTAGTGGCACCATTGATGCATGGCTGGGTGCAGTTCTCACCAACCCATCCTGAAGCGCACACGGTGCACGAACCTGTTGCATCGTTTGCCCAGTAGCCAGGAAGACCTTGCGAACATGCGCACAGCGGATCATACTGCAGGCAGATGCCGTTTCCGTTGCACGGGATACCGTTAGGAAGTATGCCGTCGCACCTCGTGTTACAGTCGCTACCGCGCCATCCTGTGTCACATGTGCATTTCCCGTCCCCTGTTGCGCCGTCGTTGCATACACCGTGCAGTTCGTACTTTAGCAGAGTGCTGTTGTAAGCACCGCAGGGACTTCTGAAGGACCCAGGGCACTCGACGTCACACAACGCAGATGCAAAGCCAGGGAGGCACGTACACGTCCCTTGGTTGTTGCAGGACCCCTGACCCAGCACGCAGTCGGGACACTTCAGCTCACACATTGTGCCCACATAGCCTGTGTCGCAAATGCATTTGCCCGAGCCTGCCTTTCCTTGGTCACATAAACCATGGTTGCTGCAGGGTACCAAATGACCCGCCGATGCTCCAGGGCACCAGTTTTGGCACTGCTGACCCCATCGAGGCCCGCTGCACATGTACTGCTGACAGTTGCTCCGGCCAACCAAGTCACACGCAGTGCCGCAGCGTACCTCAGCAGAACTACTGCATGTAATACAGACAGCAACAGCAGAGCCATTCAGTGCAGGGACACACTGCCCGAACCCGGAACAGGTTTGAGGCCCGCAACCCACGCAGGTTGCAGCCTCGGGACATTTGTATGAGCAGCCCGTTTCCACAGATGTATACTGCGGCAGGCACGTCGAGCAGTCAACACCAGTCCAGTAGCCTTGCTCGCGTGACGCGTGGCATTGACACCTCCCTGTGACCTGGTCACACGTGCCGTGCAGGGAACACGGGGCAACAGCACCCCCTGAACACTCAATGTCGCACCCCGCTCCAGCCCAGCCACTCTGGCAGGTGCACGTTCCTGTAACTACGTCGCAAGTACTCACAACACCTCTACCAGAGCACGGTACGCCATTGCCGCTCCCCGGGCAGGGGCTGGTGCAGCCTGGGCCCCAGTAGCCAACCATGCATGTCTGACATGATGTAACAGAGTCCCAGTGGCCATTCATGCTGTCGCTGTGGCAGACACACACGGGTGCCTGAGTGGCGATATCCCATTCACACATGCCGTGTGTGTTGCAAATCCCTTCTGCGGTGTTCAGCCCAGGGCAGGGTGAGCCGCATGTGGCGCCCACCCAACCTTCGCTGCACGTGCAGTTGCCAAAGCCTATTTTCCCGTCGCTGCATATGCCGTTCCCGGAGCAGGCGTATTCGTTCGTAGAAGGGCATGACTTGTCGCACAGGCTACCATAAAAGCCTACTTGGCACTCATTGCAGTCAGCCCCCATCCATGCCTGCCCGGGGACAAGGCATACACATTGCCCATCACCTGTACGGCCTTCCTTGCAGATACCCCTTCCGTGGCAGATGCCCTCCGGAGTATTAAGCCCAGAGCAAGGCAAGATGCAATCCCTCTCGTAATAGTTCGGGGCGCACTCGTCACACCTAGCCCCCACCCAGTACCCGAATATGTTGTCGAACAGGCATGAACATGTTCCCGTTCCGTGTATCCCGTCCGAGCATGTCCCGTGCCCGCTGCAAGGGTTGCAGGCACCGCCAGGACACTCTTGGTCGCAGTTAAGTCCGAAATATCCAACAGTGCATTCCTCACACGCTGTGCCACCCCAAGATCCCGTCGCACCGCCATTGTCGCATAAGCAGCTCCCCGTACTTGCTTCGCAGAATCCATGCCCACTGCAGGTGTAACTAAAGCCGGGTGCGTGTCCCGGGCATGTCTCGTTGCACAACGGCAGGAAGAACGGTGTCTGGCATCTGTCGCAGACCACACCGTCCCAGTAGCCACCGAGCCTTGATGCTTCGCATGTGCACGACCCGTCGGTCGGTGAACAGGTGCCGTGACCTGAACAGGGGTTCGCAGCGCCTCCGAAGCATTCGATAGTGCACCCGTCACCTGCGTAGCCAGGTAAACAGCTGCACAGTCCCGTTCCTGTATGCCCATCGCTGCAGATGCCTCTGTTGATTCCGCCGCACGGGTTGCCGATGTTGGCACCTGGGCAAGATTGTTCGCAGTACTGACTGCTGTACCCTACCTTGCACACGCAGACACCATCAACGTTGCAAACACCACCGTCTGCCGCGTAGCAAGTGCTGCAGTCATGTTCACATGCCACGCCAGCTCTGCCTGGGTTGCAGATGCACCTCCCGCTGCCATACTCGCCTGAATCACACGAGCCGTGTCCTGAACACACGAGGTCCAAGTTGGTAGGGCAAAAACACCCACAGACCCCCGCGCTGCATGTTGCGGGGTTGCCCCAGTTCTCAGCAGATGGGCAGACCGCAAGCGCGCATTCCATAGTAGTTCTTCGGCAATCCGAACCACAATACCCGCCGATGCAACTGCAACCAGAGTCCCCGCACGAGCCATGACCGAAGCACTCCCTGCCGTCGGAGTCCACTGCGCATACAGACAGGCAGCTGCCCCCTGACCAACCCAGCCCACAACTAGAGCAGTCTGTGCCGGCCCAGTAGCCTGAATCAGGTCCGCTATAACACGTGCATCTACCGTTGGTACCGCACTCACCATGCCCGTCGCACACCGTGTCTGGCATTCCCGGGCACATGATTTCACATGCTGTTCCACCCCATCCGACGTCACAGCTGCACTTGCCAGTCCCCAAGAAGCCTGCATCGCACCTACCGTTACCAGAACATGCGGCACCACCAGGGCACCTGTGTTCGCACTGCAGTCCGTAGTAGTCAGCACTGCACACATCACAGTCCCTCATGGCATCCCATCCCTCAGACACGCATGTGCATGTGCCATCGCCGAACACCGTGTCGTTGCAGATGCCGTGGCCATAACAAGGCTCACCTACTACTAGCAAACCGGGGCATGGTGTGCACAGCGAACCAGTGAAGTTGGTGGCACAGGACGTGCAATGACCTGTTCCGTTCATGCCATAATCGCAAATCCCTTCTGAGGGACACAAACAAGGCTGTACACAGTCGAGTCCGAAGTATCCTTCTTTGCACCTCTCGCAATCCACACCGTCCCAGTGTCCTGTTATCTGTGAGCTCATGCATATGCATTCTGCAGCGTGAGTGCAAACGCCGTGGCCTGAGCATCCCTTTTCACCAGGCTTCCCACACATCGGACGGAAGAACAGCAGCACCCTTTCCGTGCTCCATTCACCGTTCATCTCGATTGTAACTGGTGACTGCATGGTCGTGGATCTCGGGTAGTCCCCGCACAGCAGCCGTCCTTCATCCAGGTACGTCTGTGTCCCGCAGCGCTCACCGTTGATATGCACGTGAATAGTGTCAGTGGAGGAGAAATTCCCCCCGATTACGGTGAGAAGCTGCTCACCACGTACACGGCAGCCTTCAGCAGGGCAGCCCTCCACTGCTGTGACGTACGGGACGCGCCTGAAGGTCACGTAGGTGTTGATACGGCTTACCTCTTCGCCGATGATGAGGGACAGCTGGAGCTCAGGGTTCGAGGTATGGTACAGCTCTGGCACACGTTCTTTGAGATCATACAAATCGCAGAAGGCGTGCGACGTATTGACCACGAGAAACCTGTCGCACTCAATGCCAGAGATGAGCAGGCGGCGTCGTGTGTAGGGCGTCACTAAGGTGTCGAACCCACGCCCTGTGATCGTGATGGGTCCGTCTTGCGAAGGGCAGAGGCCACCGGGTAAGGAACAAAACGCATCGTGCAGCACGGGCCGTTCGAGGAACGACACAGTAACTAACGGTGGCGAGGTGAAGACGGCGGCGTTGATGGCAACAACGATGCGCGACGAGATGCCCGACATGTCGTAGCCGGTGAGGTTGCAGTACATTCTGGAGAAGCTGGTCATCTGTAAGTCTCTGGTGGTGTTTAGGTCGCAGGGAAGGCCGGCCACGTTGGCATGCGTCACAGTGTGCAGGTTGTACCCGTGGATGGTGAGGAGCGTCTCGCCGTTTGTAGGGCATCGCGTCGTAGCCCTTCCAAAGTCGTAGCATCCCGTGACGGCGTTGATCTCAGGCTTCAGGATCCAAGTCAGTTTCGCCTCGACTGGGAACGTCACACCGCCCACTGCGAGAGTTACCCCGTACTTCCCGCTCTGCCACAATCCGAGTGGTTCGCACTTGATTGTCTGTGCCCCATCCCGGTACCCTATGTCTCGCACAGCACACGTCCAGTTCCCCAAGGAGCTGTTCTCGGTTACGGGGAACCCTGTTTCGTCTATTGCGAACAGCCGGATGTCGTAGTCTTCAGGTGTCTCAGCGTACCAAGTGCCCTGCACGTGCATGTAGGTCTCAAACACGCACGACCCTTCGTTGGTGCACGCGTTTTCGTTGCTCACCCACACCCTCCTCCCTGTGTAGTCATTGCACGCTGTGTATGTCTGTGACCCGAAGCCCTTCTCGATCTCCCCTTTCGTGCAAAGCTTGTACCCCCTTGTGTTGCACATTGTGTTCGCAGCCTCCCACGTCATGTAGTTGTTGCAACCCCCTGCCGTGTCCCCGTTCACCGCCCCGCCGCCTATCGTGCAGCAAGCGTGGCGCATTCTAACATCTGCCGTGGTGCACTGCACAGGTGTGTCTGTTATCTGCGAGGCGTCCGCTGCCATCGTCAGCCTGTGCGGGCCGGGTAGGGTCGAGTACGGCCCAGGGTACTGCGGCCAAGTGTAGTCGCCGCACGAGATGCTCAAGAATTCCCCGTAGTAAGGCGGTATGGTCAGCGTCACGTTACCCGCCCCTACGAGGGACCCCCACATGATGGTGGGTGTATAGACACCGGGCACGGACCCCAGACGAGGGGACCCCGGCGGGGGGAAATAAAGATCGCATTTGAGGTAGTTCTTGTAGTCAGAACCACGGAACGCCAGGATGTTGGTGCAAGGGGCACCAATACGCTCGGACGTGCCCCACTGCACGGCGTAGTCGTCTGCGGCAAGGAAGCTGGACGGGTAGTCGTATCCTTGCGTTGGGAAGTGACGCCCCGTGAAGGTGATGGCAACAGGCGTCGTGGTGCATGTGATGTGCTCGCCCGTATCGTCATCATAAGTACATGCAGAGGTGTCATTGAAAGACACACCAGTGACGATGGGAGGCCCGAAGTGAACGGCACTGGGACCCGTCACGTTCACACCGTTACTATCAATGACTGTAACAAGGGCAGAAAAGCCACTAGGCATAACGTAGCCAGAACATATGAGGCGGTAGTAGAAAGTGTCGTCCCAAATGGCATAGGTGTTGGCGGACACTGCCTCGCACTGTGACTCACCGATGAGTACGGTGTGTCCTGAAGGGCCGAAGCCTCTTCCGAAGATGGTTAGTGGTGGAG
This sequence comes from Diplonema japonicum, assembly GCA_964019335.1. Classification (NCBI taxonomy): domain Eukaryota; phylum Euglenozoa; class Diplonemea; order Diplonemida; family Diplonemidae; genus Diplonema; species Diplonema japonicum. The sequence continues at coordinate 365,808 of OZ025734.1, forward strand.
GCGGGGTGACCCTCGCGTCGCAGAATGTTGCGGTGCCCGCCTCTCCACCCTCGCACCCCGTTACAACGTCCACTCTCATCTCTTTGTCACTGCACACTGCCATTCCTTCCTGGTTTCTGCACCGCCTCAGCAGCTCCCTTTCCAATGATGTTAGCTCTTCCATAACATCATCCCCGCACACGTACAGTCCCACCAAGGCTACAGCCGTGGTTACCTTTAGCATTACCACGCATAGGGCGGGGGTGCTCCTTTTTTTTTTTTTTTTTTTTTTTTGTAAGCGTTTTAGATAGAATAAATCAATATGAACTAGTGGTTAAGAACCCCAAGTAATTCTAAGCTGAAGAAAAAGAGGGGGGGGGGGGACGGGGGATGGGGGATAATTCACAAAAAAAGAAAGAAGAAAAAAAAGGGGTAAAAATAGGGTTGTAAAGTAGAAGTTCCTATCAAATCTTCTTTTATTTTTTATTTTATTTTTTTTATTATTTTTTTTTTTTTCAATTCACTCGTTTCTTTTTTTTTTTCTCTTTTTTTTTTTTTTCTCTTTGTGTTCTGGTTCGACGGACAGGGCGTTAATTTTGACAGCCTTCCTCCGTCTTCCCTTCGGCAATGGTTTTATCGGTGCCTGCACACCCCCTACCAATCCTTGCTACGCTCTCAGGTCTTCGAGTGGTAGAAGTGGTACATGCCTTGTAAGATGCTTCTCATTAGGCCACATTGTTACTTTGGCACTCTTGAACTAGGCCAGCGCAACAAAGAAAGAATTGGTGATTTCTTTTTTCTTCTTCTTTTTTTTTTTTTTTTTTTGAAAAAAAGTTCACAAAAGGTTTCCCAAAAGCAAAACAAAAAAAAAAAAAAAAAGGATAAAAAGAGGCAACTGGTAGCCCCTGCACAAGCACGTGTCTACTTGATACACAAAAATGAAAAAAAAGAAATTCTATTCCACGCCTATGTACCGGCAAGGCTTTTAGGTGCTGGCTGAATATTTCTGAGCGGGTTGAGGGCCTCAGCTACACCGAAGAGAGAGTTGATGGCCGCGGGCGAGTCGTCCGTGGGGTCTGTGGTGGCAATGTACCGCGAGATGACGGTTTCTATGGGTGAAGTAGGCTCAATGTTTTGCTTCAACTCGTCACGCAGACAGGAGGCTAGCTGCGCTTTGGTTAGATAAGGGTGCTTTGCCTCGTATGTGGAGTACATCCTTCGCAGATCTTCCTTCACGGTTTCCTCGATGGCGGGACCCGGTGCTCTCGGTGCATATTCACTTTCTCTGTCTTGCCTGTTCATTGTAGGCGCACCTAACCCCACAGCTGTGAAGCTGCCTGGTGGTGCACCATGCGGCACGGCGGCAGCTGCACGAACATCGAAAACCAAGTGAAGCCAATCAGTAACATAACGTAAGTATGCAAACCAAGGTGCTAGAAGTGCGCAGGCAACGGTCATGAAAAGCGACGTGCCTTGGAAGAAGTTCTGCAGCCCCACATCGACAAAAGCGTTGAACTCAACAACAAAGATCGGGAGGTCGTGCGTTGCCCACATGAAGAGAACTGCCAAGTACCGCTTCCCCTTCGCTTGCCGTTCAGTAAGCCCGCCTCGTATAGTCAGGAACAACATGTGGGAGACAATCCCAGCAAACACAATACACCCCAACGTGAGGATGGCGGCGAAGGCGTTGATCGATGACCGCGACAGCTCGTCGTCCCTGTGCCGGAACCACTCTGTGTAGCACATGGCGCCCGTCAGTAGCTGTGCTAGGAAAAAGCAGAGTAGATAGAAAGAAAGCATCGACCCTTGTGGTGTCTCTGTATTCACACCGATGTCTACAGGCAGCCCGAAGTACCCTCGCGAGCCATGCGTCCTCACTGGCCGTGATCTCCCGCTGACGACGGACGTCAGTGCACGCGACGCACGCCAACCTGACGATACCAACGATGTGCCGCCATTGTCTTGTATGACAGGTTGTTGCTGTGGGGTTGGTAGTGGAGTGGGTATCGGTGTTGGGGCGGTGATCTCCTTTATCTCGTTGTTCTCGATTTCTATGAGTTCTGTGGACGACTGTGCGAGAAGGCCGCCTCCGGCTTCCATTTGGCACCCCCCCCCACCTGTGTGCGTTGGTGTCGTGAGAAAGGACGGGAAGAAGAGAGGAAGAAAGAAACTAATGTTTCTCTACTCTGAAGGCTCGCCAGCACAGTAGCCTACAACCTGCGTGTGCACTTCTTGCACATCGCCAGCCCATTCTGGCACGCGCACCAACTCGGCTTTCCTCACCCCTATCACTTGTGGGGTCTCTTCCGGTATCGCCCCATCCCACTCTGCGACTCTTGCCAGCTGCGGCATCTTTGTGCCGGACAGAAAGAGACTGTTGGTGACTTTATTTAAAAATGGAACTGTGGGCCTGTGTAACCCCAAGGACCTCTGAGGAAAGGGCGGGGACACTTAGCGGATCTGAAGGGTTAAAAAGAAAGAAAAGGAATAATAATACGAGAAAAGTAACTTACTGGTGAGGCAAAAGGGAGCGACCATTTTCAGGTCAAGGAGGGGAGGGGGGTATAGGATACTTATGACTTGTGTAAATGAATAGAAAGATGTTATAAAAGGTTATTGGTCACCCAGGTGACTTCTTCGAGGGGGTTGGGGCGGGCGGCGGGGGGGGTGGGGTGGTGCTTTGTGGTGACTTGTCCATGGTGGAGGCGGGAGACGGTACTTTGCCACTCCAGTCGGGAGCGGGCAGTGTGACGGCGCTGTGTTCTAAAGAGGTACTTTTTGCCCAGCTGAAGCATCTTTTTTTCGACTTTCTCAACGTCCTTGTAGTACAGCCTGTCTGTAAGACGGCTTTCCTGCTCTGTGGTCAGTTTCTTCTGCTGCCCTTCGCCTTGGTAAGCTATCAGCTGCATGATGCCCTGTCTTTCTCCTGCACAATAGTACAGCCTCTCGATACTTGCTTGCATCGTCTGCGGGTCCATCCCCACACCCTCTTCTCTCTCATCTTTTACGCTCGTTTCCTTCTGGCTCTTAAACAATGGCCTGTAGTACAGCCTCTCTGTCACGCCTCTCTGCTGGTTCCCAGTCAGCCTTATCCCCTCTTGGCTTTCTGTTGCTACACTGGGCTTGTGAAGTTTCGTCCGCCCCCTCGTCAGGCGATCTGTGATCGACAGGATCTCAACGTCAGACTGTTGTAGTTTTGAATTTTTTTTTTCTTTTTCTTTGCGTGGTTGGGTACTGTACCTTCACTACTTTCTTCCTCTGCACTGCGCTTCGTGAAGTTGTATCAGCGTTGTGTCGTCGTTGCCTACCAAGCCTGTTTTTTTGTTTTTTGTTTTTGTTTTCCTCTTTTTTCTTTGCAAGGTTTAAAGTAACACTACCTTGCAACTTTAGTGGGTACTGCCACTTGCTCACCTTCGTATTGCAACACCAGTGTGATCGGTCGATGCCGTGAGCCCACAGCAGGGGGTGCGCATTGCACGCCAGTGCCCAGCAGCGTGGCATTCGAGCCTCCGAAAATCGCCAGCTTCAAGTCTACAGCAGGGGTTCTGCTTGAGGTCGGTGACTGTGCCCGCTTTGTCCTTTCCGCCGTCATGCACAGCATGATGTGACCTGTGCGGGGAGACGGGGCCACGCAGCCCTCGTAGGCAACCTTCCTCCAGAAACCCGAGTGGGCGACACCTTCATCGAACACAAATCTGTGGCAGCTGCACAATGGACCAACCGAGGATTCCCCCCCAAAGATGAACATGGAGACGCCCTGCCCTGTGACAGACACAACAGAGGCCGAGTGGCCTTCGCGAGCCCGCGGTATGTCCCCACGTGATGACACAGGATGCCAGGTCTTCGTGTCCAGGTCAAACACATGGAAGCAAGACAGGTATTCCACACCGTTTGCCACATTCGACCGCTGCACTCTCTGCCGCCTGAAACTTGTCTGCTCGAGTCTCTGCACCTTTGAGCTCCTGCACATCAAATCGTCGCTATCGCTGCTGTTATCTTCCTTTTCCTGTGGCGGGGCTGGTACTGGTTCGCTGATGCATCCTGCCTCGCTGGCATCTCTCACCCCACCAAAGACCCACATCTTACCGTCATGGCGCAGAGCGCTGTGCCCACACCTGCCGCTAGGAATCGCACCGTTCTGCACAATCTTTCTCCACTTGTTGTCCAGGAGGTCCAAGCACACCATGTCATCCCGCCTCACTTCTAATATGTTGGTGATGTCACCTCTGCCAGGCAGCGTCACAGCGCGCACTAGCAGCTGCCATCCTCCCCATACCAGCATCTTGTGACCGCATAATACAGCTGTATGCCCTGCCCTGTAGTCTTCCGCACCTGTGGCGGCCATCTCACACCATTCACCGCTGTTGAGTTCATAGCACATAGTCGACTTGTGGTACCCAAGGGGAGGACCTCGCCGTTTGGTTTTATCTCCAGGAGGACGCGGGCTGTAGTGGGAAGGCGAGGGGTTGTATCCCCCCGGTCCGTGACCCCCGTACACGACGATTCTGTTTTTGAACAGCACGCAGCTGTGCCCATGCCTCTCAAGCCCTAGCCCTGTGGACGACCATTTTCTGCTCGACAAATTGAGCTCATGAAGTTTGTTGTTGAAAAGTCCATTGCCGCAGACACCACCAACTGTGACCACCTTGTTGGCCTTTTTCAAGTACACGCCTTTGCCTCCAGTGGTCATCGGGTCTGAGCTCTCCATCTGTGGCTGCAAGACGTACCCCACGGTGAGCATAGGCATGTTGTGTTCAGCAAAAACGGATGCTGTCGCAGCGCGCACCGGCTCTGCGCTTAGGGTGTGTCGCCAATTGATGAGGATGGAAGCTGTATTGCGTGTCTCGGTGCACTGAAACAGACGGAGCCACACGGAGCCATTGCCAGCAAGTTCTAATTGCGCTTCACCAACGAGTGCGAGGGGTGACTCACTCCACACTTCGACTTTCAGGATATCAGTCATGCGGTGAATGGGGAACTGGAACCGTTGGTTCCACACAGGATCGGGGGTGCTCGCGGGCTGTGTCTGAAACTTCAAACCCTGTTTCGAAGCACCGATACTTCCAACAACAAAGTGCTTGCTGGTGGTCTGCACGGCAAGTCCCTTCCCCTCCACTATGCTTACGTGGAATGTCCTCTCGCGGTAGTCCCTGAAGGTCGCCTCCAGCTTCTCCGGCTGTAACCACAGCGCCGCCTTGTCGATGACAACGTTCTCCGCAGCAACGAAGAGTTTCACGATATCGTCGCGTCTCACCTCCTGCAGCTTACTGCCTTCCAAGTGGCACTGTAGCAGCTGTGTCCGTGTCGATGCTCGTTCCAAGCTATGTTTAAGTACGATTTGCCCACTCTGTCGTTCGATGCTCACCCATGCGTCCACCTCGGCATTCGACCGCCACGAGCACACAGCATACATAGACACCAACGGAGCTGTAAGAGACTTGGATTCCATGACGAGCGGCTCCTGTAAGTGATGCCGCTGCACCACGTATTGGTCTATCGAGTCGTTGGTGAGCCTGCTCGGTGCAATTGGCCACTTCCATCCGATCGTTATGGCCGCGCCAGGGAACTTCACAGAGGACGAGCCTTCTTGGCTGTGGACGGGAACCGAGGCGGAACCCTTGACCGTATGGCCATCCCACAACGCGACGTACAGGACAGGGTTCTTGAAATGAGGTGCGAACAACTCAAAGGACGAGCTGCTATTGGGGGGCGCCATGTGCGAGGTGTCGCAGTTGCACCCCCATACGTTTGGGCTGTGCAGCAGCCACGGTGGTGAGGCATCGGCCTCGTCCAGAACGTACTTCACGAGAGGCCTGCTGTGCGCCATGCCCGTCGTCCACTGCGAAGGGGTAACTTGGAGACAGGTCTCCTGCTGCGTGATGAGCTCCCATGACAGAACTATCCTTCCGAAGTCTTCGTCTGTGTCTACGCTTGACACCACAAGGGGGGCTTCTTCTGCTGCGGAGGTTCTCTCGCCGTGATCAAGGACGAATGTCCCGGTACCTAAGAAAGAGTCGCTTTTGTCGTAAACGGACACCTCGAGGGTAGTAGTGCTTGATGTGACGGGGATCTCTGTCCACTCATTCCACATGAAGGTGTCCACGTAGCTCACAGACACGTAGTCAGTGTACACTGTCGTGAGGGGGGCCGCTTCGAGTGCAGTACGGCACTCCGTGAGCCTCGCTCGCACCTTCGCATTGACAATGTTGGCAGGGGTCAGCCCTTCGCCTTTAACTAAGCAAACACGAAGCATCGACAGCTGCTTGCTCACCTGCCTGTTCTCGCACGTCTCAGAAACAACACTGTACTTGTAAGCGACACTGCCAAGACCATTGTAAGTATTAAGGAGCTGCAAGTCTTCGGAGTTCCAATGCCCGTCACTCAGTTTTCGTGGTTCGAGCTGAGCTTCTACAGTAATCTCTTCGCAGGGCAACGTGGTGGTGTGCAAGGCACACGTACCTAGGAACGTATTCGTTCTCGCAGACAGCCCCCCGTTGACCACCTCGATGTGGAAAGTGTTCTTAGGCGCAGTAAGTGGTAGGTCGAGTGTCTCGTTCCAAACAGGTGTTAGCGTCTCGTTCTGATCTTGCGACCGGTAAAGAAGCTCCGAGCAACCCTCTTCAACACGCAGGACCTGTATCACTGGGTTAGATGTTCTGTCTCCAAAGTTCTTAGGAAGGAGCCCCTTGGCCGACATTAAATGAAGCTTCAGTATGCTTCTCTTCGGTAAATTTGCAACAGGCGTCTCCGCTGCTTTGATTTCGTTGATCCCCACTGTCACGGTCCCAGCAGGTTTCTCATCGGACGACATGGGCCACCAGCTGAGTTCCTGCAGTGGGTCCCACACCTCCCTCCATCCTCGTCCTTCGCCGTCTACAAGGAGCTTCAGCACGATACCGCCAGAAGCCTCGACACTGCGGAGGAAGATAGGTGTGTTGGTGTCCTTGACGCTGGCAGTTGAAGCTATAGGGGCGTCGCTGAGCTTTCCCGTTACATGTGACCTGCTGAAGACTTCGACGCAGCAGGTGCTTGTGGAGGGGATGTCGAGAGTGCACCTCTCGATGAATATTTCCTTCGGTGCTGCCTGCAAGCCGAGGGGGCTGCACACGAACAGCGCACGACACGTGTCATGGACCGCCCACTGGGGACGGGTGTTCTGCATGATGCCTTCAAATGAAGCGACAACCTCGCCGTCCTGACGGAAGATCTCAAAACGTGGGTTGACCCCGCCCTCTGACACACCACTGAAGAGGATGGCGTGGTTTGCGCTGAAGGCTTGACTGGCCACGACACCGTTCTTGGTAGTCAGCCTCACAGTGTGTGGACCTTCGGGCAGGCCCTCAGCATCAAGGAAGTGATATGAGAATGGCCCCACGTGGCACGTAACGGGCGCAGGCATACTTCGCAACGGGGGCGAAGGGATAGACACAGAAGGCACGGAGACAAGTGAAGGGGACTCGGCAACCGACCGCAAAGGGGACACGGCGGTGACGCCTTCGGAACGTTCTTCTAAATCGCCTTGTTGCGAATACCACCACTTAACTATGACATGGCCTACGTGGCTGCTGCTGTTGTCTTTGTAGAGACCCACATCTTCTAAGGACGGGGGGTCGAGGAGCACTTTAATCGGCTGCTTCATGTCATCCTCGTTGCCTATCGCCAACTCTGCGACACCCTTGCAATCGCCTGCAGAGTACAAGGCAAGGTGAATGGTGTTGTGCTGCCTTGTTATTTGAACTGGTTTGGAACGGCTGGAAGCAGAAAGGTCGGCGGTGAGCACATCTGAGGATAAAGACAGAATTGCGGCGGAAGAGAGGTGAGATGAGCAGTGCTCGAAATAAAGGTACGTTTGGGGTGACTGGGGCATGGGGTCAGGCCGTGCAAGACGTGCTCGCCGTGCGGAAAGGGTCTCGGTGGAGTAGGAGAGGTGCAGTCTACCAACAGGAGAGAGGGGAAGTACGATGTGAGCAAGTGGAAGGTCAGGTGCAATGTCCAGCGTGGCCGTGCACGGTCCTCTTGCGTCCTCAGTCACTGTCACGTGCAGCTCCGTGGGAAGCCTTGCATGCAGCTCGAGACTCTCCAACCACATATTACTGAAGGTTTCTGCCGTGGTTGCTGTCTGACCATCGGCCTCCAGCTTCACAACGGACCCCTCAACATCCACCACCCTGGCCACCCTCACCGTCACCACGCTCGCTTCTTTGGCTTCTCTTGCACATTTTTCACTCACCTCCTCCTGCACCCGCTCCCTCTCCTCTTTCCCCTCCTCGCTCACCAAACTGAAGCTCGACAGCGACGTATTGAAATCCCTCGCAGGCGATCCCCCATCGCTCATGCGGTTCAGCCAGCACCCCCCACGAGTGGCTGGAGCCTGTTCACCTAGTTTAGGGTTGTGAGTCTCAGTTTGACAAAAGCGATAAATATAGCAAAATGCAACATGAGGGGAAAATAAGGGTAGCGTGTAGTGGTGGGGGATGGTGGGGATGGGGGGAAGTGTTTCAGAATAAAAAAGCCATTAGTTGGCTTGCATGAGAGATTTCTTTTTTTTCTTCTTCTTTGCCTTTTGGCAATTTCAGTACCTAATCTGCTTGAGAGGCTTCTCCACAGCAGAGATCTTCGGCTCGTCGCCGTACCAGAGAGTAGGTTGCTGTGCTGTTTCGATAGAACGCTTGTTCCTCTGCGATTGGGACTGCGATTGCGACTGGGATTGGGACTGCGAGGGTTGGCTTTGCAGTGGCTCGCCACACAAGGCGGCCTCCAATCTTGCTTTGTGGTGCTGGTCTATCTCGGCACCCACATCGGAGGCCATGATCTGGTTGAGTGTATTGACAGCCTCGTCTGTCGTCACCACGCGGCACGACGCATCCAGCAGCCCCCATTCCTTGAGCTGCATGATACACGCTTTGGCCTCCTTGCAGGACATTCCGCATGTCTTTTCAAGCTTGCGCACTGTAGTGACGCCACGCTTCGCAAAGGATATGACGAACGCTTTCATGTAAGCACGCTCCTCCTCGGATGCCGAGTGCAGCCCGTCGACTATTTGTTTCAACGACTTAGTGCTGCATCCAGACGCGGGGCAAGATCCTTGGCTGCTGCTTCGCACGTCTTCCATCTCCCTCCCGCCTTCTTTGGCTGGCTTGTCCAGCCACTGCCGGGACGCCCTCACGTGCAGGTCGACCACATGGTAGGTCGTTGCGACATTGCCCATCTGGAGCAGAACCGTGTTGGTTTCATTGGACGAGAACTGAGAGCGTTCCTCTGGAGTGACTGCTCCGAAGAATGGCGGCTCGTAGTCGGTAGGCGTGGAAGGGTCGAATTCAAGCTTCATTGTGACCGTGCGGGTAGCGGGCAAATCGGTCAGAGACTGTGTGAGGATGACCAGCTTCCTCATGACGAGCTTCATGTTGCGGGCGACCTCCTCTTTGGACTTCGGGACCTGCGACCCGCTGGTGCTCATGACCACTTTGGCACCTCCTTCAGGGTACTCCATGGAGAAGTCGTACGACTCGAGCACCTCCCCTGAGTCTGCTAGGATCACAACAGACAGCATCTTTAAGTACTGCCTCTGCAAGGCATCGAAGACTCCCTTCTCCAGCCAGTCGATCACCATCTTCACCTCCTTGCTGTTCGGGATTAAACTTTTCAGATTCACACCCGAGAGCATCTTGTCGGTGAAGCATTCGTCGGGGAAGATGTTGCGCAGGTACGCTATTGTGCTCACTGCCGTGCGCATCGTGTTTCTCACAAGGATCAAGCTCTCCTGTGCAGTCACAAGCTCCTGTCTGTGAATCTGAGTTGCGGAGGGCATAGTACGAGAAAATGTGTATAAACCTGTAGTTTAGCAACGTAACAGCAGGCAATGCAAGAGAAAGAGAAAGAAAAAAGAGGGGGGGGATAGTGTGTAAAAGGCTACTAAAGGCTATAAAATAAGAAAACCCCTGGTCGCAAGAAGAAGAAAAAAGAGAGAGAGAAAAAACTAATGAATACCATTGGCAGCGACTTAATGTACAAGGGAATAATAAAAAAAAAAGAAGAAGGTATCTTTGAAGGGAACCTGCATATGCAACAGGATCGCCTATAAAAAAAAAGGGGGGTTTGGCTCCGCGTGAGGTATCTCATTTTGCAACTCCTTCAGGTGCTGTCCTCATCAAGGCAAGAGGACCGTCAAGGGCTCCTAGCATGTCGGAGAGTACTGTTCCCATTCAGAAAAATAAAAGAAATTGTTACATGCCGGGGGGGGGGGGGGGGGGGGGGGGGTAGAAACCTGGAGAAAGGTTTCAAAAAAACCACGTTCTCGACAAGTCAAAAGACTCGAGAAAGAAAAAATCCCGGAAGAAAAAGCACATATATCATGTCACCCAGCAGAAGGTGCCCCATGGCGAGAGAGTTTTTGTTGCCCCGAAGGGGATCTTATAAGTGGTGACTTTGACCCGCACGACCCACACATGGCTCTGTATGAAGATCTGTCGCCTAAAAATGTTGTCGTGTCAGACATGGAAACCCCACCATTTGCAGAGTAGTAGATAGCAGCGTAAGGGTACAGGGGTGTAGGGAGGGGATCCTTTTCAACAACGAACAGGAGAGTCTTTGTGGTGTGGTGGTAGAAGGAGACAGTGTTGTCGCTGAAGTTCACCATGATCCCGATGTCGGTGAAGGGATTTGACAGCCAGTCGTCCTTCTCCACGTGTTTGGTGACGGTGCCGCCCACAGCGCGAACCTTGTTGCAACAAGGTTCGTAGAATATAGTCCCTCTGTCATCTGTTAGGAAAGGGTCCTCTTGCGGTGGTGTTCTGCATGTTGACACACCCACAAGACAGTCGTGGGGCGTTCTCAAATCGTGGATGGTATACACCCAATAGTGTTTGCCTTTTGAAAATTTGTTCAGCGCGACAACCACATCCCACCCGTCCTTGTAATAAGGCTTTCGGAGGTGGTTCTCGCCGTCGTAGCTGCTGATGTCCTGCGTGTCGTCCCATCGGAGGTGAATGGCGCCCCGTCGTTGCGCTGTTTCCTCCACACCCAACACTTTGTTTTTAAAAGCTGAGTACAGGACATCCACAGGGACGATGGACATGGCCTCCACGATGGACAGCTCTTCCTTCGTCATCGTCGTGAAGTTGATAAACTTCAGAAACCCGTGAAGGAGGTCCTTCGCAGAGCAGCCTTGCTTGTCCGTCTCGCGTTGCACGCACCACCCGTGCAACTGTTGCAGGATGTTCACATCGGAGTCGATAACAGCTTCCCCAACAAGAATGAGCAGCACGTCCTTAGGGATATCATGAAGGGCGTCTGAGTACAGAACGTCTGTCATTATATTGGTCTGCCTGGCATATGCTACGCAGTGCTCCCTCAGTGCGCTGTCGTTGTACAGCAGTGCAGCGTTCAGAACATCGAACACAGTTTGTTCTGATATCCGTGTTTTGAGGAACCTCACAGTGGCGTCGCGCAGCAACGACAGCTGGAAGAAGACGGCAGCGTCGAACACCTCAAGCGCGGTGTCAAGTGTGATGTTTGTTTCGCAGCAATATATGTGCCGCAGGACTGTAATACACGTTGCGTGTGAATAGTGCATCTCGATGACGGGTGTGCTCTCCTCAGCCCATCCCGACTCAAACATGGATCTGTACGTTGTGGAGTGCACCCCCAAGATGCTGCGGTGCGCGTAGATCTCTTGCTTCTCTGTGGAGCCTTGCACCGCCCCTGTCTGCAGCTTCACATCTGACATGAACTGGTTGTCATACAGCCAGTCGAACTTCGCCACGTGAACCGCCGCATTGCTCCCCACAGGGTGCCTGTCGCTTCCCGGGCTGCTGCTCCCGTCGTCTTTGAACAGATGGTTCGGATCTAGCCTTTTAACATGCATTCTCCCCCCCTCTCTCAAAGATTAGTCAGTGTAAGGAGACAAACAATAAGAAAGGTGTCTAATACGATAGGGGGGGTACACGGATACAAAAGGGGAGGTGACAGAGAGCATGGGTAACAATAATAAAAAAGAAAATTGGGGTGGGGTGGAGGGAAAAAAAGGGGGAAGAGGAAAGGATCGGGTTACAGTTAAGCACATTTCAGAGACCATGAGGATTCTGCGCTTGTTCGAACTAGTCAATCATGGCCCTAGCTAATTAACGTCATCTGAGACATTTCCACAGCAGTCCGATCTCAAAATAAGAAAAAAGATTTAAAAAAAAAAAAAAAAAAAAAAAAAACAGTCAATAAAAGAAGCACGGAATTGGGAGGGTAAGTAAACAATTTTACCCCTCATATAATATCGGGGCGTTTTTTTTTCCCCCCAAAAAAAGAGGTGGGTGGGGATATACAAATAATTTTCGTTCTTTCATTATTTCCTTCGTTGTTGACACTTAACATCTTTCATTCATTTCATATTACAAAGGGTTAAAAAAAATATAAAAAACCACAAAAAGAAAAGGAGTGGGGGGGGGGGGGGGGGGGGGCAATTATTAACAACAGTGGACGAAGTGAGGAGGGGTTACAGGTTGTGGGTCTTTGCGCTTTCATTTGTTCCCCCAATTGGCATAGATGTTTTCTGAACCTGAGCCTTTCACACGGGCACGGTCTGTGTGCTTGGCTTCTGCAACAAGCTCACGGGTCGTCATGCCACCGTAAAGTGATCCAGGAGAATCCTCGCCATCTGTGAGTCCAAGCTGGCCACTGACCCAGTCTAGCCGTTTTTCTGCGTCAGCAATGCCATTTAGGTCATTGATGTAAGTGAACCAGCCCTTCCAGTGGCCAAGGTTCACCTTGTTGTTGTCGCTCTCTAGCTCTTTCAGGAGGCTCTTCCAGTTGTCCCCACAGTTCAGCACCTTAGGCAGCTTGTCTAACAAGGCTTTGTCCTTCCACCCCCCACGTTCGCATACTGCAGCAAACACTTCCTCTGCCCTCTTCAACATATCCTTCAGTCTCATGTCCTCTTCCTTCTTCGCCTCTTCGATCCCCTCGCGTTCTTGTTCTTCCCGCTCTCTTCTTTCCTTCTCCCTCTTGCGTTCATTCTCACGGTCCCTCCTCTCCCGCTCTGCCTCTGTTCTTCTTCTCTCGGCGTCCCTTTCCCGCTCGAGATCTCTTTCCTTCCTCTTCAGCTCTGCTTCCTTTCGCTTTCGCTCGGCCTCCATCTCGCGCTCTTTTTTTTCCAGCTCCCGTTCCCGTTGGCGGAGCTTGCTGTTCTCTTCCCCTAGATCCTTTTCTCTTTGCGAGTTATCGCCGAAACCGATCCTTGCCAGCTTCTCCAGCTCGCGGACACGCTCCTCTAGAGCATTGCGCTTCCTGTACTCTTCATCGGCTTCTGCCTTCGCAGTATCGGCACGGTCCTCTGCCGTCTTGATGGCGTCCTGAGCCCTGCGTGCCAGGAGGTCGAGCCTCTCGTCGAGGACGTTGATGCCGGAGTCCTTCTCTGTGTCCGTGGCTGCGGCTGTGGCGTCCTTCTCCTTGGGTCCTCCGTCCTTGTCGTTGCTGGACATGTCGACACCTCTGCGAGAGATGTCAGGAACCACATCCTGGCCTTCCTGTACCCTGTAGGAGAGAAGCATCCTGTCATGCAGCCTAGGGCTCCTCCTCTCCCTCCCCGGGCTGTTCGTCATGACGTACTCCTCAGTTGCTTTTTTCGTGGTGGCGGTCACAGGGGACGAGGGGTACGCAGGTGCCTGGTACTTAGACAGCTGCGTCCTGTACGTGTCGCGTGGGGTCTCGTACCTGAGACGCGACTCGGTAGTCCTGGAAACATGCCTCCTAGCAGGGGACCTGTGCGTTGAGAATCCACTCGGATCGCCTGCTTTGACTGAGTTTGTGAGTGCCTCGATCTCACGGCGTAGCAAGTCTGCTTCCTCAGCCCGTGCTAAGGCGTCTTGGAGCTTGCCCTCAAGGCTGCGCTGGGTGGCACGCCACTGGGAACGCTCGTCGTCCAGCTGGTTGATCAGCTCTCGCTCCTGCGTTTATGTGTTTTGTTGGTATTCTTGCCTGCATACCTTGTCTCTGCCGATCCTGTCCGAGTGCGACGCTAGACGCAGCTGCTTAAGGCTCGTGTTTTCGTTGCGCAGAATGAGCAGCTCCTCTTCCAGCTGTGCCCTGCGCAGCCTCTCGTGGTTGAGCTGTTCGGTGTTTGCGTTTGGCTTTGGTTTGAACTCCTTCAGGTGGAAAATCTCTTCTTCTAACTGGCAGATTTTAGACTGCAGTGTGGTCACTTCGGATTCTGCGCGGAGGCGCCTGTTGAGCTCGATGGCGAGCTCGTCTTGCAGGGTGTTCTCTTTTTCGCTTGCTAGAAACATGCGGGACTGTGCTGAGCGTGTTTGGATCGCGGCAGCTTCGAGCTGCAGTTGCAGCTGTGAGATCTCGTCGGTGCTGGTGGGGTTGGTGGGGAGTGTTGGGGGCGCCGTGAGTGGGAGGGGGAGGGGGCCCTGGGTGGGGGACACGACAGGCGACGCTGGGTAGCGCACTGCGGACAGTGCTTGAGAGATGGACGCGAGATGAGAAGACTGTGCTAAGGGCTCCTCCACAGTGAGGGTGAAGACAAGCCCAGCAGTAGAGATGCCAGACTGCAAGGTATCGATCGAGGTGACAGGCCGCCCGTCGACAGCCGTCACCACCATGCCCGCCCTGATGCCTGACGCCTCGCACGGGCCCGGCCACACTTCTGTTATTTTTGTTTCAGTGATCACATCGTCAAAGGCAAGCCCCAGCCTCTCACCTGCATACTCCCTTCGCACTACATAGTCCCTCTCGCTCACATCCTTGGGAGAAGGTGACTGCAACTTGTACCTCCTGTGCCTCGTATCCCTTCCCGAGTCCAGCGGTGGAGATTCAAGCTGCCTCCCTCTGTATGAGGACGATACATCTTCAGGTTGGGGGCTCACAGGACGCCCTACCCTCATCCTCTGAGGGGATAGCTTACGGAACCTTCCACTCATGACCCCTTCCCTGTGCTGGGGATATGCGTGTAAAAAGGAAAAGTAGAAAGAGAAGAAAAAAAAAAAGAGGGGGTGGAATAGAACGAGGAAAATAAAGGAAAAAGGAATAAAAGAGAAATGAGCTCAGCCACGACGATGCCTCCGCTTGGCGTTATTCTGCGCCGCATCCATCATCCCTGCTGCAATCCTCGCGACAGCCTTCTTGGCTCGCTCAAAAAAAAAAGTATGCATGTAAATGACAATACCGGATGACGAATAACGAGTGTGTCGGATGGAGGGGGGGGCTAGGGGGGCTAGGAGGGGGAACTTTTAAAAGAGAAAGAAAATCATTTAGTTATTTGTGGACAGCAAGTAGGGAAGGCCTTCGGGTGTTCCTGAAGGCTGATTTATGTGCGACCGTGAAGATGAGGCACACGGTCGCGAGGACGATTAAAAAAGCAAAGTTGCCCGCAGCGCGGGACTCCTGCAAGGGTGCAGGGGTCTGCGAGTTAAGGATACTGTCACGCAGGCACACTGTCTCCGCATTGTTCAGTGTGTACTGCTGCAAGACACCATGCAGCAGTGTGCACGTGGCCCCTACGTACCGTATCCCCGCACACGCATTGACGGCAATGCACTTCTGTTGGCACATGTCGAGGGTTTTGATGCTGCTCCATTCATACAGCACATCGGCGGCTATTTTATCAGTGCCGCACACATAGCTGAGGCTGTCCTTCACGCCAAGGTGTTCCTCGGTGTTGTGCTGCGCCTTTGCCACGCACCCCACTGCCCCAGGGACGATTGTGCGCATGCTTGCCACATGTACAGCAGACAGTCTGCAGGTACCTTGAGAATGTGTCACAAGTCTGCATTCACTAACCTTCTCACACAAGGCAACGCACTTTTGCACGCTAACTATCTTCTCCACCACGATCAAGGAGGGCGCCACGTTCTCCACATTGCTGTGGCAGTCGTACGCTTCATGGACATCGATCCTTTGCGGTGCCGCTTGCGTCCCTTCACTACGGCAGGACATAGCCGCGGAGTCCACCACCGCCACCGATCCTTCGGATCCTTTAAGCGCACACCAGCCATTGTAGTACGTGACAGCTTTGCACTGCGCAGCAAGTTTGTTGCAAAACTCCCTGCACTGGGCCGATGAAGTCGCTTTCACTTTCCACAGATCGCCGCCAACGAGGTGCTTCCCCACAGCGCATCGGTACTTGTGAAGGGCTTCTTTGTGCTTCCGTTGTTCTTCTCCTGTTTTCCTGACACACGAAGTCGTGGTGCGTGACGCCAGCGTAACTTTGACAGCCAAGGCCCCTTTCAGCGTGCACAAAGCGGCACTATGTGTAAACAAGGCAACTGCACACGCACTGCTTCTCGTGCAGTGGTTGAGGCATGCTCTCTTCGATGTCACATTCTCCACTCGCACCAGTGTATCTCCAAGGTATGTGGTGCTCGACCTGCACATGAACTCCGACGTGCTCAGAGCGCTGCCTTGCCCGAGCTTCAGCTCTTTGGCACGGTGGCAGCTAACTATACCCGCAACACGTTCCCCCTGCACAGAACCGGCCAAGAAGCATTGCTTCGTTTTTGCATCATAGGAAAACGCTTTGCACTCCACTACTGCAGCGCTGCACGCTGCCTCGCAAGCCTTTGCCCCCTCCACTTTGAGCGTTGCCACCACACTCGTGTACCGCCAGTCTCCTTCACAGCTGTACTTAAACTTCAATGGGCTCACTAAGATCTTCGCCTCTACCGAGCTGCATGTGATGGCATCGGGATCGTACTCCAGCACAGAGCCCTTGGACTTCAACAGACACGTTCCGCTATTTTCCAAGTACACGAAGGCGCTGCATTCAGCCGACAGCGTCACACAATGATCGTGACAGCCGACAAGAGTAGCAGCTGCCTTGATCAAGGTCCTGCTCCGCACTGACGTGGCGTGCTGGCAGGTGAATTTTGGGAACACAACAGGCAAAGGTTTCACGTGCACGAGCACAGGACCGTCACGCGTTCTGAAGCAGCTCACGCCGTCGTTGGGCACCTTGGCTGCAGTCGGGTTGGACTCATGAGCCTCACATAGGGTGCATGTGCCGTTGCTGAACTTGAACATGCTACATTGACTGGGAACCAAGGTGCACAATCCTTGGCACGCTTGGATGTCCATGGTGTGCACTGTCACCAGCTCCCCTCCCGAGTACTGTCCTGTGACACAGTGGTAGGTGTCGGCATCGTGTATCTGATCCCTGTCGTCGTGCACGGGTAGTGCAGACTTCATGCAGCTTGTAGTTTTGGCACTGGTGTTGAGGGATTTCCCCGAAGATAGCACCACGCAGCCAGGGAACACAAGTACCGTGCATGCGGGCATGGCCGCACACGTAGCTTTGCAGGCGTCAAGCGACAAGTCGGGCAGCTTTGCCAGTTCAGTGCCATGGAACCCCACACCACCGTAGCACTTGAAGCCCAGACCATGTCTGGACACATTTGAAGAAGCCATCAGCACAGCTCTGCCTGCAACATGAGCAGCAACTTCCTGGTACTCCATAGGGACGTCGATGCTCACACTGGGCGCTTCGAGCATCTTCCCCTTCCTGTGCGTAACTACGTCGACCGACACATCTGTCGTACACGTCTGGACCCCCAGGATCCTGCACACCTCGGCAGCGATGTCTGCTTTCCACGACGTGATGATGTCGGGCGACAGCTTCACAGCAGTGTCCACTGTAGTCGTGAAGGTGACAGGGTTGCGCACAGTGGGCACGGGCACAGCGAGCTCGCCACCAAGTGCTTTGAGGCACACTTTAGACCCAGGAACATCACGCCACAGTGTGACGGGCGGTGATGTGTAAATAGAGCACTTGTTATCTACGAAGAGGAGCCCCTCGCACGATGGGTGCTGGATGCACACCCTTCGGCATCCGTCTATGCCTGCCAGCACTGTTATGGTGAAGGATGCCTCGTCTGCATCGAGTCCCATGGACTGGTGGCAGTACCACCCATCCACCAACAACCCGTACTCTACAGCAGGCGGTATGGGTGTGCAGGCCACGCTCCCGTGATGCTGCACTATGTTGTTGGCCACGCCTTGCATCACATCGTACACTTGGCATGTCTTCTCGCCTTGGTTGTAGGCGAAGCCTGCGCACTTCTCATCGCACATCGAAGCACACCCTTCAAGTCCTGTTGTGATGACTTGTCTAGACCCTGCTCCTGGTTGCGTGAAGTTATAGTTCCATTCACAGGTATAGTCCTCTGCGTCCATCACGTGCTCCTTCACGCATGAAGTGTGCTCCATCGATGCAGGCAGTGCCCCCTTGAGCCCTGTGATGTACATGGAACAGAACCCTTCGCTGAAGGTGAGGGCTTGGCACTTTGGTATGCCCGAACAGAGGGCCTTGCATGCAGGGATGCCGCCCTGAATGGAAGTGGTAATGTATGGTGTGTCGTTGATGACAGTGGCCGCTGTGCATGCGTATGTGTTGTCCGCGGAGGCGATGGTGTCGCGGTCGGGGCGGTCACACGAAGTCGCACGGCGCCAGTCCGCCGAGGGTTCTAGTGCGTACAGGGCACCTTTGATGTCGCATGTGTAGCATCCGACGCCTTTCGTGGTGGCAGGTCGCCTGGGCCCCAGAGAGGGGCACGCCCTGTGGTGAGTGATGCCTGCACACACGGGTATCTTATCGCAATACTGCTTGCACTGCTCCAGAGTGGGCACGTCGATCAAGCGTATTAGGTCGCCTGCGGAGTAGTGCTGACCTGTCACACACTGGTAGCGAGCGTCTGTCACTGTAGGTGTGCTGCTTGTCGCAGGGTCGAATTTTGTGCATGTTTTGAGGGCTGCATTGGCGGGGCTCCTTGTCGCGGACACAGTACGCAGCGAACAGCTGCCATCGCCAGCATGCCACACGATAGCATGGCACTGCTCCACTTTCGCACACTTCATCTTGCACACCACCTCCTCGTCCACCTTGGTAGTAAAGAGCAGCCCGCCGTCCAAACCCCCATCACTGCACTGCCATTGGACAGTCTCTTCCCCTTCAGGTAGCTTCACACACCCGCTCACATCAGACGCTGCAGATTCTATTTTTCTAATGTAACTCTTAAGTGTGCAGGCTCTCTTCTGCCCTGCGTACACCACCCCGATGCACGTTTCTACCTTCGAGCAGTAATCCGTGCAGTCATCCTCCGTGCGGCAGTTCGTCACATGCATAAGGTCCCCTCCCACGATCCTCTTCTGCTGCTGGCATTGATACTCGTCCTCCGCCGCAGCCAGCAACACCCAGAGTCCCACGAGATAGCACTTCATAACCTGAAGAGTTTACATGCAGGAAAGTGATACTAATAAATACAAGGTGTCTAATGATCACGGAAGGTATCTCACAGCGAAAAGCCCGCTTGAGGTGGAGGTTAGCAGTGAAGGTTCAAGGGGGTTTGGGGCGATCCCACAGACAGAAGGTGTGGGGGCTGTGTAGATGGGCACCATGCCAGACGACGAAGTGCAGAAGGTGGACCCGTCGGAGGTAGTCCATTTGCCGAAGCGTGTGGAAGACCAGGGGACGAAGGAGATGCCTGAGATGGTGGGGACAGCAATCATGGAGAGGTCAGTGAGGTACGCAGCCGAACGTGCCTCGACGACAGGCTCCGTGCCCATCAAGTCGTCGTCGTCCTCCGCAGCCACATGCGGGACATACATGCGGACTGCCACTTGCTGCAGCACATCAATCTCAACGAGCACCCCTGTTGTCAACAGGCACAACACAGCTCCATACAAATACGGCGACGGGCGTACCCATGAAACACTTGCCTTCACAAGGCCTGGCATCCCGTATACCTCGTTCCCATCCACATCCTTCAGCTGCGAGCTTAGTGCGTTGGCCGATTGCAAAAACCCTTTCTTGAGCTGTCGCACGTCTGCGATGGAAACCTTCCCGTTGCTGAAGCCGGCGAAGAGGGTGTTGCCTGAAAGGTGTACGGCGGTAGAGGGAGGGGAGATCACAGGTGCTCGGCGGGCCGTGTTGACTTCAGTGGGTCTTGATCGGAGCTTGGTGGTTGTGAAGAGCGACATGCTGGTGCCACGCGACACATAACCTGTGTCGTGCAAGGTGCCGACAGGTGCGGACCCTACCCGTTGGTCCCATTGGTACACAACGCCATCCCTGCCCGACCCGTAGACTACGGAGGAGGGTGAGATAACAGCGTTGATGCCTTGCGAAGATGTTGTCAACCGCATGACGGGTGTGGGGTTGGATTCGTCACAGCTCTCGAGGTCCACAGACCATGCCTCATTGTTGTGGCTGAAGCCGACAACACATTTTGCGTCGTCAGTCGCGTCCCACACACAGCACTCAATCGACTTCTGCGTTTGTGCAGATAACACCTCTGCACCATCGTCTATAACACTTATACCACCCTTCCTGCCTGCTGTTAGTGCCAGCTTTCCGTACTTGTCCCATGCAACATCCTCGTAGCCCCCATCGCCGCCATCGACTCCCTTGGCTTCTAAGTGCAGGCGTTTGTTAGCCATTCTCGCGTAGCACCCCCGGCTCATCACACCTCCACCCCTCCTCCCCATATATTGGTCTAGCAGCTCATTGTTCCCTCTTGGTCTTGCAGGTGGGCTCTCCGGCCTCTTTCTTCTCTTTATCCATGCATCTAATGTGGGTTGCCCGCTTGTCTCTTTCCTTCCCCTTTTCATCTCTCTTTTTGTTGGTGAATTTGAAGAAACAAGAGCGGGACAGAAGAGAAAAGCGAAAAGAAAAAAAGAAGAACGAGACGGAGAGGGAGGTGAAAAGGACACGAGGAGAAAAGAAGAAGAAAAAAAAGGACAAAGGAAACCTGTCTTTTTCGGTTACCTTCTGCGACTTGGTTTTGAAGGGAGGGGGTTTAGCCGAAGGCTGTATGAACCTTTAGGGGAGGAGGGACTGCGGGGATTTAAAAAATTCGCAGTGGAAGGTATTAAAAACGATCCACCAGAGAAAAAAATCGTTGGCATCAAGCACATGTAAGTAACATTGTTTACACAAAAAGAGAGGTAAGGTGACGACGATTGAGTCAAGAGGGAAAAGAAATAAGAAAATAATCACAAGAAAAGAAGAAAACTATCTGGACCTCATAGCCTGAGTTTAAGCCCAGGAATGACGGGTGCCGTGAGGGTGTGGGCAGAGCTGGGACACTTGTTCTCAAGGTAGCCACCACCGTCGGCAGTGAGGCATTTGTCGGTGGGCTGAGTGCTGTTCTTTGACGGCCCAACGCACGAGGGAAGGTCGTAAGCAGTGACTGTCACCTGTGAGCCGTCAGTAGAGCACTTCACCATGGCAGAGCCACCAGACGTGGTCTGAAGGCAAGAGTTTTGGGGGAACTTCCCTGGTCGGCACAGTTCAGTGCACTCTGCGTTCTTGCACTGGAGTTGTTCGAACATCCCAGTAGGGACGGGCGCAGGGCCAGGCGGTGCTGGGGTCACACCAAGCGCCAGAATAGTAGAGTCCTGCAGCTCGGTGATGGCCACAGCGTACGCAGTGTTGGCATCGATGAAGGTCATCGCCATCACGTCCCCTACGTACTTCAGGTCCGCATTCGGGACGTCCCACGTCTTCCCGCCGTCTGTGGTGTGCAGCATCGATGCGCCCTTCTGCTCGGTCGCAGCGACCCACGCCTCTGTTGCGCTCACCATTTCGATGGAAACTGCAGAGCCACCTGTCACCGCCCCGAAGGTGTAAATGTTGTTCCAGGTCTTCCCGTCTTCCGTCTTGAAGACGTGCACACCGGGGGCGCTGGACCCGTCCTGCTGGAACCCCTCCGCAACAGCCATGCAGAGGTTCTCCGAAGCACACGAGATGCCGTTGAAGTAGTACGACCCTGTGTTGTAGTACTGCTTCTCCCACGTGGCACCGCCGTCGGTGGTCTTCGAGATGAGGGCGGTGTAGTTGCCCATGTAGCCTGGAGGGGGCGTCCCGGTGCTGGTGGGCGTCTTGCGTTCACGGGTGGAGTACTTCCCTGTCTTTTTGTTGATACTGATGCGGCTTGTCAGTTCGAAAAGGTCGTCGGCACCGCCTGCTTTTGCCGAGGGAGGAGGGGCGGGTGCTTGGGGCCACATCCCGCCTGTGATGTACCAGGTGGTGTTCGACGGGAAGGCGCCGTACCTAGCAGGTGCGTCGGGGGAGAAGTCTTTAGGCCACCAACGGCCTTTGAAGGTGATACCGCCATCTGTGGAAATAGCGGGTCCCATGCCCCCGTTGTCCGAGCCAACCATTGCGTAGGTACGGTGCCCAAGGGAGTAGATCGCCTGTGTTGTCACGACACCCACCTCAAGGGTTTCGTTGAAGTACTTCCCATTGAAGGTGTAGTAGGTGCCGCCGATGCCGAGTTCCACGCCACCCGCCACACCCTCGAACTGGTTCTGCATGGCAATCGAGAGAAGGAAGATGGCAGGCTCGGGGGAGCCGATCGGAAGCTTCTCAACGTTCTGGAAATGCTCGTCTGTAGACTTGTAGATGCCGAAGAGCGTGTTTGCGTTCCCTCCTGTGATGTAGCAGGCACTTTTCGACGCGCATGAGATCCCCATAATGATCTCAAGCGGTGCACCAATGAAGGGCGGCGGGAAGAGGTCGATCCATTGCCCGCTGGCGACGCTTGCCAGCGCCATTATCATTCCGAGTGCTGCTTTCATTTTTTAGAAAGTCTTTTTTTTTTTTTTTTTTGTATCCTGTTTTGTGTTTTGTTTTTTGTTGTCGATTGAAAAAACGGAGGAGGGGGGGAAAGAAAGAAAAAAAGTGGGGGGGGGAACCATCGATAAGTGGCTTTATTTCACTGAAATTTACTTTTTTCACCACCACCCCAGAGCTAGGGGTTCCATTCGGTAGCTTTTTCCTTTTTTTTTTTTTCTCCGTGCCCTAAAAAAAGAAAAGCAAAACCCCCTCCAAGGGAACAAAAGAAGTAAAGTTCAGAGTGAAACAAGACTAACGTGTGTGGGAGGGGGGGGGGGGGGGGGAGACAAACAAAAATACACGCTTTGGGTTTGAAGCTAAATCACAAACCAACTGAAACATCATCAAAGAGAGGGGGAAGGAGGGTGTAACTTCTTAATATCCGATGGCGCACCCATCACATCGGTGGTCGGAGCCTGCCACCAAGACACCAGACTCGAGTCTCAAGATAATCTGCGCACGGCCCATGTTGGAGCGCTGCATGCCCTCAGCGATATAAGCATCGTGCCCCATAGCCTTGAGGGCCTCGAGTAAGGTAGGGTCGAAGCCAGGCTCCAAAGCAACCTTCCCAAATATGCCACTGTATGCATCGTTAAGAATACAAAAGCGTGGGTGGTCGATGGACTCCTGCGGGTCAAAGCCGCACTTCAGCATGTTGATGAGATGCTGGACGTGCCCCTGGGGCTGCATGAAGCCGCCCATGTTTGTGAAGGTGGTGTGCAGGGACCCGTCCTCGTTCGTTGTGATGCACGGGATGATGGTGTGGTAAGGCCTCTTCTTCGGGGCGATGCAGTTCTTGTCAGTGGGTACCAGCGAGAAGTTGTAGCCCCTGTTCTGCAGTGTGAAGCCTGTCCCCTTCGGCACGATGTTGGACCCGAACCCCACATATGTGGAGTTCACCATTGACACAGCATTGCCATCCTTGTCCACAGTCTGGAAGGACACCGTGCACGAGTCCTTCAGGGGCTGCCCCGCTTCCACGCTGGCCGCAGCCTTCGTTGCGTCGAAAAGCTTTGCACGCTCCGCCCCGTACTCCTTCGACAGCAGGCCCTCCAAAGGGATGTCCTCGAAGTCAGGGTCGGCGATGAATTTCCTCGCGTCAGCAAACGCAAGCCTTAATGCCTCGATCTGCGCGTGGATCACCTCAGGGCTGCCCCACTTCTCCTTGCTGAAGCTGACCTTGCCTTCCTTCTCCATCGCTTCCAGTGTGTTCAAGGCGATGAGTGCGGTGATGCCCTGCCCGTTGGGAGGGTGCCCCCACACGTCGACCCCTCCGTAGGAGGTCTTCACGGCCGCAGGGTACGTTGTGGTGTGCCCAGCAAGATCCTCGTGTGTCATGACGCCGCCCACTTCCTGCAGCGTGGCAACGATAGAGTCTGCGACCCAGCCTTGGTAGAACCCGTTCTTGCCTTTGGAGGCTATCTCTCTCAGCACGGCGGCGAGGCCGGGGCGCTTGAAGACCTCGCCCACGGAGGGCGCGGTTTCAGCGGCTGTGAGGAGCTCTCTGCCGTGTGCTGTTGCTTTGAGGTTTTCTTGAGCGTTCTTCCACAGGGAGGCGGTGACGGGGGTGACAGGGAAGCCGTCGGCGGCAAGCTCGATGGCCCTGCGGAAGATGTCCTCGCGGGTGACAGCACCGGAGGCGTGTGTGTCAAGGAGGTCGCACCACATGGCCACGACACCAGGCACAGTAACAGTGTGGGCATGCAGGGCAGGCAGGGCATCGCCCGCAGGTACATCCTTCAAGGCCTGCTCGAGAGTGAGTGCAGCGGGAGCCCTCCCGCTCCCGTTGACAGCCTTCACGCCTTTGGCTTCCTTGTTGTATAGAAGGCAGAAGCCATCGCCACCCAACCCGGTGCTGCAGGGTTCCACCACAGCAAGGACAGAACCCACAGTCACAGCAGCTTCCACAGCGCTCCCCCCGCTCTTAAGGATGGCAAGCCCTGCCTCGGCAGCCAAAGGGTTGCTGCAGGCAACCATCCCTTTCATCCCCATCACCACAGAACGTGTTGACGCCCCCACCAGTCTCTCGGCACCTGTGCGCAACATGTTAGGGCAGGCCTTCGTTGTGGGGGTAAGGCGTGGTGATGTGATGGGGAAAAAAAGGGAAAACAAATAGAATAAAACGGCGTGTGATACGAACAAAAAGAGAAGAAGAAGAAGAAAAGAAATGAAATTGGGAAAGCTGGAAAGAGGGGATGAAATAAGGGAAAAGAGGGAGGGAAAGAGGTATCGAAGAGGGGAAGACAAAAAAAAAGAAGAAGAAAGAAGAAGAGAAAAAAAAGGGGGGGGTGAGGTACTGTAACCTCTTAATCATTTCCCCGGGGGAAATGAAATGAGACACCCTATTTTTTTTTTTTAAAGGTATTGCCTCGTTTCGCTCGGCAGTTGGTGTGCCTACAACACGCAAGTGAAATACATTATATGCTGGGAAAGGGGGAGGGGAGACCATTTACCCTCGGGAGAAAATCTTAAAAGGTTTACAGTAAATATAAAAAGAGATAGAAATAAAAAGATAAATCCTTTTCTTTTTCTTTAACAAAAGAAAAATCGCCTCGCTACCTAGTTTTTTTTTTTTTGTTGCTTTTCTTCTTCCTTTCTCCTTTGATTTCTCCTGCCTTCGTGTGCATTTTTTTTTTTTTTTGCTCCCTCTTTCTTTACCCCCTTCTCAAAAAAAAAAAAGAACACAAATAATTTTTTCATTGTTTTGCTTGTTATATGAAATCTGTCTTCACAAAAAAAGGGGGGGGAAAGGGGGAGTGGAACTTACAGAAGGAAAAAGAAGAAGAAAAATAATAAGAAAAAAGAAAGATTTGATTTTTTTTTCTCTCCCTGATTTCTGGTGTGTATGTACGGAGAACGAGTAAAATGGGGAGGGGGGGGAGAAGGGTAGGTTTACCTTAATAACCCGTAGGCCCCTTGCATGGGACACGCGCCCATTGCACCGCTGAGTAGTGGGGTTAGGTACCGAAAGCATTGACATTGACTTCCTCTTCTACTTTTTTGTTTTTTTTCCTCTTTTCCCCCCAATCACTCCGCACTTAGAGAATGGGACGCAAGGGGGAGGGGGAGGGGGGGAGGACAAAGAAATGGCCACCTCCATGACTTCGCACCTTATGGGGACAGAACAAAACAACTTGTTACAAGAAGGAGTAAGGAAGAAATAAAAAAAAAAATAGATTCCCAGCCATGCTAACCCTTCTCTGCTTGTTCTGCCACTGGAGCCTTGCCCTATCACACGCCAAATAGCAAAATATAACGAACTTTGAATGTGTGCCTCGTTTGTTGTTTTGTTTTGTTTTTTTTTCCCCGTTGTCTTCTATCACACGTGCAAAAACATTCAAGAGCGAAAAAAAATTTCTTTTTTTCTTTCGTTTTCTGCTTTGGCGCGGGTGCGAGGCAGAGGGCCATGTTACTTGTAACAGTGACAAAAAAAGGGGGAACAGAAAAAATGAAGCAATGACTACGGAAACGGGGGAGGGAAAGGAACGAAAAAAAAAAAAAAAAAAAAAAAAAAAAAAAAACCCTCCCCTTACCACACGTAGGGATCAGGATTGTAAAGAACATAAACCGAAGCCCCAAGGGATGTTGAGCTTGTACTTTATGGGGGGGAAGGGAGAAACGTTTTTTTTTTTTTTTTTTTGTTTTTTTTTCTTAAAACTTCTATAAAAACAATATGGTAAAGTCAGTTACCCCCCCCCCCCCCCCCCCCTTCCCTTCTTCTTTTTTTTTCCCTTCAATTTCTTTCTTCTTGCGTGCCTTCGAGCAGGTGTGGGAAGGGGGTGAATTCACAACGAGGGAAAAGGTTAGAATAATAAATAATTATAAAAAAGAAGAAAAAAAAAAAGCAACAACTTCCCACCAAAGATTTACCTCCTCAGGCCATTTCGAAAGCATCACAAAGAGGAAAAAAAAAGAAAAGGGCGAACAACACAAAATAAACACACGCGTGAAAGACGCGTCAAAAAGGGAGAGAGGGAGGGAGGGAGGGAGGGAGGGATGTCCCCCCCCGCCCTCAAGCCGTAAATAGAAGGAGTATTTCTTTTAAAAAAAAGAATATAAAAAGCATCACGTTCTTCTTCCTTCTTCTTCTTTATTTTTCTTTTTTATCTCGGGTGCTGAGAATTTAAGGGGGAAAGGGTATTTCTATCATTTCTCCCCCCCCCCCCCCCCTCCTCATTCTTTCATTTTCTTTTCTTTCTTCTTTCACCCTTGGTTCCACCACACTTGCAGTGAGCCAGGGAAAGGAGCAAAGGAAGGGGAGGGCGGTTTTTTTTTTTTTTTTTTTTTTTTTCCCCTCTTTAGAATTTAAAAAAAAAAAAAAAGAGATAAGCTACCACGCGAGAATGAAAAAAAGGGAGTAATAGGGAGTAGATAGTCCCCCCTACCTTACCAACGGCTAAATACAGGTACTTGAAGAGAGAAAGAAAAAGAAAAAAGAGAAGGGGGGGAAAAAAAAAAAGAAGAAAAACACACAACGGTCCAGCCTTACATGGGTCATCTTACCCTTTGGGTCTGCAAATAACAGGCCAGGGTTAGTCCCCACGGTAAGAAGGTGGACCTCGTGGGATCAGGGAAAAAAAAGGGGGAGGGGGAGGGGGGAATGAAAAAAGGAGATATCATTCCAATTTTTTTATGTCAAACAAAAAAAAGAAGAAGGGGGGGGGGTTGAAAAAAGGAAAAGGGAAGAAGAAGAAAAGGAGAGGGAAAACAGATTTCTTTTTTTAAAAAAGCTCTTTTTTTGTTTGTCTTCTAAAAAAGTTTTTTTTTTTTCTCTTGCACCTCGACTTTCTAGTCAAGTTTTTTTTATTTAAAAGGAAAAGCGGTTGCCCCAGAGGGCTGCTTGGGAGCGTTAGAGGATAATGCGGAATGTGAAGGGAACGGGGGGACATTATAAAAAAAAACCCTCCTCCGCCCATTGCCACCTATACTCACTAGGCGGGGGGAGGGGGGAGTTATTTTTCTTTTCTTTTTTTTTTTTACTGCTGCAGCATCGCCGCACGTGCTGCGATAGCGTTGCGCCGCTTCTCGTCACGAGAGTCGGGTGACAACGGCTCAGAGTAGAAGAGAGATTTAGAGTTGGTACTGGATTTTTTTTTTTTTAAAAAACTGTCTTCATACCCGCAGCTAAGCGCGCTTCCAAACTCCAACAGCACCCCCCAGGGTGCTACAAAAAGCATCCTGTCCCACACCCAAGGGAGAAGAATGTACAGTGCCCCGCACATAGCAGTGCCGGCGATAATGAGAGGCGCAAAGGCACTGACTGCCCATGTGGTGGCTGAGATGCAACGGGAGAGGAGCGACGGTGTGCCCACCCTAGTGCAGATCTTCTCCACACCGAAAAGCTTCACCCACGAGGTCATGACGAGGGCCGGTCCCAGCCCAGCCGCGACAGGCACCAGCATGAAGCCTCCATAGGACAGTGCGATGGTTGTGATCTCCTCCACGAAGTCTCTGTACAGCATGCACGCCACCTCTCCCACGCCCTCCCAGAACACAAAGCCTCCCAAAGGGTTGAGAGGGGATGTGCTCTCCTTCTGCTTTGACATCCCTCTCAGCTGTCCTGCAAAGATGCCGTGTGCACAGATAGCCAGCAGCCGCAGAGACTGCTGGTCGCGCATGGCGTCGTTTGAGTAGCACCCGCCCACAATCCCTATCAAGAAGGACAGCACGGGGTAAAGTGCCGACAAGCGGTGGATCTTCAGTGCCTCCTTCGCTACCGAGACCGCAAAGCAAGCGCACAGTATGGCGGTAGGAAGGAACTGCAGGCCGCCGAGCTCTTCTGATATGCTCGGCATGCGCATGCCCCACAGCCAGAAGAAGGGTGCGTAGCACAGCAAGGCCAGCACAAATCGTCCCAAGCGCACCCTGCCAGCTTCGTTGATAGGCTCACGCTTCACGGTACGCTTCTTCCTCTTCTTCACCGTCTTGTCCCTGGGTACGTAGGTGTACGGCTGCGAGCTGCCCGAGCCAAGGCTGCCATTGTCAAGCGACACCTGACTCCCCGGCGAGCTCGGAGGGGTTAGACTCCCTGAGCTCCCTGATCGCAGTCCTTCAGGAACACCTTCAGGGGTGCTCTGGCGCAGCCTTCTTGTAGTGTCAGTCATTTCTTTTTTTTATTTATTCTTTTTTTTTTTCCGGGGGAAGGGAAGTAAAAGAGTATTTTTTTTTTTCTCTAAACAAAAAAAAAATTAAGTGTACTCCCTGCCCTGTGTCTTGCGGTGGAGTTAGTGCTGTAAAAAGAAAAAAGGGAAACAAAAGAAAATTAAAACAAGGTCACTGCCTGCCAAGAATCTTCTCCAGCTTGCGCGGCAGCGCGTAACAAGCGGTGTGCACATCAGAAGTATAGTACTCAGTCCCGATGGACTTCGCATGCCATGCAGCAGCGTCGACGCTTCGTAGGTCATCAGAAGCAACCGCGAAGGAGTAGTGCCCGGAGAGGAAGGTGGACACATGGAAGTGGCACAGATAAACATCCTTGAACATTTTGCGGAGCTGCAGGACGATAGTAGAGACGGTGTCTGAGTCCCAGCTGGGCGAGTCGAGGTTTCTCACCAGTATGCCGTCGGGAGTCATCTTATTCTTCATGTCTTTGTAGAAAGCAGTCAAGAACAAAGGGCCGGAGGAGCCACCACAGTCGCCCAAGGTCTCCTCTGTGATCCCCCCTGTGGGGACCTCCATGCCGTTCTCGCAGTCGGTGGCATCGACTACTACTATATCGTACAAGTGCTTCGTGTGCTGGATGAACTCAGCAGCACATGCTTGATGTTGTACCACACGGCTGTCCTCAAAACCTTGCTTGAAGTGTGGGAACCACTTGACAGCTATGTCTCGAACTGCGCGAAGGTCGATGTCCACAATGTCGATGTGTGACAGTGGTGCGTGTTGCACAGCACGCAGCAGGCACCCGCCGTCGCCACCCCCTATGATCAACATTTTCTCAGCATTTGGGAAGTGCCCCATCGGGACGTGCACCATCATCTCATGGTAGGCTGCCTCATCGTACTCCACCACCTGCACCGTCCCGTCGATCATCAGAATCTTCCCGAACATCACATGGCTGTACACTTCCAGCTTCTGTCCAAAACCTGAAGAAGCTTCATCTTCCTTGCGTTCATACACAAGCATTTGCCCTACCTTCTCTTCCTTTTGACACTCCACGATCACGCCTTCACCTCTCCAAAGCACCACCACACCATCGCCGCCACATTCGATAAATCGCATGCTTAGTTGCGTCGCAAGCACCGCTGCCAGCACCACAGCTGCCACAAGCACTTTCATTGTTCTCTGTGTGAGGTGAAGTAAAAATGATGTACGAGACACGAACAGGCGACATCGCCATAACTATCTAAGGTCTATATTAATCTATATCTTCTACTGCGGGGCAGCACGGTGCATGCCGTCCCTCGGTGGCAAGGGTGACGTGGCACGCACCATCTGCTTTAGCCGATCGAGCTTCACGTCAGTACCACCGTGCAACACGTTCCCAGGCAGCCCGTACGACATGTTGAGGTCGTTGATGATCTCATCCGTCTTCGCCAGCCGCTCACGCTGCCTATCGGTCAGCGTACCGTAACTATGGAAAGCCCCTTCCGCAGCTCCAACACTTCGGTCGTCCCTTCCTACAGGAGGGCTGACCATCTTGTGCGTCACTAAAGGGCTGTTTACCGGTGTTGATCTCTCCGAAGCAAGTGTAGGGAACGGGAAGTCTTGGCCAGGTGCCTTCCTATCCAGTGCGAAGTGCCGTCGAGGGAGCTCCTGGAACAGCTCACGATTTGTCACCTCAGAGAAACCCTGTTGCCGGAATGAGGTGTCTGGTGCAGACACTGGAACAAGCTCAGGCGTGTGGCGGGGTCGCTGATGGTGCTCGGGAATTTGCTGGTACAGTTGCTGCATGGACTCTGGCATCTGGGGTGGCGGGAAGGTTGTGTGCACGAGGCCGACTTTGTCCGGTCCTGGTATCTGCACAGGGGGGATAGGCACGCGAGGCCGGTCGGGAATCTGCTGGTAAAGCTCTTGAGACGTTTGCACTGGCTCAGGCATTGCGTGATACAATTGCTGGGGCGAGTGGTGCTCAGGTTGGTAAAACTCCCCACCTGCATGCACGAAGGCCGGCTGCTGAGGCGCCTGAGACATAGGAACGTACTCGGGGGCGCTCTGGATAAGGACAGTTTGGGGGGCCTGAGTTTCCATGTAGTGTGAGGGTGCATGTGTCTCTCGGCTATCTTCGGGATGTGCCCCCGCGTGTGTGTGCATTTCAGGCTTGCGTGGCAGAACAGGGAGCAAACTCGAGGGCGCATTAGCAGATGCAGCAATATGTCTTGCTTCCGCTTGGTGCAGCTCCTCAAGGAGGGTGTTGATGGAGTGGCTTGCAGGGGTAGGGTGGTAGATATCTGCGGACGTGCTACGCAGCTTGTCCAAGACATCACTGTGGGGGGCGCCAGGGCGGGAGACGTGGGGAGGCTTGTCTTGTGCTCGTTTGGCCCTCACAAGAGTTTTCTTCTGTTTTTGGGGGGTGCCTCTGACAGCATTTGGGGGGCGTGGTGACATTTTGTTCAAGGTGGCGGGCGGGGTCGGAGATGTCCTCCCGACCTGGCCTCGTTGAACACGTGCCTTTCTTGCGTCCCTGGTAGCCGCACCGTCCACTGTCAGGTTGGTGTCGTCTAGCCCCAGGTGCAGGGCATACGACCGCTTGATCCCATTGATGGTGAAGGTGCCACATCGAAGAAGGCGGCGGAGCTCGGCAGCGATATCCTCCTCCTTGTCCTCCGTGACCTGTATGTCGAAGACGATCCTGTTGGCGACGGGGTTCACGTCTATGTCTGCGACGCTGTCGGGGGTGACGTTGTGCTTCATCAAGTTGCCGCAGACATCCTCACGCACAGCACCCTCGAACATCTGCTTCCGAGCTGCGGGCAGCGTCGGGTACATAGAGAAATCAACTCCCCTGAACACAACAGCACCCCTCACGCGGACTCCAGGCTCGAACGCATCAAAGTGCACGCCAGTCAGCTTCTTACTTGACACAGGTGTCACCCTCTCCCTCTCCCGCCACGACTTATCAATGGGATCTTCTTCTTCCGTTTCCTGCACCACACGTGGCCCAGCACCCATCAAGTCTTCTTCTATTTCCGACAGCAATGATATCTTCAACCCGGTGTCATCTACCTCCTCTTCGCTTGCAAGCACCTGCTCCGCAGAGATCATATCCGACATCCGAGTCATCTCCAGCGTGGTGTCCGCATCCTGTTGTCCCACGTATTTAATCGGCATCTTCACAGCCACCCCAGCTGGTGTCTTGGGCTGCGTGCTGGGAGGCATCACAAGTGGTGCTGGCCGCGGGAACCTTTCCTTCGCACCCCCCGCAGTGGTGCCGGCGCTAGTGAACGTAGGCTCTTCGTCTGTAACTTCCTCATCGGCAGGACTCACTGGCTCGGGGCTGTTATTCCGCCTCCTCCTTCGTCCCCGCTTGCCAGGAGACTTAGATTTTCCCTTCGGTGGTGGATCCTTGAGCAGTGGCTGCTCTGGTTGTGTCTCTACCTGTGGCGGGTCCACAAGAGGGTCCACACGGGGCGGGGGCGGGGCTATCACGTCAGGTGCTTCTTTATGAGGGATAGATGCAGGTGGGGGCGGGCCCTTTTGGAGGGGCTCGGTGGGCGCAACAGGGTGTGCTTGTTCAGGTCCTTCAAGGCGGGGTTCTGATGGCATGGGGACAGGAAGTGCGGGTGGGACAGACGGAACAGTGGAAGGTGCCCCGCGTGACCGTTGGGCGGCGTTCAGTAAGGCTAGCAAGTTTTCTTTTTCCCTGCGGATATCCGCTGCGGTTCCGGGTCGCAGCGACTCAGAGAGGTGCACTAGAACCCGGCCCTTCTCCAAGTACTCTACTCGCTGCTGCTCGGGCATCCCACCGACGTCGATGTTCGACCTCACCGCCATCGACTGTATCTGCTGGTCCTGACGCTGCCGCTCGACCTGCTGCTGTGGTGGCAACATCGACATCCTCACATCGGCCGCCTGCCGCCACAAATGGGCATCCTGCGTCCTGTCAACATCCATCCGCGCCCTGCCCTCTCTCTCCAGCACGATGTTCCGCTTCATCTCTAGCAAGTCCTCCCCAGGCACGCTGAGCTCGCTGCCCCACTCTTCTATCCGCAGCAGCTTCGCTCCATCTACTTTCTTTTTCTTCATCACAGACCGCACTGCTTTAGGAATGCCCTCCTTCTTCGACCAGAACTGCACCTCACCACAAGTCCACTCACGCATTGGTGCATCTTTGGGGTCCTGCTTGTCGCTTTTCGCAAAACAGCTCCATCCCATTTCGCTACATGTGTTGCCTGACTTTAGGTGATAACATAAAAGATCAGCTGGCGGCCACGAGCGGACAAAAACCACACTGCAGTGATGGATGCCAACAAGTACAAATCTCAGAGAGGACAAGTCACGGTGCACTCCGCAAAGGGGTCATCAGAGGCCGTGTGCAAAACTCTTATTGTGAAATCAGCGACAACAAAAAAGTAAAAAACGGATAAGCCCAACCCTCAACAGCGTGTTGCAGAGTCTGAAGTACAGGGCAGTGCCTCACCTCGTGACGAAGAGTTCTCATCGTCCTTCGAAATGTCATATCTGACACAAGCGCGAAGACCTAACGCTGCACAGGTGTCTGTCGCATCAACGAAAGGCGCTTAAGCTGTGTGGGCCGTCTCTTTTAGGATTCATCTCAGAGAGGACAAGTCACGGTGCACTCCGCAAAGGGGTCATCAGAGGCCGTGTGCAAAACTCTTATGGTTTTCAGCTGCTGCGTATCAAGATTTTATTCCTTTTTATCTTGTTTTTTTTTTTTTTTTTTTTTTTTTTTTTTTTTTTCTTTTGGGGTTCTTTTGTTCAGAAGGAATCCAACTTTTCAAAAATATCGATCTCAGCTGGAAAAGGAGAACCCTTTCCATCGAGTGGTTAATTAAACATGTATTTTGAACGATCATCATTTTTGCAAAACCAGCAACACCGGACTTAGCAGAAATGCAACAGCCAAGTGTGCACCATAGATAACACATCTCAGAGAGGACAAGTCACGGTGCACTCCGCAAAGGGGTCATCGGAGGCCGTGTGCAAAACTCTTATGGTTTTCAGCAGCCGCGTATCAAAAGAAATTTCCATTCTCTTGTTCTATTTTCCCATGGCATGGTTGTTTTCAGAAGGAATCCAACTTTTTCAAAAATATCGATCTCAGCTGGAAAAGGAGAACCCTTTCCATCGAGTGGTTAATTAAACATGTATTTTGAACGATCATCATTTTTGCAAAAACCCAACACACAGCCAAGTAGATCACATCAGCAACAAGATAAGGTATAATCGGATAAGCCCAACCCTCAACAGCGTGTTGCAGAGGTTCTAAGAGGTTCTCATCGCCCTTCGAAATGTCATATCTGACACAAGCGCGAAGACCTAACGCTGCACAGGTGTCTGTCGCAGCAACGAAAGGCGCTTAAGCTGTGTGGGCCGTCTCTTTTAGGATTCATCTCAGAGAGGACAAGTCACGGTGCACTCCGCAAGGGGGTCATCAGAGGCCGTGTGCAAAACTCTTTTCCAACTGCACCAGTGATCGTGAGCAGTAAATTAATTTTTTTTTTTTTTTTTTATTTTAATAATAAGAAAAAAATGGTGGAAGCAAATTAGAAACAAGGAGAAGAAAAAAAAGAGGAGGTTTGGACAAGAAAGGGGGAGGGGTGCGAGGGGAAAGCGACATTTCTTTTTCTTTTTTTTTTTTTTTTTAACTTGTCTCTTCTTTCTTCTTCATACTTAAAATGTAGAAGAAGAAACTTAACATGCAAAATGAATCTTTTTTTTTTTTTGACACACCCCGAACCCCGAACCCACAGGTGTGTAGACCTGTAAAAGCCCACAAGCAGACTTTTTTGAATGCCTGCTCCCATCTGCTCTCAGGCAGCTGGGATATCTGTATCTCCCTTTTTGTTTTAAAAAAAAATTGGGGCCTTGATTGCAGCACTAAGTGGCGTTAAGTGTGCAAAAATAAAAAAGCCCACTCTTCCAAGACGGAACTAAACTAAACACAATAAAGATTTCAAGAACAGGGGAGATGAAGATAAAAAAAACCAAAAATATATCCTTCGCAAGGTGCACATTTTTTTTCCCCCCCCTTTTTTTTCTTTCCCCTCCGCCCAACTCTTTTTTTTTCACAAGAAAAAAATAAAAGTGCTAGCATCTTAACAGCTTTAGTAGTACTACTCTTTTTTTTGTTCCTACAAAAGACTGAGCAGTACTTGTTGAATACAAAAAAAAAAGAGAAAAAGAAAGCGCACAAGCTTGGTACAATCCCAAAGGTGTCTACAGGAAGCCATTGATGTACCAGTAAGCTGTATTTCTTGGTCTTTCCGGTCTCAGGAATCAGGAAGGGGGGGGGGGGGGGGGGGGATAGTATGACAAAGAATGGGGAGGACGGGAAAGGGAATAGGAGTGAAATGGTAATGTGTGTTTTGCCCCGTCAACATCAAGTCGCTTCAACTTGGTTCTTTTTTTTTTTTTTTTTTTTCGGTCCCCTTGTTGGTTGCTTTTCGCACGGAACGGAATAAGAGGGGGGGAGGGGAGATAGAAAAGATTACAAAATATAAATAATAGGCGACACCAATTGTTTTGCCAAAAGTGTTCTGACACCCAAAGAAAAAAGGGAGAATCGGCTTACGACTTGTTTAATCTTTTTTTTTTTTTTTTTTTGCTTGTTTTTTTTTCCCCCTTTTGTTTCCCTTTGTTGAAAAAGAACGAGTTGGGAGAAGAAAAAAAGACCGGAAGAGAGAAAACGATTTTTTTTTTTCCATCTCTTTTTTGCTTTTTTTTTTTTCTTCCTTTGCTGCGGCGCACTCGCCCGACGGACTGCAGGACATTTGAAGGCGAAGTGGGGAGTGAAGCGAAAAAGGAGCGGCAAAAAAAAGGGGGGGGGAGGGGAGAGAAAATCTTTTCATTGCCAAAAGAGAAAAAGGAGAAAAAACAGGGGGTGTAGAACATAACAGAGAAGAAGGCCTCAGGCAGCGCTCACTTGGTACGGAACATCCCTATGTACATTAAAGAAGGAGTCCTTCTTCTGTTACTGCCTGTCTGCAGTTTATGTCCATATGTACAACTATTAAACGAAGCCCATCGAGGTTAGCCTCCCGCCACCCCGTGCAGTGAGGTCAGGGGGCAAGGGGTGGTTGATGAGCCGCGGCAGACGTGAGGGCTGCGACGAGTTCTGGACGGAAGGGATGGGAGACCGTGAGGGCCGTGTGGCGGAAGCGAGTGTCCCCACTGTCGTGGGCGGTGTGTCTTTTGTTGCTGAGAACCCGCAGGAGCGTAGCCGCTGTTCTAGTATCTCTACCGTGCGTTCGCGTACCAGCAGCTCGTCTTCCTTCTGCTGTAACTTCCTCTGCAGCTCCCTCTGTTGATCGACCTCTGCCTTCAATGTATCACCCGCAAGCTTCAACGCTTGTGCTAGTTCTGCACACTTCTCCTGACTGTCCCTGCTTCTGTCTTGCTCCAGCCTCAGTTCCCTTGTTGCCGCTGCCAGATGCGACTCCAGCTGCCCCAGTCGGGACAGCAGGGAGTCGTAAGCCGCCCTTGCAACTAGTTTGTCGTCAGGCTGCACTCCGAAGAACAGGCCGATGCTGTCTGCAGTCTTCTTCTCCTCTTCCTCTTCCGGGCTGGGCCTCTGCTCGCCGGCTGCCGCCTTGCTGCGCTCCTCCTCTGCCCTTCGTCTCCTTTCTTTGTTTTGCAGGTGCGCGCCGTCTAATGTGAGCACCTCTTCCTCTTCCTCTTCCTCGTCACCCAAGCTGCTCAGCTTGTCCTCCAAGTGGTTCGCTGCGGACGCCGGGGAGCACCGTCCCGACGACATTTTCCACTGTGGTGATGTGAAGGTTGTAAGCAAAAAGAGGAAAGAACAAAAAAGGCAATTTAGCATGCAGTAAGCAAAGAAAAAAAAACACCAAGACGGAAGAAACCTTTGGGAAAGTGTCCTGGGCTAAAAATACTGGAGATGGTGCGAAGTCGCAGAAGAAATCAAAAAGAAAACCGAGGGACACTTGGGGTGGGTCGTTTTTTTTTTTTTTTTTTTTTTTTCTTTTTTTCTTTTTTTTTTTTTCTCTTCTACGAGGCAATTAATACAAAGCACATCGACATAAACTGTTGTTTCTTTTTCATTTCTACGTTTTCTTCTTAAAAACCAAAAGTCATGCGGCATAGTGCTACACTAGAAAACACCATATCTCCGGTATTGTAGCCCAGGACACGTTCTAAAAATTTCTCATCCACCTCAGTGATTTTATGAGGAAGCAGAGTTCATGACAACACGTATAAAAAATTTGACTAAAAGGAATTATTTAGGACGAACATGCGCCCCTGAGCTTCAAGGCAAGGCCATGCCTACCACTAAGGTGTGTAAGGGTATGTCGTGGTCTGTGGGGATCATTTCCTGCACCGAAATGGGCAGCATAATGTCCTTAAAGAGCGCAGTGATGGAGTCCCGCGTCGTGTTGGTGGGACATGGGATGGCGAAGAGGAGCCGTCTGTGGGCTGCCTGCTCTGAGAGCCTTTCTTTGAAAGACTTCAGGATGTCAGGGACAGCTGGGGTGGTGTCGCTTAACGAAAGTTTTTTCCCCTCGCTCCATTCTGTCTCTGCCCAGGGGGGGTCCACCAGCACCACAACATGCGCATTGTGAGGGATGTCCAGCACAGCATTCATGCTGTCAGCGTGTACAAGGCTTAGCTCAGAACACGTGCGTGTGTTTAGCTTCGCGAAATTGCCCGCAGCAGCTTTGTAGACATCCCCGTCGAGTTCGTAGCCAACACCTGTCACCTTCACAAGGTCGGTGTCCTCGTACATCTTGCTGACATGGTACAGCAGGTTGCCCGACCCTGCAAAGGGGTCCACCACCCATACCTCGCTGACTTCCATGCCTAGCTCCTCCGAATCGAGGATCTCCCTGAGCACCCTCTTGATATCCACTGCATAGTGGTCCATCTTAGTCTCGACCAGCATCCTCCCCAGCAGCACCAGCTTTTTCTTCTGGAACTGCGTGTTTCCCTCCCCGTAAACGGAAAAGGCGAACTTCCCCCTCCATGTCGCTTCTGTGAACTCGCTCCTCAGACGCTCGTCCGTCACCTCCAGCGCCCGTGGGCCCAGCAGCTCGGGTCTAATGGAATGCAGCCTGCTCATTGTTTCAAAGCTGTGTGCTCATAAGGAGAGCATTGCAACAATGGTATTTGTAAGTACTAAAATGAAAAAACGCCTGGTCTGACAAATGTTCGAGTTTTTTTCGGCGTCGACAATTTGTCAAGCCGGAAGTTGAGGCCTGCGACAACCCTCCACCTGAGCACTTCCCCGTCCACGTAGATAGTTCACTCCTTCCTCCCGGGTAGACAGTCATCTTCTTGTGTCCGACAGGTCTTCACCCCCGACAGAAATGCAAACAGATTATCTTCCAGCCGTTCGACGTGGTGCAGTTGTCAGGCTCATCCCCGCAGCCAGTCTGCGCTTTTCGTAACAAGTCTCCTCCACAACCTCCGGTCCTTGGTGTGAGTGCGCCCTTCGGCTCAGTTCCATCTCCGGGAGGACAGCTGCTCCCCTGCATTCCCTCTGCCGATTGGTCCTACCTCCTGGTCCCCTTCAGGACATGGTTTCTATCCTATCAGTTCCTCTTCCTCTATCTCCGTGTCACTCTCAGTGTCGTACTCGCTATCTGTCAGCCGTCAAGTCGAGCAGACACGTATCCTGATCAGTCTGCCTTTTGACCGTGCCGAGCAAGCCCGCGACCAAGATAGGTGATCCGAATACGACCAGACGGCCCACAGATAAAACCCAGTGAAGGGAAAATCTATAGGATCAAGACGCACCTCGTACTCTTACCACTCATCGGTTTCAGGGACTTTTAACTCTCTTTTCAAAGTTCTTTGCATCTTTCCATCACTGTACCCTGGCTTGATACAGAACATTTCACCCCTTGTGGCGATGCTGTGTGGTCACACTGTTCTCGTTCTCGAACTTCCACCGCCACCTGCAATGAGACTCATAATCGGAGCATAATGATGGCTTATTGTATTTAGAGGGATCTTTAGAGGGATCTTTGGCTGCATCAAAGAAATCAAATGCAAAAGAAGAAGAAAAAAAGAGAAAATTAAGAAGTAGTAAACCGATCGAATAAAGAGGTGATGACACAGGGGCGATTCGATGCAGCCAACTGGACTCCGCGGCTAGAAGGGGAAGAGAAGAGAAGGGAGGGAAACTAATGTAAAATATGACCCAGGTAAATCCAGGGACAGAAACAGAGAGATGGTGTATATATATAAAAAAAAAAAAAGGAAATTCGATAAAGTTTCAGTGTGTGCCACAACCATAGAAGGAAAGAGATCCGAGTTCATGGCTTGACGGGGCGTGGAGATGGGGTAGGAAATAGAACATATAGCGGGTGTCACCACAACCCGAAATCTGGTACATTGTGCGCCTCCAAGAAATGTTTTGCCTCCACCAGCATCTCGGGGGTTGTGGCAGCCTGACGCAGCACAGCAGACACCTGTTCAGCTTGTTTCTTCTTGTGGTGGCTTTCAAACGTCTCGAACGGAGACTCGATAGATCCCGGGGAAGGGTTCTCGCGGCAGTGCAGCACGTGCCTGTGTGCTTCTGCAGGGGTTTGAGATTGAAGGCACCACCCACAGAAGTGCGTGGCACAGGTTCGGCATTCAAGTGCCGTGCACCCATCAAAGACAGGAACACCATCAAGGGTTAAGGGAAAGGCACACCCGGTGGGGCAGGATAAAGTGAGGATGGCATTGATTTGCTCTGTGATGCTAGTGGCAGGTCGTGGGAGGCTGCCCTCCCTTTGCGATTTCTTCACCTTTGTAAACACTTCGCTGTCTCCAGGCGAAAGTCCTGCCCTTGCCATGTCCCTTCTGTTAAGCCCTGTGCCGCACTTTGTACAGTTTCCCTGCCCTGCCTTCGCACATGGTAAGCACGTAAAATGCACTTCCTCTTCGTTCGCACACGGAACCACCTCGTCGAACCTTCCCTTCACCCTGCCACACCCACATGCACAGGCCAAGCATTTTCTTCTTGTTTTCCTTAGAAACGTCGTCACCTCAACAACGTCCCAATCAGTTTCGGAAACTCGCTTTTCGACAATTTTCAATGCAGAAAAGAGTCCGGTATTCCATCGACACGGGAGGCACGTGAAGCAGCTTATCAAGGGGAGAACCTCTCTGTGTTCACAGGGGGTTGGTACGAGGACGGGCATCATCAGTTTGGTAAGGTATATATTGTCTATTGTAGTTGAAGCGATATGGGGGCTCAGCACCCCCTCGACAGCCGAGAAAATAGAAAAGATTTGTTCCAACACCTGAAACCTCACAGGCCCTGAGAGTCCTGGGAGCGTCTTGCGTAACTTTGTTAGGTTCGTCACATCGAAGAGGGTCATTCTACTACCCCTGCCGATCACACGGGCCATCCCTTCTCGCCTTCCTGCGCATATCTTATCCTGGACACTTTCAATGACCTCTTCACATCTCACTTTCAGTCTGCACCCATTATTTTCCAGTGCCGTGTCCCTGCCTGGAAGGAATTTGTTTTCTTCTTCTTTACTCAGAAGTGCGCACCCACCTGTCTCGGCTGCTTCATGTATCAACCGTGTCATTTTTTTCTTTTTTTTCTTTTTTATTTTCTTTTTTTTTTTTCTTCCGTTCTCCCTGTATCCCTTTGGCGCCCCTCAAAAGGTAGTCTTGTTAAATAAGCTCTTTTTTCTTCTTTTACGTGCTGGCTGTCTTAGGGCTTTATAGAACCACCGGAAGGAAGCCTA
Source organism: Diplonema japonicum (assembly GCA_964019335.1). Classification (NCBI taxonomy): domain Eukaryota; phylum Euglenozoa; class Diplonemea; order Diplonemida; family Diplonemidae; genus Diplonema; species Diplonema japonicum. The sequence continues at coordinate 406,212 of OZ025734.1, forward strand.
TGCAATTGAGGAGGAAAGCTAGAGGAAGAGGGAGGAAGATGATCAGACACTGCTTTCTCGGAAAAGAAAGTAAATAAGTAGTCGGATAACATTTTGAGAGGCGTTTGCAAAGATCGGAAGAAAAGAAAAAAAGGTGTCTTTGAAGGGAACCTGCAGTATGTGACAGGATAGCCTAACGACAATCAACTCATCTAGTGTTTGATCCCTTCTGTCGTGGTAGTGCCTTAGGCCCGTCGTAGTATCTCATCAGCAGCTTGGGCGTGAAACCAACTAGCGAGTTGTTGAGGATGCAATGCGTTCGCATTTGTTCCTCTAGGATCGAGTGGGTGACCTTCGGGGACGCGAAGATCGGACGAGTGGAGTAACCAGTGACGGCATGGCTGTGGAGCCCTAGGGTGCGTAGTGAGTGTACTGACTTCATAGTTTCTGCCGGAATCAGATGATTCCCCGTCCCTTTTAGATGGATCCTTTCTAAGACGCTGAGAATCCTGCCGAGCTTTCTCGCCCAGCACGCTATGTCTTCCCCACCCATGTGGAGCCTTTCCGTTGCAATGAGGTCGACTGCTAGTTCCGCCTTAGAAACTTGCCCGCCTTCCTCGCCCCATTTTAGGGCATTCAGCCAGTTGAGGACAAATGGGATTAGGCCTGGGAAGTATTTCTTCTGCAGCCCATGTTCGTGGTACCAGGGGAGAGGCTTCGGGGTTAAGAGGTTCCCCGGTCGGAATGGTCTATTCCAGAAATGCTGTTTCGTGTACCTGACCTGCTTGTCGGCGTGTAGGTTCTCGAGCTTGCCTGCCACTTCTGCTAGCATCAGGTGGAGCTCCTTGACTCTCGATAGGCTGATGTCCAAGTCCGAGGTAATGATGCCGTGTACGCAGGTGCAGATTGGCCAGTTGATGTGTTCTTGCACTAGCCATTCGCGGTCGGCGTTGGCCGTTCTAAAACCGGCGTGTGCCGGGCAGTGCCAAATTGTATGCTGCAGGAGGTTGCTGGTCCCGCCCCTAATGTCGAAGGGTGCGTCACACCCAAGGCATTTCGTTCGCGTGCCATCCATGTCGCCGTAGGCTCTAGGGTGTAGTGGAAGGATGGCGCCTGTAACGGCACAAAGGATTCTCCTCGCTTTCTGTGGGTTGGTGATCGCCACCTCGTTGTGTAGGACGTTCGTCTTCCTCTCGTCCACTCCTGTCTCGATTCCTTTGAAAGTGTCCCGCTCTTCGGCGAGCTCGCCCCGCAGTTTTTCTTTCAACCGCGCTCTGACCTCGTGTTTCAGGTGTGGCATGCCCCGTGGCAACTCTTTAATAAAGTCCTTCCATCTCGTCCCAATGTCCCGTAGCCATATTTCCGCATTACCAAATGGCCCCTTCGAAAGCGACGGCGTTCCATCTCGCTCCTTTGCATACTTGTAAGTTTCCCAGCCCGACACGAATAGGGACTTGTTCGACTGTCGTGTGCACAGGCGACCTAGGGTCGAAATGGCTTTATAGACCACCGAAGAGTAAGGGTCTAGGGTGTGTCCTTTGTAGGCAATCCCTAGCAGCGCACTGGCGGAACGCATCGGGTTGCGTGCGCCCCAGATGCATGACGTGATCTGCTTCTTCAATTTCACCAGCCAAGAGTCTGGGATTGGGTCGAAGAGGACGCCGTAGAAGGCAAATTCCTTGCGGTCCGCACCTCTCGGTAGCATGAGGGCTAACCCGATCGGCGTCACGGTGAGGGAGGTGCCCAGCGACGCGGTGGGGACGTCGGCCGCCCTGATCCCTTTCTTCAGCTGGATGACTTCTAGTCGGTCTCTCGCGAACGCGTGTGTCCAGAAGACGCCCTGGTCCCCTGAAGCTGCTAACAGTCTCATCGCGTGTTCAGGGTCTACACGTACGAGGGCGGTGGCTGTCTTGTTCTCTGTGGATCGGTCCATCCTGAAGACAGCATTCGGTAAGACCTTGTAGAGTCTCTCTTTGTCGCGTGCTGCTAGTAGTGCCATCCTTTTAATGGCGTTGCCATCCGCAGTGCGTTTCCACTGTGCCGCCGAGCAGTGGTCTCTCGCAATCACCGCCTTGAGTATCGTAGTCCTGTTGATGTCCTCCTTGGGAGGGGCGCCCATGGCATGTGGGAGCACCTCGATCCCAGTGACCCAGGTTCGAATGATCCCTCTCGTCGTGGGAGAGTCTGACTCAGTGCCACCCACGAATGGCTTGGTGCAGATGATTTTGAAATCAAGGCCGAGTGCCTTGAGACGAGAGGAGAGTTGGACCGGATCCGAGGGATTGAAGATACCAGCCGTGAGCTGGTCGGGAATCACGTTGTGGATCTGCTGAGCTCCCCAGTGTTGCTGTACCAGTGCTAAGGGGGGTTTAACAGGGGCAGGTCTGCTCGTCCAATTGGTGGCCGCCCCGAGGAATGTCTTGGCGCTTCCTCTTATCTCCTTCCTCGGGGGTGTCCTCTTCGATTGTTGTTGCTGCTGCAGGGCCGGCTGTCCTTTCGATTGTTGCTGCTGGCGCTGTTGCCCCTTTGCCTGTTGGTTTTGGTGCTGCTGCTGCTGAAATTGTTGCTGGGGTTGACCCGTCTGTTGGTATGGCTGAGGAGGTTGTTGCTGAGCAAATGACTGTTGGGGTTGCGGCGGGGGCTGGTATTGTGCAGAGCTGGCTGTTGCTGCGGGGCGGGCTGTTTAGGGGAGGCCTGTGCCTTTTCGACCAACTGTAAAATGCAGCTTAGTGTGGTCAGCACCAGGCTCCTGTTTTCCTCGGAGAGGTCGCCCGCTAGCAGGCTCTGTGCCCTCTGGACCAGATGATGGGGGTCCATGATCGTCGTTGGTGAGGGGGGATAAAATAAAACTGTCTTTGTAAAATTCGCTCTCTCGTCTACCAATCACTATAAACTTTCGTACTCCTACTGACAAACTTTTCACGTTTTCCGACTTTTACTGTAGCTTTAGAATCGTTGGTAAAAAAAGAAAAGAGGGTGTGAGGAGTGCAAGGGTAAGGGCCAGAATATGAGATCATGAAATCGAAAAAAGAAGAAGAATGACTTTGGTTGCTTCATAAACCCTGGCGTATGAGCAACTTCTTAACCGCGCTAACGAACCCGTGCTTGCTATCCCTTATCCATTCTTCCTGCCAGAGGGGCACTTCCTTCAGCAGCGTCTCCAATGCAGTAAGTTCCGAAAGAGGACAAGACTCTGGCTTCTTCTGCTTCCACGCGTTTGGACTTTATCCTTTGCAGCTCTTTCGTGTGTGTCTTGTGGGCCTTTCTCTCATTACCATGAGTTCTTTGTATGTCCCCACACATGTCCACCGCTATGTTGCTTCTCCTAGGATGACGCCTATCCCTATCGCGTACTTTTCCACTTTCTTCAATTGGTTTTAGATGTCATATGGGAGTATTCCTTCGTAGTCCCCAAACCGCGAGAGGAAGCTATCTATCTTTCTTGAGCAATGCGTGCTTGTGCTCCTTCCATGTCGCTGCCCGCATCCTCCACTGGTCGAGCTACCCAACTCTTAACTTCGGCTCACACCCAAGGAAAAATGAAAAGTAGATTATACAAGCGTTTTCCCTCCCCAAAAAAAAATTAAGAATGAGTTTGAAATGTTTGGTATTGGTGAGCAATAGCTATTCACTGCCAACGAGTAATCCGTAGGGCCGAGATGGTAAAGTGCGGACCAGTAAAGTCGTTCTTGATGGTAGGTAAGTAGTTTTATCTCACAACACTCTGAAATTACTTCACCCAGGGATACAGTGGTTTTTGGTTTCTTTCTTTTCTTTTTTTTCTCCTTCTTCTTCCTTCCCTGTTGCTAGGAGCTGCCTATCGCTGAGGCTAGTCCTTTCTCGCTTTCTTTTACTTGGCATTTCACTTTAAAAATCACTTAAAAGAAGGGGGGGGGGGGGGGGGGGGGGTATCCCTTCTTACCCACTTTACCTCGACACGGAAAAGCCCAACCTCACGGCGAAGGCCATTAATTCGTGAATTGCTGCAAACAAGACGGCCAAGACCGCAGGCAAGTAGGACGTTATATAAATTGACCTCTCTTTTTAATTCCATCGAAACTCTTACTACAAGAAACAATTTCTTTCAGGGAAAGCATTTTTCTTTCTTTTTAATTTCTTCTCGGCTTGGAAAAAAAAAAAGGAGAGAAAAAAAACCTTGAAAAAAGCATGTCATGCATCTTCATCATGCCCAAGTAGCCAATTGTGAAAATAAAAACATTGAACGCCCCTCTGCGATGTTGCTTACTGCCCAGCTCTGGACATCAGTCGGTTTCTTCATGGGCTCAACTGCATGTTTTGACCCGGGGTGTGCTAAAAGCTCACGCAGCGCATTAGCCACAGGGTCCACCTCCTCTGCCTCCTCAAGCTGGTACATCCACTCCTCCTCCGCCAACACCACCTCGTCCCCAACCTCATGAACTATAAATGGCTTCATTGTCTCATGTGCCTTCAGCAATACCACGGCGAAGGCTTGACGCTTGCCCTTCAACATCTCGACAATGCCGGGGGACACTAAAGTGATGGGGCGATTTAGGTCCTTCCTGATAACATCTGCCGCAGCAGAGATGCCTTTCAACTCCAGCAAACATGTACCCTTCATCCCAAAACCCTTGTGTGTCGCCGACCCGAGGTTCCCCGCTGTACAATCTCCATACACTGCAGCCATAGTCGGTTTCGCAGAAGGCGCTTTACCCGAAAATGTCCTACAAAAGGTAACAGCACGAGAGTTAGAATCAGTGCAGCGGAGTCCCACGTTCCATGTGATGGTGAAGATGAGAGGGTCGGAGACAGAGAACCCATGTACGAGACCCCGGGTGCTCTGTGCTGTATCGTGCATCACCTCAACAAGCGGTCCAAACGCAGCAGAAAGATTGGCGCCTTCGAAAATGTGTGGTGAAAGAGACAGACGCACCACAGTGCCTTTGTAGTTCTGAAGATGCATGGAGAGATTCTGTGCCACTTGTTTGTGGGCGCTCATCGAGTCTTTGCTTTCACTTCTGTTGGTGCTAGATGGTGCATCACTCACCTCGTTTTCTTCGTCTGTGGCCTCAACAAACAAGGTGTTCGGGAGGTAAGCCTTGTACTCCCTCAAACCTTTGATCGCCATGCGCAATCCATCAGTGACACGAGCTACCTCCTTCACCATCACAGGCTTGTACATCGCATTCATGTGTATCTCCGCCCCGTCAAGATCCATCGTCTCCAGATACCTATTCCCAACAACAAGCCTCCCCAGCGGACGGGCGATAAGAACGATCTCCAACACAGCAATGGCAAGGTCGACCACGAAGATCACAACAGAGGCGATGATGAGCTGGACCAACGCCGCGAACACTTTACTGTTCACAGAAGACACAGTGCGCATCCAGAGAAGCTCGAGAGAACCATCAGTGATGGTGTAGACATCAATGAGGCGCAGGAAGTACTCCCCGCCGTCCAGCGACACACCAACGTGGTAGTCCTTCTTGTACAGGGGGTTGGTTTTGCTCACATCAGATGGAGCAAAGTGTTCACCGTACCGGACATGGACCTGCATGTCCGTGGAGGAAAGATCAGCGGTGAAGAAGGTCTCCCTAGGTCGGGTTTTGGAAGCATTCACAGCATCAGCCACAGTGGGGCCAAGGTCAATGGAGCGTAGCGTGCAACCGTCGCCCCATGCTGAATCCGAACAGCCAAAGCATAAGTTGTAGCATTGAAACCTGATAGCTGGTCCGCTGTAAATAGTGTGTGCGTAGATCTCGTCCAGATGCGAGTTCAGTACCACCAGCTCGGTGTTTTCTGTCTCGAACTCGCGTATGACAGTTGTCCAGGGGCGAAACGTGAAGAAGCCGTTCATAACAAAGTTATATGTCCCTTTGGCCCACGGGAGGTCGTAGCGGATGCGGTAGGCGTTGTAAGAATAAGGGGAGCCGTCCTCAGCATTCCAATAGTAGGTCGGGGACCAGGCCCCCTCGTAGGAGACCGACGCGATGTCCTCCAGCTTCCATTTCACAGTTGCAACGGAATAGGTTTTGATAGTGTGCTTCACATCAGGTGCGTATTCACCGGTGTTGTTGTCCAATGCGGTGTTGTATCTGATTTGTTCCTTTGTGATGGGATCGAAGCTCCTGCCCATAATCGTAGCGTTGCCTATCGTGTGCTCTTGGAACCAGTACTTTGTTTCGTTGCCGTAGGCGTCAAGTATAGGGTCGTACCAGACAGAAGCCCTGCTAATCCCTTCTGGATCCTCCCACGGAGGGACGCACCCTGAGCATGATGCGTTCGACCCATACTGGGTCTTTCCAATCTCGTAAGCTGCCCCATACCCGTACTGTGAGGCCCGTAGCGATGCAAACATCTGTGCAAGGAAGATGTCGTTTACGTGCTTCGTGCCCATCGAGAAGTTCATAATGTCGTTCCTGCTTATTGTTATGAACCCCTCATGAGCCTTTGCCTTTACATCGTCCAGCATCGATGCCAGCCGCAGCCTTGCACTCTTCGACGCCGACGCACTGTTGTCGTCCACCGCGGAACGAAGGACTGAGATACTCTCCGCATACAGTAGATACCCTGCCAAGAGGGAGATGGCAGTGGACACCAATGTTGAGACGAAAATAATCAGCAGCGAGGGCACGTGGAGTGGCATTTCTTATTATTTTTCTTTTTTTGTAGTTCTTTCTTTCAACCTGGATTTTGGTATTTCAGTTTTTGCGCTAATCCGAAGAACAGAAAAGAAGAAGAATTCGTGGCATCGAAATAAACAGGTGAATCCTAATTAGGATTCGACCAGTGCTGTGCAATACAACACAATGCAACAAGACCCAACGCAGCGTGACGCGATGCGACACAGCACAACGCAATGAAACGTGACTTGTGTGCGTTGTATTGCGTTGCATCAAGTCATGCTACATTGTGTCGCCGAGAAAGTAGCTTGAAAGCAAATAAATAAAAAAATCGATAAAGTTTCAGTCTGCATGGGGAAATTCACACTAATTGATCACCGTTTTGCGGTTGCTGTCTGGTGCTTGCAGTGGCTGTTTGTCGCGATGAGATGGACGGCATCTGGGCGAGAAACATTACATGTACATTTCCGTCTCACGGATTCTTCCTATGTATAAAGCATACTCTGTTATCAGATCAAAACTTATCTCTGATGTCGACTTGCATCGGTGGCAGCAGTGTTGGGTATGACCCCTCCCTCCCCTCCCCTTGGCTAAAAAATGGGACAAGAGGGGACAACATGGGACAACGTGGGTCAAGAGGGGCAACAGGGGTCAAGAGTGGATACACCTGAAAACCCCCCTAAGTGCCAAAAAACTTTTTCCCTCACAAAAAAAGTGGTCAAAAATACCCAAAAATTGATTTCTTTTTCAAAAAAAAAAAAAGGGTTTTCTCAAAAAGTACTGTCCAAAGTACCTATTCTAGGCCTTAATAGAGGCTAATAGTGAAAGTGGGATGGTTGGGGGTCAAAAAAAAGTGCCCAAAAAAAATTTTTTTCCTCACAAAAAGTGGTCAAAAACACCTGAAAAGTGATATTTTACCTCAGAAAAAAAGATTTTTTCAGGAAGGGTACCTAAACTAGGCCTAGTATTAGTGTTGGTGTTGCCAAAATGGGTCGAAAATTAAAGTACCCAGCTGTGGTTACCTAATTGAATTTTTTTTTAAGTCTATTTTAACCTATTCTGGGCCCTAATAGAGCAGTGTTGTTACGAGAATGGGTTGCCCCCCCCGAGATTTTCGGGGGGGGCACGGGGGGGCAAATCCAGGGGGGGTGGGGGGGCAGGGGGGGCAAAAAAATTTTTCTTTATAGTGTCCAAAAAAAATTTTTTTCCACCCAAAAAAAGTTGTCAAAGACACCCAAAAATTGATTTTTTTTCCAAAAAAAAAATTTTTTTTTTCTCAAAAGTACCTATCCTAGGCCAGTGTTGGTCCAGACCCTTGAGGGACAGGACAGGAGTCCCCTGAAATTTTCAGGGGTCTGGAGGGGACTCAGGGGACTGGAGGGACTCAAGGGACTCAGGGGACTCAGGCAGTGATGGGTGAATCCTAATTAGGACTAGACCGGACTGGACCAGACTGGACCGGATCTGGTGTGAATTTCGACCCAATTATGCTGGACTGACTGGACTGACCAGACTGACCAGACTGACCAGACTGGACTGGCAAAAATGAAAACGAAGGCCCTACGGGTGTGCTTCGAGTTGCCCACGAGTTCAGAGGAGCTTTGGGTTTGCCCTCCGTGTTGCTGGGAAGTTGACAATGGGGCTGACTTAGTTGTCACCGACGAGGGGGCAGATCATGCAGAAGGGGAGGACGAGGAGCGTGAGGAAATGACGGACACTGGCGGGGTCGCTGAGGTAGACTTGCTGACGGAGGCAGAAAGCCACGCTGACCCAACGGTACGCCGTTTGGTGCAGCTGATGGTGGCGAGGAACGACGCGATGGCCCTGAAGCATGAAGCGCTGGAGGCCGAATTAACGGCTCTGTGCAAGGAGAAGAGGACCAGGGTCCCGTTTGACCTGGATCTTCGGCGGGTCATGGAGTGGGTCCCCTACTTGGATTGCCCTTCGGGGGTGGATGCAATCCTGTCTGCGATCGCATTGCGTTACGGTCCTTTCGTGGACAAGCCGGAGAGTGACGCCATGCAGGTTGCCACGAATCTATGAGGATCTGGCACTACCTATGGGTAGCTTGCGACGAGGAAGGCAAATGGTCTAAGGATCTACTTCCAACACTGCACAGTTACATGCTACAGCTTTTGGTCAGTCTGGTAAAATGGGTACACCAGACCAGACCGGATTCACCCATCACTGATCCTAGGCCTTAATAGAGGCTTTTAGTGAAGTGGGGTGAAAGTGAGAAGTTTGGGGGTCAAAAAAAAAGGTGCCCAAAAAAAAATTATTTTTCACATGAACAAGTGGTCAAAAACACCTGAAAAGTGGTTTTTTTACCTCAGAAAAATTGATTTTTTTCTAAAAGGGTACCTATATCAGGCCTAGTAATGGTCTATCTGTTGGTTTTCTCTCCTTTATGACTTACCCTTCTCATTCTTTGTATTTACCCCCCCTTTTTTTACTGTACTTTATTGGCAGGTTGTTTTAAAAAATAACCCAACAAGACACCCCAATAGCACCAGCAATCTGTCAGAAAAGACTACCTGATAGCCTACCTTGGGTGGAAAGGGGCATGGCTGGCAATATTAGGGTTGAAAGGTCCCAGCCAAGAAGAAAGACCAACTGCTATTGCTGGGCAAAGAACCAAAAGAATGAAATAAATTCCAAAAAAAAAACCAAGTAAGGGTAAAAGGTTTGAATACATGGTTAAATGGGCTATTAAATTCTTTTTTGATTAAGTAACCACAGCTGGGTACTTTAATTTTCAACCCATTTTGGCAACACTGGTACTAAAAAGTTTTGATTGGGAGATTTACTCTTTCTTTATTAGGTTTAAAAATTAAATAGGTTCAGAAAAAAACTAAAGAATAAATTCAAATGTGTGAAATTGTGTGTTTCCTGAAAAGTGAGTTATAAGGTGCTAGAATGATATAAATCTTAAATTTTCAGAAGAAAGTTGATTCCTTGAAGAAAAAAAAATTCGATTTGGTAACCACGCTAAAATTCCAAAAATATCATTCTAAAATGAAGCAGTGATGGGTGAATCCTAATTAGGACTAGACCAGACTGGACCAGACCAGACTGGATCTGGCATGAATTTCGACCCAATTATGCCGGACTGACCAGACTGACCAGACTGGACCGGACCAGACTGGACCAGACCAGACCAGACCAGACTGGACCAGACTGGACTGGACTGAACCAGACTGTACAAGATACAACCACAACACCACATCCCCCCCTTTTTTTGCTGCAGAGTTCAAACATATAAACAGATGTCTACAAGAAAAGATGTTACACAGGTACTGAGAGACAACAACAACAACAACAAAAACAATGAGAAACGAAGAAGAAAAAAAAAAAAAAAAAAAAAAAAAAAAAAAAAAAAAAAAACCTTTATCTTCTTTTTCAGGTGGTGGGGATAACATGAAAATATAAGAAAAACATCAGATGTGTTGTTTGCTGTTGACCTCCTCATTGGTCATCACTGAGCAAACCACACGAGTGCAGAATCTTGGTTACCCAGGCACCCCGGCTAGGGTTGAGCTGAACCCCACACACATTAAGGACATGACACGGAGCACAGAAGAAGCTACAACTTGGCTGCAGTGATTAAGGACACGATGCAGAACACAGAAGAAGCTACAACCCGGCTGTGGTGCACCCCCTGTAATCAAGTAGACAGTTCTTGTGCAGGGCACCACCAACACCAGCCTCTTTTAACTCATATATATCATTCAGGTGGTGGGGATAACATGGAAATATAAGAAGTACATCAGATGTGTTGTTTGCTGTTGACCTCCATGTTGGTCATCACCAGTAGTGCCCAAGTGGAGAACATAATGCAGATGCTCAGGGTGATGAATTGGCAGCAAACTGCATGAGCACAGAATCTTGGTTACCCCAGGTTGCTACGGCTGGGGTTAAGCTGCACACTGCACACATTAAGAACACAACACAGAACACAGAAGAAGCTACAACTCGGCTGTGGTGCACCCCCTGTAATCAAGTAGACAGTTCTTGTGCAGGGTGCTGCCAACACCAGCCTCCTTTAACTCATATATTTATCTTCTATATATTATTTTCAGGTGGGGGGGGGATAACATGAAAATATGTGCAACAAACAGGCAGTGCAATGCAGGGGTTGAGCTGTACATCCATGCATTAGGGGCATGGCACTGAAAGCAAGGAACCGATCTGTTTACACAGGTTGTATAAACATACACACCCTCCTCTTATACATATTATTTATTATTTCCCCCCTTTTCTATTACATCCAAATACAACATTTGATGTGGAAAGCAGAAACAGCTTGGCTTAGGTGTGTGAAAAAATGTGAGAAGACAAGAAAAAAAGATGGAAAAAAAAAAAAAAAAAAAAAAAAGGTAAACACATCATGTATGTCAAAAAAAATCAAGGATTTTTTTCTCTTTTTTTTTCCCCATTTTTTTTTTTTTTTTTTTTCCAAAGGGAAAAAAAAAGAAAAAAAAAAAGTTGCAAAACTATCAAAAATAATGACAGTGTTGGGGAGAGTCCCGTGAGTCCCGTCGAGTCCTGTCCCATGGAGTCCCATGAGTCCCATCCAGGCCCGTATTCTGTTTTAGGGGATGGGATGGGACTGACCAACACTGGTTGTGTCCTTAATGTGTGTGGGGTTCAGCTCAACCCTAGCCAGGGCGCCCTGGGTAACCAAGATTCTGCACTCGTGTGGTTTGCTCAGTGATGACCAATGAGGAGGTCAACAGCAAACAACACATCTGATGTTTTTCTTATATTTTCATGTTATCCCCACCACCTGAAAAAGAAGATAAAGGTTTTTTTTTTTTTTTTTTTTTCTTCGTTTCTCATTGTTTTTGTTGTTGTTGTTGTTGTCTCTCAGTACCTGTGTAACATCTTTTCTT